>JANZLH020000421.1:2098256-2118889 GCA_026770325.2 Erythroxylum fimbriatum
TGCGGCAAAATAGAATAAGAATTTGTATAAGTGTAAAAGGTGAAATTTTTGGGATATGTATGATTTGATTAAGAAGAAAATTATGAACTCAGTTTGATTAAGGATAATTTCCAAAGAAAAATATGGAATGGTTTGTATAAAGAGGAAAAAAAATCATATCGGGAATTTCGGATTAGTCTTAAGGTTTCCAGCGCAACGTTTCGTTTTCTAAGATTTGCGCTTTCGGATGTCGGCATGTGTTTCCGTTCGTTTCGAAACGTTATTTTCGATTTGCTTCCGTTTTTGCTCCGGCTCACTTTCGGGTTCGATTTCTATTCTTTGCTTCGCTTTCTGTTTCCGTTTTTCGGTTGGAATCCGTTCTCGAGATTGGGTCCTAACACCAAGCCAAAGAACCCATCCAATGATAACAAGATTGCAGCATGGAATTTTTAAACCAAAATCCTACACAATAGCTACTTACAACGACCCACTTAACACACCCTATGAAGCAATCCAATCTCACACTGGCTTCAGGCCATGAAAGAAGAATTCAAGGCTTTACAACTGAATAACACTTGGACGCTTATCCCATATCAACCCACTATGAACTTGGTTGGGTGCAAGTGGGTATTTCGCATCAAGCATAACTCAGACGAGTCAATCCTCAAGCACAAGGCCAGGTTGGTGGCCAAAGGCTTTGACCAAATAGCCGGATTTGACTACCATGACACGTTCAGTCCAGTAGTCAAAGGAACAACCATAAGAGTAATTTTCACCTTCGTTGTAACCTACAACTGGGAGATTCAACAGCTAGACATTAACAATTCCTTTCTTAATGGCGACTTAGAGGAGACGGTGTTCATAGAGCAACCTCCATGCTTAGAAGATCCTGGAAAACCACCCTACGTGTGTAAACTCAACAAAGCCCTCTACGGATTAAAGCAAACTCCAAGAGCATTGTTCACCAAGCTGAAATCAGCTCTCTTCAACTGGGGTTTCCACAACTCAATGTTAGACACCTCCTTGTTTATCAAACAATCAGAAGGTGACATCATTTACTTACTAGTCTATGTCAATGATAAACTAGTAACTGGAAGTAACTCAAAAATGGTGACAAATACTCTCAACTTCCTACAAAGGACATTTGCTCTCAAACTTCTGGGTCCTGTAAGCTACTTTCTTGGCTTTGAAGTCCACATAAACAATAGAGGTCTTCTCCTAACACAGTCTAAATATGTCACAGATCTTCTCAAACGTACCAATATGATGGATTGCAAGCCTTGCCATACTCCAATGGATGCCTCCCAAAAGCTATTGAAACTAGATGGTGATCCCTTTGATCAACCCTCATTGTATCGAAGCATTGTTGGTGCTCTATAGTACCTCACAATCACTCGACCAAATATCTTATTCTCAGTCAACAAACTCAGCCAATTCCTACATACTCCTATAATAACTCAGTGGCAGGCTTGCAAAAGGATCCTATGATACCTGAAGGGAACAATTGACCTTGGTATCTATTTTAAACCCGCAATCAACTTAAACTTGGAAAGCTTTGCAAATGCTAACTGGGCCAGCTGCATAGATGATAGAAGAAGCATCACTAGCTTCAGTGTTTTCTTAGGAGGCAACCTTATTAATTGGAGCTCAAGAAAACAAAAAGTGGTAGTTAGGTCAAGCACCGAAGCAGAGTATAGAGGTATGGCTCTGGCCACTACAGACATCCTATGGATACACTCTCTTTTCAAAGAACTTCGACACACAATTCCAGCTCCTTGCATCATTTGGTGTGACAACGTAAGTGCCAACTCCTTGGAAAAGAGCCCAGTCCTTCACTCAAGGACAAAACATGCTGAAATTGACACACACTTCTTAAGGGAGAAAGTAGCAAATGGTGTCATTGAACCGAGATACATACCTTCAACCGTACAAATTGCAGATACACTAATAAAGTCCTTATCCAAAAACCAATTCTTACTGCTTCGGTCCAAATTGAACCTGATCTCCCTACCATAGTTTAGTTTGAGGGAGGATGTGATGGATCATAGACCAGGCCCATTGAGAGAGCTCCTCAAGCCTTCAGCTGATCACAAGTTGCAAGTATGGATATAACAAATCTGTAACAAACTAACAGAAGAATAAATTAGTTTTGAATTTGTTATAGTTGCCGTGTGTCGATTATCCTATATAAGTATGGATATAACAAATCTGTAACAAACTAACAGAAGAATAAATTAGTTTTGAATTTGTTATAGTTAGGGGTGAGCATTATTCGGGCCGACCCGATTACCCGGCCCGACCCGAATTAATTCGGGTAACAAATTTTCGAATTTTGGGTAATTCAGATAATTCGGGTTTTACCCGAATTATTTTCGGGCCGGAGTCGGGTAACTCTAAAAAATTTTAGGCCGGCTCAATTACCTAAATTAGGTTATAAAATTTCGGGTAATTCGGGTAATTAGGGTAATTCGGGCCGAGTAATTCGGTAATTCGGGTAATTCGGGTCGGGTAAGTTCGGGTAATTGAAAGTTCGGGTTCGGGCCGGGTAAGGCAAAAAAAATTTCGGGTAATTCGGGCCGGGCCCGAACAGTGAAAATCCGGCCCGAATTACCCGAATGCTCACCCCTAGTTAGATTGATTAGGATTGCATTTCCTTTTATTCAAATTTAATTTGAGTGGATCAATTTTATCTTCTTGAGAGATGACACCGGATATTCAACTACAATATTACCTTATATATTTGCGAATGGGCCGGGGTAGCCTAGGATTTTAGAACTTATTTTGGCACAACACTTACTTGAACGAGAATGGTGAATTTAGATCAGGAATGTATGGAGGTGATGGGCTATAAGGTGTGTATGGAACAAAGATTGGAGAGGGCGGTGGGTAATCAATGACTGGTATTGGGGGACTACCACCACCAGTTGGAGTTGGAGGATAATATTTGCTACTACCACTCGGAGGAGTTGATGGTGTCGTAGGCATGCTTTGTGTACTGCAACTTCCACATGGTGGATAACAGTCTGGTGGTTAGTTTTTACAGTTACCAGGAGATGGGGTTGATGGTGTGGGATGATAGCTTCCATGAGAAGGTGGAGTATCATTGTAGCTACCTCCTCCAAACCCGTACGTTCCATGCTGAGGGCTTCAATTTGAACATGTCATTTAAAAGATCAAAGACATAAGCAACTGTTGTCAATTACCACGTCTTTTTATGTCGGGGAGCTAATTATTCATGATAGTCCATGACATGACGGTATGAAAGAGAAACATATTTTGATTCTTCACTACAATGTATTATGTGCACAACAAACTTGGAAAATTTACCAATTTGCATGGGTACTTAACCAAGTTCAGTTGTGTGTTGTATATGTATTACTATGTGTGTGAGTTGAGGATAGTATAAAGAGAGATAGAGACACCAGGGGGGACTTCTTACGTGCGGGTCCGGTGAGTGGTAGTTTTTTAATCTTTGAAGGTGTTTGCCATCATAGGGACGACAACCATGTTATGAAAGAATAACATGGGCTCAAGCTTAGACCAGAAGGGGGACTTCAAAACATTGCATTCAACGAAGCTACAACTATTACACCACCACCATTTGTTTCAGAGATTGTGGTGGTTGCAGTGGCTATCCGCCCGATGCGTAGATTGAGTGCTTTTAGTGATCCACCTCCGGAGGAGGTTTCTCCACCACCATGTAAGTGTTTTCACGTTCTTGATTGTATAGTAACTTCATTTTGAGTAACGCGTAAAAATTCAATTGTTCCACTACCTGTTATTTTAACTCGGTTGAAACAAAAAGAAGAGAGAGTGGACGAGGTGATTTTAACAAGGTTTGGGCCGAAATTTATATGGGTCCTACTATAATAAATTTTTTTAAAAATGTAACATCAGTATTTAACTCTCAGAAACCTAATTCCATAAATAATTCCGTCTAGTTAGGTGTTGTTTTCAACATTTTCTAAATGTTATGGTTCATTTTGAATGCACAAAAACGTTAGAGTCTAACTCAGATTGCAATGTAAACGTTATGGCTAAATTACTCTTTTGGCCAAATCAAAAGCTCAAACAAATAGCTTTTTTTACAAAATTTGCAAACAAAAACGAAAAATTGAAAAAATTGAAAAAAAAAGGCCCTAAATCATCATCATCAATGCCTATCTTTAAAATTTCCACTAGTCCAAGAAATTAGGAAAAATAATTAAATTAAAATAAATCTAAGCATATAAAGGTTTTTAAGAGATTCCACATTTGGACCTTATTTATCAATTAATTGCTTCACTTTTGTTTATCATTTTAATTTTCTATTTAGATTAGCAATTTTAGTCCATTTAATTATTCCTTTTCTATCAATCATTGGTTTTGTTATATTTGATTATAAAAAGATGGTTATTACTAATACTTGTAGACCTCGTATGAATAATCCTTGTATTCCTTATGTAAACAAGCTCAAGAGAGTAGGAATCACTTTTTTTTTGTTATTGTAGTTTTACTAAAGCAATTTGGAGCAAGAAGATGGATTTTTTACCAGTCCCTCTCTATGTTTTTAAGTGGGGAGAAACTTTGCATATGATCATGGAGTGCACTAAGTAGGGTAAGCCAAATGGGTTGCTTATTAGAATAGTCTTTACTACCATTTACTCAATATGGAGGGAAAGACACAAGAGATTGTACAAAGGTCTTGAAACTAAAAATATCAAATAGTAGATATGAATATTAACTAGGTTCAAGCTGCCTTGATCGTAAACTCCAAGCAAGATGCACTTACTCATAACATGAAAGTCACCTAGATGTTATAATTGCATGTGCCCATTATAAATTAGACTTATAGATTTTTTTTTCTAATTTTTGGACAAATTAAGCATATCAATATAATGTGGTTTCTGTAGCTTTCGTTATTATTAATATAATTTTTTATTTTACAAGAAAAGTACTTGTATTCCTTTTACTATATTATAAGAATGATGTATGCACTTTCCTACTAATATTTAATGTTGTTTGAAAAATACAAAAAAAGCAATTATCTTAATTTCAAGCCTAAGGACCCAACTCTATGCATTTCGTTTTAATTTAATTCCTAAGACACAGGTCTAGAATTTCTTTTTTTAGGACCTATGATCCAACTCTAGGGAATTTTTCCATTTCAAAGTGTTAAAATCCATTCTATGTTTTGTTCTTATTTTTATGCATGGGTAAAATTATGAACCTGTAAGCGTTCAACCATATATTTTCATCTTTAACATGATTCTTAAACTCACCCAAAATCATTTCAAGTTAAACTCCCTAAATTTGTAGAACTATTCAAGGACCTAGATAATCATTTAAATGGGCGAAGTAGGGTGCCTAACACCTTCCCCATTATGTTTCTTTTTCTTTTGGTTTTTTTTTAATATCTTTACTTTAACTACATAGTTGGCGAATCCATCGTTATTATCCATATTTTTATTATAATTCATCCTCATTTTGTTAAAGGTGTGTAAAAGCATCAATAATCATTACTAGTCCTAAAGAATCCTAAAATTCCCTCTTTAGAGGAATATGAAACTTCTCATCCTTTATATGTCAATATTACTCCATGTAATGACTGAAACTTAAGAGAAGCCTCCATAAAGCTTTTAGTTCTAAGAACTTTGGTGTAAAATTACTTAAATCTCACCTTGCAACCCTCCTTTATTCCTCATACAACTTTAATTGTTTGTGTACCGTCAGTTAGATTAGTTAAGCAATAAATACTTATAACTTTAGCAAATCCTAAAAGAAAGTTAGTAGAAAACTTGATGAGAAGGTTAGCACCAATGAGTCCACTCTCCCTTCCCAATGATGATTCTTGCTTGTAATATGAGGAAGTTAAATAAACCCTCTAAACATCAAGTTATCAAAAAAAATTACTCTTCTAAAAAACTATGTTTGTGAAATTAATTAAAAACAAAACAGAGGCTTATGAGCTAGATGATTGCCTCTCTTTTGTTTATAGAAATTGTCTCATCTTTAACAACCTCCAACATCAATATAATGGAATGACCTTTGTAGCTTTTGATCCATCTATAGTTATTAGTTTAGTTTATGTTATGATTGATAAGATAATGAATCCTAAGATAAGTATTCTTCAATAGATGACCATTGTCTTTGTAACTTTTCTTTATGACTTAAACAATTCCCCCTTTGTGATAATGTTTATTTTAAAACCTTTAATTTTAATGCCTTAACTAGCATCCTTTAGTTGGTTATTGATTATTTCAACTCCTCTCGTTTTTCCTATGAATTTGAAGGCTAAAAATGAACTAAGGGAAATTAGATTTCTCTAATTGCATTTTCTCATCTAGACTGTTTAACTTGAAATACGAAGGGAACCATTTTACTTAGAATAATAACCAATTTGTTAGGACATTCCTTAGGAAAAGAAAAAGTAGACAAAATTGAATGCCCTACCTAACACTTGTAAGCATTTTAATAATTAAATGTCCCATAATCATTGCCCATTAATGTTTAACTTATCACAAAAGAATTAGACTCCCTTTCAAATTCAATAACCACTTGGTGAATTATGTAGGTTTTAAGGCATGGATTTGAAAGGGTATTAAAACTAACCTTAAAGGCTAAAACATTTTGTAATATATAATGGATCTCAAATAAATAAATAAATAAGGAGCTTAAAATGCTAATTTCTAATTTGATTGGTAATATGAAGCTAGTTTTTGCTAGCATTAGAGAGGAGTTAAACAAGGCTTAAATCTTATGTATGATAATATATTAAATGATAATTCTTAAAGAAGCAAAGAAGGTTAAGATTGGTTAATATACTGAATCCTTGTACATTCTTCAATCTTTCATCAACAAAAAATCTAGAATAAGTTAATTAAAAGAAGGTGATAGCAGCATTACATTTTCTTTACAATTTTATTCTTTTAAGAAGAATTCTAATAAGATAACTACACTATTTAATAGACACATAAGAGTAGCAAGAAACCATAAATAGGTATAAACATCTTCTTATAACTATTTCAAGAACATACTAGGAAGTGGAAGTGTTGTAACGATCTCAAAAAAGTACTTTCAAAATATCATTATGTAAAGGTTAAATTCTTTTTTAAACGTTTCACCAACTCAAATATTGAATAAGTATTTTTCAATATTAACCTTGATAAAGCTTTGGGATCAAATGGATTCAATGTTTATTTCTTTCATAAATCATGAAATTTAATAGGTGATGTAGTACGACAACAATCTTGGAGTTCTTTCCTAATGAAATATGTTTTCTTAAAGAAAAATTATTTTAATATTAAATGTGTAAAAGTATAGAAGTATAAAAGGGGAAACCTCTTGGCTAAGTGACTATTACTTTTCTCTCAAGATCACCATTGGACTAAATTCCCTTTGTAAGCCACAATATTGAAACCCCTTACAAGATAAGAGCAGATGAAGCTACATTTTCATTACAATTCCCTAAGCTTATGCTATGTTTCATTACAATTATTTTCTTGTTTACATAACATTTATTGCTCTTTGATGCCTAACAATAAAGTCTCCCACACCACTTCTTTTGTTCTCACCTTGCTTAAAAATATCCTTCAATTTTTTTCATTCCATATTTCATATAGATAGGTTCCAAAACAATTAAAAACACTGCAAGGTTGCCTTTTAGGAGTTTGTTATAAGCCTGAAAGCGTTGTATAATCTCTAAAAGAGCTTTCAAGCTAATCTAATAGTGATAAATCCTTTTAATTATAATCCACATTGCATTTGAAAAGTCGCATTCATAAAATATATGAGCCAAATTTTCTTCCCTTTTCTTACATAGGATGCATGTATTTTCGAGGTTTATGCATTACAATATGTCAAGAGTACTTATCTTATTCGAGGTTTATGCATTACAATATGTCAGTACTTATCTTATTCCTAATGGCAAACCATAAAAGGAATGGAATTCTGTTCATTAAGCATTTACACCAGACTATCTTATGCCATTGAACTCGAGGACCTCTAGGAACTAACCATTCTCCAAAAGCTTTATTAATGAATTAAACCCTAGGGTGGTTATTCTATAAATAACAATCTTGTAGTTCAAAATTGGGGATATAGTTTGGGATCAGATGGTTTATTTTTCTTGAAAAATCATCCATTGTCCATCCTTGATCCATAGGAAAACTTTTTCTTCTCCTAAAATTTTTCCCATAGCTTGAATAGCAATTTGGTTAGCACTTAAAGGGATATAGCCATTCCAATTATAACACTATAAATAAGCTTTAGTTCCGTCTCCAATTATGCATGATATGTTAGGGCTAAAGGTCCCTCATCTCTAATAGCTGAGATAAGAACCAAGAATGAGTACTTTTGATAGAAAGAGACCAAAAACTTTTCCTTTTGAGAATGTAGCTATACACCCATTTCATCCAAAGTCACTCTTTGCCAACTAGCACTCTCCAAAGCCTCTTTCCCATTAAGATTCTATTATTAATCTTTATAGGAATAATACTCAAACCCCTTCATAGAAAGGCTTAGACACCTTTTGCCATTTCACTTTTGCATTAATCATACTTAAATTTAGGTTTCCCCACAAGAACTTCTTAATCAACCCTTTAATAGTTTTGATTAAGCTTTTAGAAGAAACATGTATGAGCTCGAATAAATATGCATTAAATTTAATATAGCTTTGATTAATTGGAGTTTACCACCAAAGGATAGAGCTTTATTAGCTTAAGAACTAAGTCTCTTTTGTATTTTTCAACCAAAAGGAAGCAGTCCTTAAAATGCAATCTTGTAGTTGTTAAAGGTAAACCTAATTACATCAAGAGATGATGTTTTCTAGCCATATCTGTTAAGACAAAAATTTTGTCAACTATATGACTGACATTGACTGAGAGTAGGAAGGGACTCTTGTCGTAGTTTATATCCCAAATAGGTTCTTAAACTACTTCAAGGTTTCAATTGAAACCATAATCATAATAAATCATAAAAAAATGCATATTGATCATAGAAATCTTCTTGCATTTAGAATGAAATCTAAACTCAGGGTTCACTCAGTCATTATGCTTTAGTAATTAGGTTAAATCTCTATACACAAGATAAAAAGGTATAAAGATAGGGGTCTCCATGTTTGAGCCCTTTAGCTTACTTAGATAGCCCAAATTCTACTCTAGTTACTAGTACACTGGAGGAGGTTGAAGAAATGCAAGCTTTAATCAAGGCGTCAGAGACACTGTAGGAACTAAACACATCTAGGAGGTACAGTACAAACTCCCAATTTATGTAATTGAAGGCTTTATTAAAATCCACCTTGATTATACAATTTTATAGGAAAATCTTCATTATATAATAATAACTCCTAAACAATGAGAATGTTATCCCTAATTTGTCTTCCCTCTATAAAAGCTCTTTGATTATTATTTAAAACAAATTTAAGAATTGCCTTCATTTTATTAGTCAGGACCTTAAGTTTTACTTTTTAAAGGATGCTGGAGCAAGTTATATGCCTTAATTCTCTAAAGGACAAAGGGTTTAGAGACTTGTGGGCTAAGTATAAGAAGGTCTTACTGATTTCTTTTAGAAGGATATGTTTGGTAAAAAATTCTTGAACTACCTTTATAACCATGTTCCTAATATGAGGCTAAGCCTTTTGGGAGAAAAAACCATTTAATCCATCTAGCCCAGAGGCCTTTTACCCATTCATTTTGGATATCATTTTCTCTATTTCAAATGCTTTATAGGTTTGATAAGTGTTTCAGCTTCTACATTGCTAATTTTACTTTTCATGAATGAACTGAGAGTTTGAACATAAGACTTAGTAATTGAAATTGAATAGTAAGCTCAAAATAAATTTACTACTTTATTTATATGCTCATCTTAGATATCAATTCGCCTTATAGAGTTATAATAACATAGGTTATGTTTGAGTTTCTTTTAGCTATAGCAGTATTAAAGAAGAATTTAATGCATATGTCCCCTTTCCTTATCCATATGACTCTTGCCCTTTGCTTTAGGAGTGAAGAGTAACCTTCCATTACTTGCTAGTAATCCTTTAGAGCCTTTTTTTCCTTCAAAAGTAATTCATTATTCCCTAAATTGATATAGAGGTTCTGCTGAATGCAATGCAACTTTTTTTAGTAGTAGTAACCACTTACTTAGTCTTAGAAACCTTTTTAGCATTGAGCCTTTTCAACTCCTGTTTATCACACTTCAGTATTTGCACACAGTATGTTACTTAGCTCCATTTATCTCAACTTTCATGCCTCTTTTATAGCCCCCTAAAATCTAACAACACAAGCTAAAAAGTTACTAAATCAAAATGGACTTCTTTACTCATCTTTTAGAAGATCTCACTAATTTTTATAAAGGTGTGATATGAGGGGGGAAAAAAAGGGGGATCCATAAAGCATGATTTACTTTTAGGAAATTATGTCAACCAATTAATATTAACCAAATTTATATCAAACTTTTTCCTAAGGAACTAGCTTGCAATTTGTTTGTTATTCCAAATATATCTATGGCCTTTATACTTTAGGTTAGAAACACCCAAGTTCTCTAAACATTCCTTAAGATCCTTAAATAAATTTCTCGAGTTATAGTGGCCATCAACTTTAAACCTATACAAAATAGAGTTGAAGTCCCTATATATTAACCAAGGTCCCAAACATCTCCCTTGTATTCTCCTTAAACCATCTTAAAGCATTTTCCTTTGAAAGGAAAGATTGAAACCATAAAGAATACATGCATACACTCTGACTTTCTCCTGGATGAAATAAAATAAATATGAATGACTTTCTTATAAGCTTCCAACTCTTCAATCTCCACAAATCTAGTTATAACCAATAATTATTCTTTTATAATAATGATATTGACGATTGGAGATAAAGTGTGGCCCAATCTTCCCAACTTATTCAAGTATTCTTACCTAATCTTAGTTTCCAAAAGATCTAAGATCACATAGGTTTCTCCTTAAATACACAATTCCTTAAAGCTTGAAGCTTATGAGTGCATTTTAGATCATGTACATTTTAAGAAATAATATTCATGTAGATATATCTTTACCTCTAGAGCTGCTACTCTAACTATCTCTTTAAGATTTCCTCCCCTTAATATTTTGAAATTCTTCTTCATTATTGTCATTTATAATATTCCTATCTAAGTTCAATGTAAGAACATTAGGAGTTGGAGATTTAGGGGTTACCTCTTTCAACTTCAACTAACTGTTATAATTTTCCTCCTTATCATTAATCATAGGTTGTGTTTCACAAAGGTTCTCTAGAATTTCCCTGCTTATCATAGTTTCTTATTGACTTATTTCATGAGTTAGTCAATATTGTAAAAATCACAAGTGCACGGCGTAGCTGTAGCTAGTACTGGCAAGTATGAGTCGATCCCACGAAGACAGTGATTACTAATACTTACTTTTTCCTATTATCTAGCCTACAGATTGATTTTGGATTTAATAAAAGAAAACAAAACTAAATAAAGTACAATAAAATAGGTAGCAATTAAGAACAGAGAAATAAGGGAGCAATTAGAAATTTATTGTTATCGGTAATCAATGTCTAGGTTTCAAATCCCCCTAAAGCCCTTAACAGAAGGTTTTCAACCGAATTACTCATGTTAAAGGTTATAGGAATTCTTTACAAATTTGTGAATCTCTCTATTAGGTTTAACCCTAATTCGGAAGATTTATGTCATCCTATCTCTAGGGTTGCAATCAATTCCTTCCAATTATGGTAGATCTATTAAAACCCAGTATTTCTCAATCCCTACGTATGAAATCAGATTATGATCTAATATACCCAGGTTTCTTAGAACATAAATAAAACACATAATCAGATCATAATAATCAATCAAACCAATTGCATCAATGAAGAATCAAATCATATCAAATTATTAACATAGGGTTCATCTAACCTAAATACCAAAAAGATGTTTAGTTACATATTATCAAACACGAAATCAAACATACACTGAAAGAAAAATGAATTGAAAAAAAATGGGATCATAATTCTAAATCTCCCTTATTGTCTTCTATCAAGTATTTTTTAGATGTAGAGATTTGATCATGCATTTTGATGGATCTTTCAATGATTTCTTCATTTTTTCCACTTCCCTGAACCAAAATCACCCTTGAGAATGACCTCTACATCTAAAATCACCTCCTAACGTCTGCTCTTCTTCATTTACCCCCAAAAAATGTCTTTTTATGGAAAAATTTAGGGTTTTGGAATATGCACAGTCGTGCATCAGACTGTTTATCACCAAATTCTCTGAAAATCATGAAACTACATAATTTGGGAGATGTGCACAATTTTGTACCACTTTTGTGCATCAAATCTTTGTTTCATGTCATGTTTTTATCCGAATTATTCTCCTTTAAGTTCGTGAAAGCAATTATAAGCTGTATACAAACTTGGAAGGCATTAAGTACCAAATATATAATAAAAGTATAATATATCAAGCAAAATATATCAAATATGGGTGTAAAAATATAGTCAAATATCCATCTATCAAGCATCCTCAAACTTAATCTTTTACTTGTCCTCAAACAAACCATAATCAAAATTATAAATCTACAACATCAATCCATCATCAACCTCAATATGTCCATTCATACTATACATCATCATATCCTATTGAATCAAATTAAAATACAATTGGATTCAAGCTATCATAAAATTAACTTCATAAGCAATATTAATAGTAATCATATCAACAATCTCACTGAAATCAAAAGCATATCTCTTTACACCCTCACTAAGATGTCACTCAATGCAGTCAAGTGCTTAGGGTGAAAAGCATTAAAACTTTTGATCAGTGCATAGAAAAACTCTTACCATATACTTGCAATAAAATCACATCTTTACCACTTATGTATAAAATAGAAAAAAATCAAAAGGTTTTTGTACTAATTGTAATGGGGTTTAGGTACGGTATAATTGGGATAATAAAAAGGGGTTGAAGGAAGTTTACTAAAAAGAACATTATAATGAACCTTATGCATGATAGACATAGGTCCTTTCATTGCAAAACTAATGGTACTATATACTTTTTCTTTCCTTCTTTTTTCTTCTTCTTTTTTAAATATATTCTTGATTTTTTCTTTTTTCTTTTTTATAATAATTTCAAGAATTCATCATGTACCAAAATTAAAGAAATATTGCACCATTAAAAAATTTACGTTTCAAACAAGAAAATGATATAAATAACCTTCAAAGTTCAAAACAATAAAAAGGTCTTCAACAAAAAATAAGATCATGGTTAATATGTTGGGTTTAATTAATGAAAAATGCTAAGGCTTAACTTGGTTATTCCTAAAGGTAATTTTGAGTGCTACAATTCAATGGGACAAATTTATACATTGTGATTATCTTGTGTTTGAGGAATTAACCTTAGAATTTTACACTATTTTACACTATGAATCAAGCAAGTTAGATAATTTTTGCTTTTCATTATGAGGAAAACCTTATACTTTGGATTATGATATCATGGAAGAAATATTTGGTTTTCCAAAATCAAACATTGTTGAAAAATTTAAAAAAAATCATGCTAAAATAATATTGGAAAAATTAATGGGGTTGGATGTGTTTAATCCTCAGAATGCACCTAACAAAGTTATGTGTTATGTTGTTTTTACGAATAGTCAAAGTAACAAATGCTCTAAAAATGATTTATTTCTTTTTTTATGTATGGATCATAAAATTCAAGTTTGTACATCCACTTACTTCGCTTAATAAGAAAAGTAGCTATCTCGACTTAGGTTATCTTGTCACTACTCTGGCTCAATTATATGGCATTAATGATGATGACCTAACCTCTATTTTTCCTAAGTATTTAAATCATAGACATTTGAGGCAAGAGGAGATCTTAGAGTGCCATGCTATGTAACTTCGAGATATCAGTTTCAAATCAAAAGTTAAACACAGGACAAGATAGACGAGTTCAAGTTTTGCACAACAGCACCAAAAGGTCTCATTAAATGAGGAATATGAGGAGGAGGAGGAAGTATGGGAAACGACACTTGAAAAATGGAAGAAAAATAATAAGCACCTAAAGGGTCATTTGGAAACCATAGAGGCACAGCTAAAGGAGGTCATGCATCATCAGTGATATCAAACAAAGAAATTGTTAAATTTTTTTACGGTGTAAGGTGTCCAAATCCTGTCTCCAACTCCATCCACACCCGAATCCATATAAGTATTCTTGCTCTTACTCTTTATTTATTACTATTTCTCTTTATTTCTCTTTGGTAAAAGTCCTTTGGAGGAACCACTCAACTGAAGAAGCAACATGGGAGACAGAGGAGCATATGAGAAGACAATATCCTTACCTGTTCGAGCAAATAGGTAAGAATTTCGAGGACGACATTCTTTAAGAAGGGGAGAGTTGTAACATCCCATTACTTGCGGGAAGGTTAGATTGGTAATTGTGAGTGATTAATGAGAGTTAGAAATGCATTTCCATGTTCATGCATAATATGTCATACATATACATATAAATAGTGAATTTATTTGCACATGAAAATAATTGTACCTGCATTCATAAATAATTCTGTGTATAATTGGATTGATTTGTGAATTTTTTAGAGTTATGGATGTTTTTATATTGGAAATATTAGTGATTAGTGGAAATATGGTATTTGTGAATTTTGGTGAATTTAGAAATAAATTTTGAAAATTTTGGAAAATAGGAAGAAGAAATCAAAAGAAGCTTTGGAGATAGTTGGATTTTAAAGATGAAAGTTAAGGAAGTTAGTTTCAAAAGAAACTAAGTTAGAGCTTAGGTATTAGGAAAGTGACAAGTGTCACCTAGGCTTTTGTACTCTTGCTAGAAGTAGGTTACTATTCTTTGAGAGTTGATAGGTTAAGTCATGTCTAAGTCTTTTCTTCATTATCATTTTCTTCAAACTTTCTTTCAAAACACAGAGTTTTCCATCCAATACGTTCTAAGAGACTTATATGTTTTTCCCTCTCTTTACCAAAACCATTCTGCCACTTAGTTCCTCTACCCTAAGAAAAACTAGAAGCTGGTCATTGTAATCTGTGAAGTGCGTAAATTGTGTAGAGTTTAGGGCTTGAAGAGTTCAGAGTTTTTGGCAGGTAAGTTACGGTCATCTGCATGAAAAATGACGTTTTTATGTTTGTTTTTAAATACTATACTGTTGGGGAATGAGAATTCTGGTTATATGAAAAATTTAGTGTTTGAAGGATATGAGTGTTTGGGGTGTCGTAAAATACTGAGAGGTTGAAAATCTGGAAAAATATTCACTGAGTGTACTTCGATCTATTAGCCATAACTTTTGCTCTAGTAATCCAAACGAGATGATTCTTGATTCGAAGTAAACTAGGAATATATGGCTACATTTCTTATAAAGACATCGTAGTTCAGTTCGGTCCCTAAGAGCCTCAAAAGTTGTCATGAAGTTGAGAACTGGGTGCAGGACGTTGAAAGTGAGTGAAAATTCGTGTTTCAAATGCGGGAGGAAATCTGGACCTAATTTAGATAGATTCTGGCAAAGTGGCCTTCTGAAGAATTGTAGATCTTCCTTTTATCTTTCCAACGATATATAGTTTGAAAATTTTGGATATCGGAGTCAAAAGTTATGATTTTCGCAAATGGGTATGTTCAGGGAAGAAAAGCAGACGATAAAAAGCAGACGGAAGAAAAGCAGACGATAAAAGCAGACAAAAGAAAGAAGATGATAAAAAGCAGAAGGAAGAAAAGCAGACGATAATAAGAAGAAGGAAGAAAAGCAGACGATAAAAAGCAGACGAAAGAAACAGTGAGACGATACAGACATAAGACGATAGAATTAGACTTTGAGGCCTTCATGAAAGTTGTAGATCTCGAAGTCTTCTTTCTAATGGTTCAAAAATGAAGTGAATCTGACATCTGTAGCAAAATTTATGGCATTTGCACTGAGACATGTACATTACAAGTGAGGGCATAAATGTTTTGGAGTCTTTTGGCCATAACTTCTTATCTAGACATCCAAAGGACCTGATTCTTGAACCATTGGATTCGTAAGATTTTTCTCTACATCTCCTCCAAAAATTAAAGCTATCTAAAATGTATGGAGAGAGATTAAGTGAAAAGAGTGAGACGGGTACAGTGAGTGTGCTCTTAGGAAATATGAACTGGTGATTTTACTTCAATCTTTTGATGACTTCTGAAGTTCTACTGATCCAAATGAGATTAGAATTGTGTTGGATAATACCCGGGGTTAACATGAACATATATTGTACATACTTTATTTCATACATGTGCATTACTAAATACCTATGATGGTACAAATTGTGATTTATATGCATGTTATTTGTTATAGAGGAGCAACTGGAACGTCAACCTCCAGACGTTGCCGGATCTTCCAGGCATTAGCTTCAGGAGCAATCTGTGAGTAACCTAGACGGTTTCACTCAATTAATTGTTTACTTTAGAATAGGTTTTGAATAATGACATTGATGTGGGTTGATTATACTGATTCTAGACAATGAAGGTCCGATGATTCTGATGTATAAATAAGTTATTGAAGTGCTCTTTGTATGTGAACATGACAATTAAGTGATTCAAAATGTGAATGTGCATCCATGTGATTGACTGAGGTTATGCTATGTGAAACATTCATTACAAGAATGCATGTAAGATAAAGGAAGTTATGACCGGAGTCGCCAGGATAAAAAGCTTAAAGCTCATAATGTGACTAGAGCCTCGAGCTCGAGTGCGACTGTACCCGGTACCCACTAAGGGTTATGGGACGTTATACGACAAGGCTCAATATCCATGAAGGGATGAGCTGGTAAAAAGGCACTCGATCATAATGACAAAAATAAAGGAAAGTGAGTCTCACGTGCATTGCAATTATATTTGATATGTGTGTTGTATGAACAATACTATTAATCTGAACGTGGGATGTGATATATTATGAATATGCAATGAGATGAATATTATGCTACGTATATTGATGTGATGCATGAATTGAGTGAACCATCGATGATGGTTATCTCATTGAGTTCGCAAAACTCATCAAAATTGCAATGTTGTCTTTTCAGGACCGAGAGACGACTTTAGCTGCAGAGAGGCTCAACCAGTCGTGTAGTTTGTGTTTTGGCAAAAAGGAGTCATGGCTCAAAGGTCGGTCAGCTGAGATTTTTGGATGGCTTAGATAGATTTGATACATTTCCTCTCTCATGTAATACTCTTGTATTAGGTTTTGATGATGTACATAGGCAAAATGTGAAGGACACCATGTAGACTTCAATTTAGTGGAATGCAATGAGGAAAAAGTTGATTTTAAATTATTGTGATCTTTTTATGGTGCTTTATAAGCAATTAATGATATGATGCCATATGATGTGGATGTAGTGTTCGAACGTAGCTCGCCCTTATCGTAAGTTATGTACTGGAATGACCTCCGGGCGTTTCAGTGTGTACTCTGCGGTAAGGGGGCGCTACATTTAGGTGGTGTCAGAGCATGGTTTGGCATCTATTGGGACATATAGGAATGTTATGCATGAAATATTGTGGAAGTGCGGATAATGATTGAAATTATTATTTATTATAGGTCATCTGCTTTTGGTGATCAGGTTAATCAACCAGCTGACCAAGGATCTGTAGGAGCCGGTAGAGAGTCCTCGGTACCTTGATCTGATGAGATGCCTCCTAGAGTTCTTGAGAGAAGGGAGAGGAGGTATGATAGGTTGCAGAAGCAGGGAGCTGTGGACTTCTATGGAAGCACAGATCCTGCTGAGGCCGAATGATGGTTAGAGAGGACAGAGAGAGTATTTGATTAGATGGACTGCGAGCCTGATAAGAGGTTCGATTATGCACTGTCTCTATTGCAGGGCCCAGCATATCAATGGTGGAAGGTTGTCCCAGGCAATACCACCAGGCCTTGTCAATTGAGGTGGGAAGACTTTTTGAGGGTCTTCAAAGATAACTACATGCCCAAGATCTATCTGGACATGAAGATGCAAGAGTTCTTGGAATTGAAGCAAGGCAAGATGTCCGTGGTGGACTATGAGGTTTGATTTAATGAATTGATGGGTTACGCTACTGCTCTGATCCCTATAGAAGAAGACAAGTACAGGAGGTTTGAGAATGGGCTTAACATGGAAATTAGAACAAGGTTGGCGAGATCCGATATGGGCACTTTCACTGAGTTGAGAGCTGCCTCAATTAGAATTGAACAACTGATGAAGGATAAACAACCAGAGACCGGGCAAGGGTCCAGATGAAAAAGGCCAAGTGAGAGTCAGGGCAATTTTGGCAGGAGATTCAATAAGTTCCAAAATAGACCATTCAGATCCTCAGGTGGATCCAGGCAATCAGAATTCAAATAGAGGGGTGGCTTTATGCAGGTAGGTAGTGGAAGAGGCACATTGCAGAACCAGCGACCCCCATGTGAGCATTGTGGGAAAAGGCACGGTGGAGAGTGCTGGGGTGTGACAGGGGCTTGTTTTGCATGTGGCTCTTTTGAACACAAAGTCAGAGATTGTCCGGTTGTTGCTGAAGCTCAGTCTACTGTCAGTGGGCAATCTGGAAGTAATACTACAGTCTAACAGAGCAGAGGTGGTGAATCTGGACAGAGGGGCAGAGGTAGAGACAGAGGGAGAGCTGGGAGTTCTTCCATGAGGTCTGAAGGACAGGGCAACCGACCATAGTCCTAGGCTAGAGTCTATGTTATGACCCGACAGGAGACCCAAGACTCACCAGATGTGGTTGCAGGTGCACTTCTTGTTTATGATTTGGAGGCATTTTCACTGTTAGATCCAGGATCCACACACTCCTTTATCGCACCGCATATGGCATGTAGGTTGCATTGTGATAGGGAGTTATTACAGTACGGGCTAGAGGTGAGCACACCTCTAGGTAGTACTATAGCTATAGAAGAGGTTTGTAAAGGATGCTTAACTAGGCTTGATCAAGCAATTTTGGAGGCAGACCTTATTATATTATCATTGAGTGAGATAGATGTGATCCTAGGCATGGATTGGCTCACTGCTCATAGGGCCATCATGAACTGCTACACCAAAGAGGTAGTACTGGAATCGCCTGGTCAGCCGAGGGCAGTATTTAGAGGAGTTAGTCAGGCAGTGCCAGCTAGGATGATATCCTTCATAAGTGCTTTGAGGTTGATGCGGGGAGGATGTGAGGCTTATTTGGCCCACGTCATTGATACTAAAGTAGAGCGAAGTGTACAGGACATTCCAGTGGTTAGGGAATTCCTGGATGTGTTTTCTGATGAGTTACCGGGTTTACCACCAAATCGGGAGACGGAGTTCACAATTGATCTAGTTCCAGGTGCCACTCCGATATCTATTCCTCCTTACAGGATGGCACCTATGGAACTAAAGGAACTGAAGGTTCAGCTTCAGGAGTTACTGGAAAAGGGTTTCATTAGACCTAGTGTTTCACCTTGGGGAGCTCCAGTGCTATTTGTGAAGAAGAAGGATGGGACCTTGAGGTTGTGCATCGATTATAGGCAACTGAATCGGGTGACAGTGAAGAACAAGTATCTGTTGCCTAGAATTGATGATTTTCTCGATTAGTTACAGGGAGCTCAGGTATTTACTAAACTGGATCTGATATCCGGATATTATCAGTTGAAGATAGCAGAGAATGATATCCCTAAGAGTGTATTTAGGAGCAGGTATGGGCACTTCGAGTTTCTAGTGATGCCGTTTGGGTTAACTAATGCCCCGACAGCTTTTATGGCCTTGATGAATAAGGTGTTTCAGCCCTACCTAGATCTCTTTGTGATTGTGTTTATTGACGATTTTTTGGTGTATTCGAAGAGTAGAAGGGAGCATGCTGAGCATTTAAGAGTCATCTTACAGATTATGAGGGAGATATAATTGTATGCCAAATTCAGTAAGTGTGAATTTTGGCTAGATCAGGTTGTATTTCTGGGACACATAGTGATTGGAGATGGCATACAAGTAGACCCAAAGAAGATAGAGGCAGTGAGGAATTGGGAAGCTCCAAAGAATGTGTCAGAGATTCGAAGCCTCCTAGGATTGGCCGGGTATTACCGGAGGTTTATCGAGGGGTTTTCTTTAATCTCGGCCCCTTTAACAAAACTTCTGAGGAAGAATGTAGTGTTCAGATGGAATGAAGAGTGTTAGAAGGGCTTTGAGGAGCTGAAACATCGATTGACTACTGCACCAGTGTTGACTATTTCAACAGGGATTGGAGGTTATGCAGTGTATAGTGATGCATCACAGCAGGGATTGGGATGTGTACTGATGCAGAATAGCAAGGTGATCGCTATGCATCGAGACAGTTAAGGTCTCACGAAATCAATTATTCGGTACATGATTTAGAGCTAGCTGCAGTTGTTGATGGCGTGTCAAACCAGCAAAAATAAATTCCTACTTTAAAACACTTAAACGAGTAAAGTAGTGAATAGGATCGAACCACAGAGACCAATGTAGCAATTGTTCATTTGTGTGAAATAAAAAAAATAAAAATATAATAAAAATATAAAAATAATTGATTTGGGGAATATTAATTTTAAAACACGAAATCACGCAGGAAGAAATTAAAAATAAAGATTGAAAACAATATATAGAAAAGCCTAGCCAAGGTACTCTCCCATTTGATACTGTAATTCGATCATAGACTCAAAAATATAAATTTCGTTCATTCCTATGGACAAAGTTATAGCAGACCGTGAACAGCAC
>JANZLH020000421.1:2198276-2209859 GCA_026770325.2 Erythroxylum fimbriatum
ATGCATGCCAAAATACTTCTGCACAATTAAGCACATATGAAATAATTTCCGTTAATCTTCTAACCCCTAATTTGGGGTGTTACAAAACACATTTTGTCCTCGAGACAAAGACAGTTTTCTCTGTTCTGTCCACCATAACCAAACACCTCACTGTCCCCAGTTTTTGTTTCGTTCCGTCTCCAAATTTCTGTTCCGTTCCGTCTCCAGCTACCGGAGACAGCAATCAAACGCAGCGAGTTTCTATTAGGAGACTAATGAGGCCGATTGCAAATGATGTTTTGAACATCTCTAGTAAAATGGAAAGGACATGACCAGGAACCATTCAAGATGATGAATTTGAATTTGGTATTGATATGAATAATAGGCCGTTTGGCATTTTTTCACGGTGTATAAAGGGCCCATAGGGTGCTAATTGTCAAACCAGAAGTTAGCATTCTTTCCAATATCAATTTTATACTTCAGATAGGGTTACAACAGACGTCTGATGCTTAGGATAAACTAAAATGAGCTGGATTAGGTTTGTTTGGGTTTCATTGTCCATATGTGCTAAGTTGTTTATCTACTTATTTAGGATTACACCATTCCTCAATGTAATACAAGTTAGGAAACAACTCATTGTATGCTTTAGTTAACTTGTGCTTCTGTTGTCTTCACGTAGTAACTCTTATTTTGTTAATAGTAAGCATTTTTTTTTCTTCTTATGCCTTATTACTCTTAATGCATCTACAAACATCATATTCTTGTAAACTAAATTAAATTTTCAATATGCTGATTGAGTTTCAAAAGTTGAGAATTTTTATGATAAGTTAGTATACAAATCAATGCTCTACAAATGGAAGCTTTATGTGCAACTAGGACTATTGTTGCTCTACAAATGGAGCCATCTCTAGTCCGCTGTATATGCTTAATATCGTTTTATTACACAACTGGAATGTGTCAAGTAACAAAATATGTAGAGAAGGAAGCTCTGCTTAGTGATGAGCAGCAATTGGTGAATAATCCATGGTTCCCTTTGAAATGCTTACCGTTTGAAAATTTCCTTGCTTTTGCAATTGTGGTTGTTGGTTATGGTTTACCAAGTCATTTGATTAATTCAACCAACGTCAGAGAATCTCGAGAAAAGATCTACGATGTCTGAAGTATCTTAAGAGTTTCCAACTAAAGTGCCGTGTTTGAGACGTTAGCATTGGAAACTTTCACATCTAATATTGAAGAGGTCGACGACGACGAGACTGAAAACAATAGCCAAGGGTTGGCGACAATCAAGATCTTTGTTTAGCCAAAGAGCGGATTGCCTATTAGCTTCCTATGAGACAAATAAACTATTTATTAGACAATTTGCATCCAGTCCAGTGATTAGAAAGCAAATGTTAAAATGCAAAGGTTATGGAAGCCTCAGAACACATCTCAAAGCCTTGCCATCAATCAAAAGCTCGAACGCTTGGTTAATTTTCTCAAAAGGTAGTTCATGCGTTATGAACCCATCCAAATTCACCACCTGCGATTAATATATATATGATGATTTGGTTATAATGAAAATGAAAGATGTGACACATGCATATTCATGGTAAGCTAGCTAGGAGCTACTCACCCCTCGCACGCAATCTTGGACAAGATCAGGCAATTGAGTCTTCCCTTTGTACCCACCAAACACTGTTCCAATAATGCTTCTCCCGTCGAACAGCTCCATCGGATGTATTGGCAGTAGGTTTGGAGTCGGATATATCCCTATCAGCACCGTCTTTCCCCAGCCCTATCAATCACACCATCAAAAATCTCATTCTAAGTCATCAACAATAAAAAAAAGGAGAATAGGAATTAACTTACATCGTGAGTGGCCAAGAAGGCCTCTCTAAGAATATCCAAATTCCCAACGCACTCAAAGCTGTAGTCAACACCTCCACCTGTCATTTCCCGGATTCTCTACCAACCCATATTTTATTACAGAGTCAGTCAAAAGTTAATCCATTGCGTATACGCATGTGAAGTAAGTAGTTCTAACTAACCTCATGAACAGGCTTTCCACCATCATCCGGATTCAGAAATTCAGAAATTCCCATTGCCTTCCCTGCATCCATCACAAATTTATCTACATCTAAGTGGAACTGGTGAATGAACAGTCTTGACTATAATAGATCTATGTGTGCATATATATAGATTTTGATTTCTGGGGATGCAAAATATATCACGTCCGTTTACCTTTGATGAACTTGTCAGGGTTGATATCAACGCCAACGATTTTGGATGCTCCTCTTGCTCGTGCACCCTCAGCCACCTTTAACAATATTACATACATATATTATAGCCGTTAATTCAACTATTTTGGAGTGTTATTAGGTCCACTAAGCAGCTTATACGATGGTTAAAACTCTTTGATACAATAGAAAGCAACATATATATATATATATCTTGATGGAGAAAACTTATGACCAAAATGAGTAAAGTTGAAAATTTCAGTGCATTATTGGACAAGCTTTCGTTTTTGTTTTTTTCTAACATAAAATCTAAAGATTGTGAGGCTTGGCTTACAGCGAGACCCAAGGCGCCCAAACCGAAAATAGCCACACTAGATCCAGCGTGGACGTCAGCGATGTTCCATGCAGCCCCGACACCTTCATCAATGCCAAAGCATCTGATCAACCAATCCACTTGACTAAAGTAGCCTTCAAAATGTAAATTTCATTTCCTTATTCCAATTAACAGGGACCAGTTCTTCTTTTTTTTAAAAAAAAATTATTTATTAAATGGATAGGCATAAAATAATGGCTTGAGATCCCCTCTCCCTATTTTGGTATACCTACCTTGTTCCATTCAATCCAAACCATCTATTTATGTGAGTCCCACATAAATAAATGACTTGAATCAAGTAGGACAGAGTAGTACACAAAAATGGGCAGAGAAGATCTGTACCCTAAAATAATAATGTCATGTAGAAGATATGTGGTCCCATGTGAATAAAGACCAGATTCCTAGCACTGTAAATTGACTTAAATGTGACCTCATACCAGTAGAAACACCACAGCTTAACAAACTCATCTTCTTGAGAGGAATGTTAGAATCTATCTTGACGACACAAGCAGAGTCCAGCACCGAATACTCCGTGAAAGTAGATGTGTTGAGAAAGTGGAAAATGGGCTCCCCATCTTTCGTCCAAAATCTGCACTTGCCATCATTTGTCATCGCCTTCTTGAATGGATTGACACGATACTTCTCGCACAGATTGGTTGTCCTCTTGTTGCAATATACGCACTGCCCACATTCTCCATTGAAGATTGGAATCACATGGTCACCTTCCTTCAAATCGGTCACCCCTTCACCAACACTCTCTACAACTCTGCATCAGGGGAAAAGTAAATAAGAAATCAAACTCCTGACGAAACGAAATGCACCAAAATTAAATATTGAAGACACTCAAAGGTATGGCTGAAATGGCTTACCCCACAGCTTCATGGCCTAGAATTCTTGGATATGCTCTCTGAGCTTCGTTCTTTAAAAATTAGCACGACGACATGTTAACTTTCTTGTTACTTTGAAATAGCCATGGGTGTTTATGGATATGCATGTGCATAAAGTTCATGTAATAAAATTATTTACCTCTCCTTGCCAAGCAGTGAGGTCCGTATGACAGATTGAAGTATAAAGGATCTTGATCCTAACCTCCATCGTCTTAGGTGGATCAACCCGAATTTGTTCGATGAGAAACTGTTGTTTGGGACCGCGCACAACAGCAGCTTATCCAGGAACAGCAATGACAAGCACATTTGTCAGTAAAACAGATCAAGGGATCTACCGTCACCTTAAATTGCAAAATCAGCTTCTTACCACTGCAAGATATGATCTTCCCGGCTGTGTCGCTGGGATTGAACGAACTTTTGTTCACGTTATTGTGGAACTGAGTAGCCATGTTATATGATTCTTTCAACTTGGATTTAATAGCAGGGCGATATGAACAGAGATGGGGTAGGCACTTATATAGGCACGCACTCAATGAAGAAGAGATGTTAGTTTCTTTTCTTAGGAAGAAGAAATGAGAATGAAAATAAGGTCGTGATGGTACTTAATGGCCGCCTGACGATAATTATCATTTTTTTAAAAGTAATTATTAAGGTACTAAAATACTATACTACAGGTTACTAAATTTGGTTTTGGAGCAATAAAATATTAGTATCAGTCAATATTAAGTATGTTTCAAGTAATTTTAAAATAATAAAATAGTTTCTAAATTATATAAAATTACAAAATAATTTCTCTATGTATTGTACTTTATAATTATCACATTTACGTCAATTAGATCTCAAAAAATCATAATAATATAATTTGATATAACTGTCTTTTTATTTATATTAATATTACTTTTCACTTATTTCTCATCTAAACAATAATCTTAATTAATATAAAAAGATATTAAAATGTTACAATTTACATTATATAGTAAAAAATAATTACATCATCTTTTTTTTTTTTTGCAATTTTAAGTTAGATTCATGAAGAGGAATGCTAAGATTACTTCGAAAAAAACCTACTCTCAACTTTGGAAGCATAAGGATAAACCTCCCTTCCTAATGTAGCAACCTTGCCTCCTCTCCTCGTTACATGATTTTCTTTTAAAAATTAAAAAGGATTCATTGATAAGCCATAAAAGGCATCAAAAGGAGACATTACAAGCTTGTGCCAAACTAGTTTAGTGAGATTACATCAATCTTTACAACTATTATCCATAAGGACTACTAGAAATTAGAAGCTAAGATATTAAAGATTCCATCTTTCTTAAGAGAGTGGCTCATATTTTTAGCAACTTGGTAAACAACAATGATTTCTCTAATCCGACAGACAACAGTATTGTAAGCTAAGGCATGATTTTGAGTTTTACAACTGTTGAACAATCTCTATTTCCTTTCTATCTATATTACATATACTAAGCAGTTTAGGCTAAGGCTTAGACATTTTTGGTCTTTCCCCAATTTTTGGTATTGATTTTAACCCGTACCAATATGTTATCCCAATAAGTAACTGGGAAAAAGAGATTCATTATGTGTTGCAATATGTCCCAAATTAGGGCTATATAATTACAATGGAAGTAAAGATTATCAATTGTTTTAGCTTTTAGCCAGCATAATGTAAAGTTGATCAATGGATCCTTTAATTATATCTTTAGTTTTCAGTCTTCTTCTAGTTGCATATGATAAAAGATACTTTAAGAATCAAAGAACCTTTCCAAACAATATTGTATTAAGGAATGAGAAAAGTGAGAGGCCTAAGAGTTTTAAGACAGGAAACGTTAGAGAAATCTCCATTATTTTTGATGGACCATATGGGTTTATCAGTCAAAGAAGGGTTAGGTAAGTTATTGGGAAAGTAATTCAACAATATTTTATCATTCCCATAAGCTACTAACCATGTGTCCTGATTTATGAACCTCTTGACTCCAGCTTGGATTGGAATTCCAGTTATAAAGAAAGTATCTCCTCTCATGAATAAAGGGCTTTAATTGGTCCAATTAAACAAAGTATCTTCACCATTCCTAACTTGGATTCTAATAAAGGAATATACAATTTGTCTTTTCCTGAGAATTTGTATGAAAGGCCATAAATGTTCTTTCTTTTCATTAATTTTCCACAAGTTGGATTACTTTAGATCGTATTCATTCATTCATTTGATCCAAAGACCTCTTTATCGTTAAAAAGCCTCCAAATTCTTTTAGCCACTTGGATATATATTTTGATTCTTATAAGAAGAAACAAATCTTAGACCACCTTCCTGTTTTCTCCATCATAATTGTTCCCATTTAATCTTAGCTCCTTTGGAGTTGTCAACCTTGCCAGACTAGAGAAAATTTTTGATGCATTTGTCTATTTCCTTATTGATTTTCTTGGGTAAAAAGAGATGTGTACTCCAATGGGTGTGTAGATTGTTCAGAATTAGAATGATGAGCTAAACTCTTCCAGCTTATGAAAGAACTCTATCCTGCCAAGCATTGATCATTTTCTTATATTTTTTCCAAATTCAATAAACAATCTTTAAATCTTAGCTTTTTAGAAGAGACGAGAACACCAAAATATTTTAAAGGTAGGTTGTGAACATTCAAACCAAAAATTTAATGAATTTTGTCAGTGTTAGAGATGTCTATACATAAATAGATTTTGCTCTTGGAAGAGTTGATAAATAGATCAGATAAACTACAGAAAGATTGGAGAGATTGATGCAAAATGGAGATAGAAGGTTGGTTAGCACCACAGAACATCAAGAGATCATCTAGAAAGCTTAAATGAGTTAGGAGAATCTCCCTACATTTGTGATGGAAGCTGAAATCATGAAATCTTAAAGTGTTAGGGCTGATAATCCTGTTAAGAATGTCCATAAATGTGAAAAAAAAGGTATGGAGATATGGGATCTCCCTGACTTAAACCATTAGCTCCTCTAAACTGTTTGGTAGGTGATCCATTAATAAGCATACTGTAATAATGAGTTGAGAGGCAAGCTTTGATCTAGTTAATGAAGAGATTAGAGAAACCGAGCCATTCTAGGCTTAAAAAAAAGAACTTCCATTGGACTCTATCAAATGCTTTGGATAAATCTACTTCAATGGCACAACTTGTAATAGTTCTACAGGTGTTTTCCTCCCTCATTAACTCCAAAAATGAGGATATTACCAGTTATTGATCTGTCAGGAATGAAAACTCCTTAGGAATCAAACATATAAGTTGCATTGATTTCTCTCAACAATTTTCTAGAATTCATGAATTCCAAAACAATTTCCATAAGTAGCTTACTAATAATATGCCAGGTACTTTGAAAGAAATGGGCATTATAACTAAAGGACCTAGAGCCTTTCTAGGATTGAGACTGAAGAGAATAGATTTGATTTCCTTG
Source organism: Erythroxylum fimbriatum (assembly GCA_026770325.2). Classification (NCBI taxonomy): domain Eukaryota; kingdom Viridiplantae; phylum Streptophyta; class Magnoliopsida; order Malpighiales; family Erythroxylaceae; genus Erythroxylum; species Erythroxylum fimbriatum. Next base: position 2,205,147 of record JANZLH020000421.1, read on the forward strand.
TGAGATGCCAGTTATTAGAGTTTCAATAGAAAATACTGGATAAGAGTGAAGGGGAGACTAATTAGCTCCACAAGCTCCTACAGATTAGAAAGCCCTAAGGGACTTCTGTTAAGTTTATCTACTTTTTAGGTATCATATTAGTGATGTTTTCCTCATTAATCTTAGGTGTTGATTCTTATTTGATCCCCATTAACTCAAAGTGAATAATTTCCTTATAGGTTTCCATACTTGTTTCCCAACCGAGGCTTCCAATTGTAAGATAGTTCGATTTCAACTTGAGCCATTTCATTAGCAACATTTAACTTCATAACAAATAGTGTTTCAGGCAGTGTAACACCCCAAGTTAGGGGTTAGAAAATTAATAAATTTCAGTGTAACACCATCTATTTCTGCACCAAAAATCATAGCTTTCTGAAATGGATTGATTGATGAATTTAAGATGAAAATGTGACTGTGATGAAGTATGATAATTGGAACATTTTACTAAACATACCTCGGTATTTTGCTTATTTCTTAACCTATGGACCTCATAATGGGATGATTCTTGCTTTGAGTTAAACTAGGGACATAGGACTACAAATTGTATGAAGAGATGGAATTCTAATTCTGTCTATAAGAATTTCATAATCTGATTGGAAGTTGAGATAAGAATTTTGCTGAAGCTTAAGAACAATATACAATCTTTTGGGAATAATTTTCAGTATACTGACCCAAATTGGATGAACTTAGTATCATTCAAAACCTAAGACAAAGATGGAATACTTTATAGAAGGAGATTACCTAATTACCTCAACTTCCTGATGAGAATAATTGAGCAAAGTGGACGCAAAGGGGATTGTGAAATAAATCTAGATTGAGGGATTGAGTATGATTTCACATGTTCGATAATGTGATAAGATTAAGGATAAGAAACCTGGATTTTTGACATAAACATGCATTATACACATTCAGTATACACGAATGTGCATAAATGATTTCATAATCATGCACAATAGTGATATATGTTTGTATTGAATGCTATAGAGGAACGCATCGAGCGACCAACGTCAAATATTGCCGGAACTTCGAGGCAATAAGCAATAAGGGAGCTTCTGTAAGTAATTTAGACGGTAATTTTTGTAATTAATTTAGATAGTCAAATTTGATAGTTTTTCTTTGACTGTTCTGTTTGCTTCTGCTTTTAATCTATTGAATGATTTGCAAAGCTGTTAGATTGATATGTTTGAATTTTTGGCATGAATCCAATGATTAATATGTGTATTGAATTTCAGACATCCCTGTTTTTGAATATGTTAAGTCCTAGTTGTGGGTAAATAGGGTTGCCTAGAAGGGTTTGCAACTGCTTCTGTAGCACTTCGGTGTCTTCTGTTAATGACACTTCAGTGTCTCCTTTAGCAATCCGGTGTCTTCTGTTAATGGCACTTCGGTGTCTTCTGTGGCACTTTGGTGTCTTCTGTTAATGGAACTTCGGTGTCTTCTGTAGCACTTCGGTGTCTTCTATTATTGGCACTTCGGTGTCTGCTGATAATGGCACTTCGATGTCTTCTATTAATGGCACTTCGGTGTCTTCTGATAATGGCACTTTGGTGTCTTCTGTATAAGTCTCGTTACCCACTTCTGTTTATGGATTTACAGTCTAACTCGTGTTGTGTTTTGATCTCCAATAAGCTTTGATAAGAACAAACAATATTTTGATATGATGGGTTAACACCCTATTTTTGAAAATCAATTCCGTATTTCTGTATTTCTGTTCTACTGTTGAATATGATTGACTTTGGCATGCGAAGGGTTTTCATTCATAAATGATATTCTGTTCTGAAATTCTGTATGTTGAGATGCTTTTGTGTAACATGTTTATGTAGCAATTGTGGTTAAACATAGTTTAGTTATTACTCACTAAGCTATATACTTAGCACGGTGGATTTGCCCCGTGTAGGTTTAGAGAGAAGGACATAAGGACTGGAACAAGTCAACCGAAATGGACAAAGGAGTCTGAGTTTTGTTTTGCTCAAAATGTATTTTGAGTTTGTTTTTGACCTTGTATCTGATGTATATGATTCCTGAATTTTTGTTTGAAGGGTTGTAATAACCTTAATTCAGGCTGGTTTTATGAAATTATGATATGTAATGTATGCTTGTTGAGATTCTGGAAATGCATATATAAAGTGTTCCGCATGCTTTAGAATGTTTATTTTTGAATGTTATGCTTCTGCGAAATGTTTCGCAGTCAGTTTGTTATGTTATGTTTTGCGTGGCACTCGCAATATCCTCCCAGGAGGTATTAGGGCACTAGAGGTAGTCCATTCTTGGGATTGATCTCCACACAAGTTATTGCAAAGAATGTTTTCTCAAGTCTAGTAGTGGCTAAATCAAATGCTATAGGTTTACCTACATAACTAAAAAGAAAACTCAGTCTATCTAGAGTTTAGTATTCTAAAGGGATGTTATGAAAATTAATCCACAAAGGAATAGTTTCTATAATTGTTCTATCAAATCCCAACCCTAGAGGCCATTTTTCAATAAATATGGTTCCACATTCCATAGACCATATTCTGTTATCTTACTCATACTATCTCCATCAATAAATTTGAACAAAAAAGTATCTTCTTCAGTAAGCAATATTATGTCAAGTCCTTTGTTTCTCGATCCTATAAGCCCAATTTTGCATTAGAGGAAATGCAGGTCTCTTGCTTAGAAAGAAACCATATATTGTACTTCTCGAGTGTTTTGCACCCTTTCGAAGCAGTTCCAAAGGTGCGGATAAAATTTCATTAACTAATGTGGCAAAAAAATGTCTTGGTTTATCATTAGCAGATTAAGCTAAAACCACATTTTTCTAGGATTTGGTTGTTCCATTTTTTGGTTTCTTTGTTCTCTCAAGGGGTTGACATCCATCAATTCTTACAAAGCTAGAAATTGAATCTACAGCTCCCTTTGATGAGATAAAACTCAATTGGAGGCTTCCATGAAGCTTTCCCTAAATAGAAGGTTACCTGTAGCTACCTTTGAGCTTCGCCAAAAATTAAAGTTACTATTGTGAGAAAGGGAAAGTTACTGTTTACATTTGGAAGAATAAGTCACCTTGCATGATGAGTAATAAGTCTTATAGAATAATGGGAAGCTTTCAACCTTTCTTCCACATTGTGATAATAATGTGAATTGATCTTTTATGTAATGCTATTATATTGATCGATTTATTGTGTTTCAATTATGCATTTTATTCTTGTTCTAATATATCTGGAATAGTAGTGCATGATTTGATTTTATATGATTGAAATTGAGAAATGCTCTTGTATGAATAGATCTACCATAATTGGAAGGAGACGTATGCAAACCTAGAGATAGGTTAACATAAATCTTCAGGATTAGGTCAAACCTAATAGTGAAATTCCCAAAACAATCCTAGGGTTTTAACTAGTTGTTAATATTCTTGAGAAAGATTTTAACATAAGATAGGAATTTCCACTATCCAATATTAATCAATAATATAATTGCTTAATAAAGGGTTATTATTTAATTATTCTTAGGGGGATTCATTATCTAGTTATCATTATCTGATATTGATTTTTCTTAGTATTTTCCTTATTTTGTGTTCAAAATTATTTTAATATTAGTTTACTATTCAGTTAAAATTCAAAATCTAATTCATAGGTTAAATAATAGAAAAAGGGTAATTACTAGTACGTGTAGTCTTCATGAGATTGACCCGTAGTTGGCTATGCTAGCTATAGTTAATCCGTGCAATTGGGGTATTTTTAAAATTGAACAAATCGAGTCAATTAAGTTTTTAGCATCGTTGCCAAGGACTGTAACATTAGGAAAGCCTAGCTTTTATTAATCTAACCATTAATTGTTGTATTTATATATTTTCATTTTTTGTATTTTATTTTATTTTATTGTTCTTGATTTACTCATTTAATTATCTTTTGGACCTCTCTACTTTGATTATGTGTATTATGGTTAATTGTAAGGGATTAAGATTCATATTTATAGACATAACTCACAATAGAAAGATGGAGTGGGCAGTATTCTTATGGGAGTTATGATATGTCATCGCATTTGGCAACATCACCATATTAGAAAGAGAAGTCTGGTGATATGTATTCGGAAGCTCAACCAATATCTATGTTGTGTTGCAACATTTGTGGAGGTAACTACTACAATCATGAATGTCAAGCATTAAACTATATATAGGAGCAATCGAGCATACAAAAATGTCCTCAAAGTACACCGTATAAGAATACTTATAATTCATAGTGGAGCAACCCTTACACTTATAGATGGAATGATTATGCTTCAACTGAATATTTACAATAAGAACAACAAGTAGAACAATTTATAGATGGAATAATGGAATGTCTTGTCAAAAGTACAACTAGCCAATGTGAATTCGAAGAAAGATTTTCTTCACCTAAATATATCAAGCATAATACAACATATTATTTGAGCTTATAAATGCCTCAAAGTGACGGAGAGACGAAGGTCGATTTCATAAATGAAGGGGTATTCTAAGAAGACGAGGAGCTAACTGCTTCTTTAAAAGAGAAGGATGAACTGATGATAGAGGAAGTAAAGGACGAACTGTAGGAAAATCCCGGGAGGTACATCACATGTACCAGGTGCGGAAAACAAAACCTTTTTGTTACCGGGACTTCCCGAACCCCAGGATCCAGGTATCGGTATGAAGACATCAACCTAAACAGCCAATAGAGA
>JANZLH020000421.1:2211731-2227329 GCA_026770325.2 Erythroxylum fimbriatum
GGCTAGTTAACGGTCCAAAAACGGCTAGGTAACGGTACAAAACTGCTCTATAAATAGATACCACTCCTCCATCATTTCCTTCATCCCTACACATTCTTTCTTTCTTACCTCCTCACAATTTCTTCTTGATTCCAATGTTGTCCGCTATAGCAGTTTTTTGTCTACTTCTTATCATTATGTATCTTTGTTTCATTCTTAGTGTAGAGCTAAATGATCCAGCTCGCCCTTTTTTTTCTCTTCTTACCAATTCCTATGATCTTTATGTTGCTTATTGGCATAGCATTTGAGAATTAATGTCATATCGATGTGAATAAATGAATTGATTATTACCGGCCATCTACATGTACTATTCTCAAATACGTATGACTACTGTTCACAAATACGTACAGATATTGTATCTCTGGCACTGTTCACTATTCACTATTCACTAGTCATCTTCTTCGTCACTTTCTGTTCCAGTCGACTACAACCCTCCAGAATTCATACTAAGTTTATTACCAACCCAGATTTCCGAAACTGAGAAATTTTCTTTTCAATTCTTTTCGCTTCATCACTTAAAAACTAACCTATACAGCATTTCTAACCTATCAGAATCATCAAAATCAACTTCATAACACAAAACCAAAATCCCCATCCGTCTAATTTCTCTCTACTGTATTTCTTATCTTTTCAGAACCTAACCTAGTGTTTAGAAAAGCTAACACTCATACCATACAAGAACAGTCCATCACCGTATGCATCTATATACTATCAACATAAAACAGTATGTTCAACATAAAACAGCATGGATATAGATACTTACCAGTGTAGCTAATATAACCAGGTTGATACTCGAAGAACAAGGAAACCGAGAACAAAACTAGTTGTTGTTCTTCTGATCCTCTGATTTTATAAACTGATTGATTGTTGTGCGTTGGCTGGCTGGGAGTTAATAGAAAAATAAAAGAAGAGGGCTTGAGCTGAAAGAGAAATAACTAAGGGAAAGTGAGGTAGCAAGGGCTGTGCGTTAGTTTGAGAAGAGAGAAAGAAAAAAAAAAGAAAAGGAAGGCTGATGATGTGCGTTACAAGTTATTATGGCGTGAAAGACATATATCAGCCACGAGTCATCGTCCATCATAATTGAATAGATATTATTAGTATTATTATGACAAGACGTGTTACCAGCCACGAGTCATCGTCCATCATAATAGAGTAGATATTATTATTTTATTAATATATTAGTTATTTAATCATCAATTACACGGTTATGAATTCTTCTAACAAACAAATACCCAGAATTTCCCGACAACTTCCAAAAATTCACCAAAAATTCCGTCATAAAATAATGACCTTCAAATAATTGTTCAAAAAATACTAAATACGTCACCAACAATTTCTAAAAATCATTGAAGTATACAAAAATTACTAAAAATATATTAATATTGTCCGATTCAATCCGAAGTTTCATTAAACCAATGTACCCGGAAAATGCCATGAATGCATGCCAAAATATTGATGCCCATATGCCCATAGCAAGTATACACATACTAAATGTCCGTAATCATCTAACCCCTAATTTGGGGCGTTACACTCTATATGATAGAGATGTCAAAAAGGGCCGGGCCAAACATCTATACTATATGAGTCCAATCACATTTATTAGCTCCAAATGGCACCCAAGAGTAAGGGAGGGTGAATTGGATGCTCATAAAATTAAACAAATTTTCTAATTAATATATTAAATTAATAACAATCAATATAAATAAGTGTAAGCAAATTACTTAATATAAATTAATCAAACAATTAAACAACAATTTATAGAGAATTAGGAGGAGAGAATGTGTGCTTTGGCAAATAACCCTTGCTGAATCCACTTCTAAGACCCTTTTTGGAATTTTACTATAATTCATCTTTCAAGGTAAAGAAGAACCATTGTATAATCTTTCTCAGTAAAAAGGAACCATCTTGCAATCTTCTTCCAAGGTGAAGATGAACCTCAATCTCACTTATATCATCACCAAATACAACAATATATTACCCCAACCAAATACTACAACTCACAATACCTTACTTTATCACTTGACAAGTCTAAAATGGCTCATTCATAGAAATATGACACAGTGGCACTCTAATGATTGAAAACTTCTTTGAAATGTGTGTTTACAACTCCCAAAACCTAGAATCAACAATAGGTATTAGAGCTAAGAACTAGCTATTAAAATGACTATATTTGATGCATAAGTTGACTAGTATGCTATATTTATAACACCAGATTCACTAGCTATTGGAAATTGATCAACCAGTAAAGCGTATTGGTTGACCAGTAAATCCCAATATGACAAATTTTTTGACAAATAGATCAACCAATGATATAAGATACTTCTTCATATTTAACAACTTTAACTTAACCCATATAGGTTGACTAATCACCCAAAAAATATGATTTTAACAACTTTAAATGCTCAAAACCAATTTGGTTAATCCAATTATGATTAAAACACATCCCAAAATGTTCCATAAAGATAATTTGAAAGATCACAAAGCTTTTGTATTAAAATTAAAAGCCCTAATGCCTCTTGATAAATGTAAAGACTTATACAATGAAGTAATATGAAATGATTATACATAATAAGAATTTTGGATCATCAAATTAACAAAGTGAACTTATAAATAATAATAAAAAATGAAATGACCTTGATGAGCCTTGATTTTCTTTTGTTTTTGTTTTGATCTTGATTTCATCGGTTGCAAACTTTAACTTTTCTTTGTCAATTTTATATATTATCTTCTTAAGTTTGTGGCTTCGTTTTGTTTTAATATTTCATTTCATAAAAATAATAAACATATTAGTAATAATTATGTTTGCTATCATAAAAAAACTAATTGGAACCTCCTTTGGCTCATCTATCTCTAGCTTTTGATGATGATAAAACACTTATGATATTAGAGAACAATAATAAAATTAAGCACACAAATAAATATCAAGATAGTGATTAACTCCCCTTAATTCTTACATAAAATATAATTCAATATGAACAACATAATTAAATATCAAGAACAAAAGAGGTATTCAAAATCAAAGAAATATCCATACATGAAGATAGTATAAATTTACTCAAGCATATCATATAAAGTGCAATAAATACAAAAATGACAAAACAAATACTCTCCTTAAATTTAATCACTCCCCCTAAATGTTATCACTCACCCTAAATCTAATATCAACAAATTTTCCCCCTTTTTGGAATCATAAAAAATAAATCTATTAAAGAAAATGCTTAATATAAAATCTCTTGCATTAAGATAACATTATTAAAAAGATGAATTTGATCAAGATTGTCAAACTTTCTCAGTAGAGAATTCTATTAACTATTTAAAGAGTCAAAACAAAAGTTTAATTTTGATAAAGACATCTATAATTGTGTCTAATTTGAAAAACCTCCAATTTCGGTATTATGCCTAAGTTTAAATATTCAATTAAAGCACTAAGAGCAAGTTTTACAAAATTAAAGGCTGTAATTATAATAAATAAGAGCATAATTGTTATATCCAATAATCAATTTCATAAAAGAAGGTATTGATTTCAAAGCCTCAAAATTTATAAAATATGAACATGAAAAGTTCTCAAATTACCCAAATTAAACAAAATTAAAAATGTATTGAGATAAGTGAATGTGAAAAAAAAAACTCCTTTTATCAATTTTTAAAATAATTCTTAATTAAAATAAAATTTGGAAATTCCAAATATGAAATTCAAGAATGATATATTTTAAATTTGATACAATCTAATGAGATTTTTATGTAATAAAACAAAAATTACTAGAATAAAAGAAAAGAGGTGAATGATATATTAAAACATGAGGACTGATTGACCACATGTCTCGACTAGTCGACCAGTGTTTCTTTCATTGATAAGAAAAAGTAAGTAGTATAGGCATGAGGCAAAAACTGGTATGGATTTAAAATACGATCTATTAGTTTCCCTGTGAAGTATATTGGTCATTATTTATTGACCAAGTATAAAAACCAAACTCTTCACAAACTCTCAGGAAAGAAGGGAATCTCAAAATTAGGGACGTTGATCGACCACTGAAGGTTATTGGTCAACTAGTAGGGGTTATTAGGGTGATCAAACAAGTGACCAAACAAAGAATAAACTGACTGGAAAGGTAGAAAACATGGTTTTTGGTTACACTAGGCAACTACACTTAATATATTGGTCAATTAGTATGTTCTAAAAAGCTAAAAACCACTTTCATCTTAATTTTAACCATTAAAACAGTTAATGGGTTATAGTAGAAAAAACAATCAAGAATGATCAAAAACCTTAAAAGAGACTTCAAACATAAAAAGTCAATCAAGAAAGTAAACCTTATCCTTATTTAATGATTTAGAAAAATTATTTCCCAATAAATATAAAATTTAAATTAGTGTCCTAATTTTGTAGATAATCTCTAAGTCTAGGTACTTAAAAAAATAATTACTATACACTTTATTCATAAAACCCAAACAATCATCATCGAGAATTTACACTCAAATTGACACATACAAGCAAGTTGCCACATATTTCTAAATTATAAACTAATAATTACCTCGTATTGAGGATTACTTATGAGGGACATAAATGAAGATTCTTCTTAAGTTTAAAAAACCTATAAGGCCCCAATATATACCTTAGAAGCATTATAGTATGTCTAGGGTGTATTAAGAAGTAAACATAAAGAATTAAGCGTATCTAAGCATAGTAAGGGACATAATGGTAATTAATTTAAAAGATAGGGGTAAATTGGTAATTTATTTATTTAGGCATGGATATGAATAATTCTATGTGAAAGATGGACTAGAATGAAATCAATTGATGATTTTATATGCCAATGTGGTAAAGGAAGAAGAAGTACCAAATGTGCAAATTTGCCAAAAATCAACTTATGGTCTAATGAGATTGAAGCATGTGTCTAAGACTAGAAACTTCATGAAAAGGGGAGTAGAAGAGAGAGGAGAGGGACATGTATTTAGATTTTTAAGTCCAAAATTATCTCTTCTTATCTCCTCTCCATTCCATCTCCTTAATCACATCATTTTGCATAAGGTATCAAGCTAATCCTAGGTGAAAATCAAGGTAAAAGTAAGTGGCTATTCTTCTCATCTTCATCTTTTCTTGCTTTGCCCATGAAGAGCTAGAATTATAAGGTTGGATATGGTATTGAGATATGTATTTTTGGTGTTTGTAGTTGGTGAATCAAGCAAAGATAAAAGGGAAGGAAGGAAGAGCACTAGAAGAAAGCTAATTGACAAATTTCAAGGTTTGGGACTACACTTAGTTAATTTATGTATGTGTGCATATTTGAATATGTACAAATTTCAAGGTTTGGGACTACACTTAGTTAATTTATGTATGTGTGCATATTTGAATATGTACAAAGATTTATTTGGATATGGAATGGTTTCTGGAATGATGTCTTGGTGTTACTTTGCATCGAATTGGTTAAATATGACAAGAGAGAGTAACGTTTAGTGAAATTTTATTTTAGGTTCTTGGTTCACTTAAACCAACCCCATTGTTTTGGCCATAACTTGGCCTATAGACCTCCAAATTGGATGATTCCAATTGGATATGAAACTTAAGATATGGAAATAAAAATCTATAGAAGAGACTCAAACTTAATTCTAGCTTTATTAAATTGGAAATTGATATAAAAAATGGTGACCTCCCTTATATTGGAGCAGCTTGTGATGTTTGGTACATATCTCATGGTTTAGAAGTCCAAATGGTCTTATTTTTAGTTCTATGGAAAATAGAGATATAGGAAGACCAATTTTTAGAAGACCTCAAAGCCTAAATTGATTTTTTTTATGTGAAAATTACATAACAAGTGGAGACTGTTGTGTAATTTGTTTCTGGACTGATTTGGTTGCCTATTTTTAGACCCACCATGAGCTTAACCCAAATTGCACCATTTTGAGTTTTTCACTTCCGTTTTTTCACCAAATCATATTAGAACCTTTTTAATGTTTATGAAACTTTGCAAGCACCTATAAATAAATGAAATATGACTTACTATATATGGATCGGGTGATTAAACATTGAAACTTAAGATTGAACATAATGCATGCTAAAGAAAATTTACATGTACATAGATGATTTGTTTGCATATTTATTGCTTATATGTGTATAGTATGATTATACAAGTGTGATATTAATACCCTCCTAATAGTGATAAGTTATGACTTGCATGTATAAACTAAAAAAACAAAATTTATGATTTCAATGAATATCATAAGACTTATCAATATGTTAATCATGAAATTGGTAAATGATTAGCAGAGAATGTTATAGTGTCTACTTCATTGTCTTGGTGATGGATAGATAGGCATGCCTATAGGGTTATAGTGCAGCTACTATAGTTTAACACCACTGGTGTAGCTCCAAGTATCCACAGTTCAATGCTTACAGGTTTTCGCAGTTTGATATCTTCAGATATCCACAACTCCCATTATCCACACCCATAGGAATGCGCATGCCTAATACAGAAAGGAAATTAAACAGTTATAAATTAGAGATACAATATGATGACATGAATAATTTGTATTGATGAGCTTTAGAAATCAATATTTGGCTTATAAATGTGAATTTATGTGATATGGTTGAAGCATATTTGCATTATGTACTTTGCTTAATTATGTCATCATTGTTTACAACAGTTTATGATATTCATGAATATGTGTGTGCTTGGCAGATGATTGATAAAAGTGGTCATCCAAACTAAGTGTTTCCCCACTAAGTTTTTAAGTTTAGCACGAGTGTTAATTCGTGTAAGTATAAGTAATAGGAGTAAGGCACATAGATCATCTATAGGGACTAAGGCCAACCGTTAGAAGTAAAAGTACCCGTGGATGTGTCTTTTGATTAAAGAATGGTTGTATATGTAATGAAGGAAAATGTAGTTTCTTAACAGTTTGTAATTAAGAATTTAAGTTATGTATAATGTCTCTTTTAGATTTCCATATAAATGTAATGATGTAATACTGCTTTTAAATGATAATGTTAAGGGATATGAAATTTTGTAATATATGTACAACATTGAATAGATAAATGAGTGATAGCAATCCCTATAAATGAATAGAATTGTTTGCCATGAATATATGTACACGAATTTAGGTGCTATGTGTGTAGATGGTTGTAGGTTTCGTATAGGGGATGTTATAATTAGTAATAATTATATATTTTTATTATCAAAACACTTATTGGAACCTCCCTTGGTTCAGTAATATCATTTCAACAACATTAGTAACTAATTATTTTTAATCACATTTGAAAACTATTTTTAAAGTTTCATTGAAAAATAGTCAAGAATTTTAAAAATTAATATTAATTAAGAACAATGGAATTTTTTTCTTATTACTTTAGGTTAACGAATCCTATATTGATCATTGAACTATCTCTATATAGTTCATATGATATCTAATAATTACTAGTTGAGATACCATTGGCTATGATATGTCTTAAGTAGTATTAAAATATATTATTCTTTATACGAGATACTTTAAAGATCTTAAGTAAAAGGGTTTGTTATACAATCATCACAATGGACATTTCTATAAGCACACAAGTAATGTTCCATATGGAATTCTCATATATGGTTAGTACAATGAACTTGTTCTCCAATAAGTAGCTACATGTTTGTTTACTTATCTTCATACTTTAGTCTATGAGATCAATCAATTCCTTTATAAGGAAGAAACACAATGTATCATCTTTCACTCTATTAATGTCTAGTATTATTAAAAAAAAACTAGGAAAATTTTAAGGATAACATATAAAAAGCGATATGAATCTCACAATTATGATCTCATCATAATTTCTTTTTAAAGTATATTTATCCCATAAACTTTATTTCATAAGTTATTTATTTAAGCAAATATGCAAAATAAATAACGTTTTTAATTAAATATATTAAAAATAATTAATTAATCAGTTGCAAGTTATAAAGTAATAATCTCCCCTTTGCACTAAGTCAATCACTTAAATAGCTTCATATGATATAGCTTAGTAATTGGGGGCATTAAAAAAATGTTTTTCTTCGCATCAAAAGACTAGAATGACACTCTAACCAAGCTAAATAAAAAATCGTGAGCTAATTAAGTAACTGAGGGACATTCATGACGAGGTGTTTGTTTTCACTTTAAAAGACTATGTTATCGTTAAAGAAAATATTAAAAAATGGCATTACAATAAATTAAACCTATTGATTTTTTAACAATAGCAAGAATTTTCATGAAAGGTTGCTTAGTGATAGTTTGCATTTTTATTGATTAATAATAATAAATGCGTGTTTACAAGTGTCATGGGTGTATTAATAGGGTGTTAATATTTTGATTGATATGTATATTCAAATTAAAGCACTTAAAGATGAAAGGAATAAGTTAGTATGTTGGCACATTTTGAGTGATTGGTGTTTAAGGTTACCTTAATCCCATAATATTTGATGCCATTATACCATTATTGTATTGTTGCATGATTGTGTAATTATATATTAATGTGTTTGGTATGTTTTTAGTTTTTAGTTTTGGTTAAGGACAAGAAAAGTTTTAAGTGTGAGGATGTTCATAGGTGTAGTTTATATTATGTTTTTATAGATGTTTAAATTATTTTTAAGTATTTCTTAGATGATTATCATGTGTATAGGTTTAGAATTGTGTTATTGTTAATGTTTGTATGTATTCTAAATTATTGTTTAGTTTAGAGCAATAATTGGATCTTAATTTTATGTTTTAATAGGTGTTTGATGTGTTTGTGGGTGTTGGAAATTAGGAAATTGAAGAATGAAGAAGATTGAGGAAGTTTGAAGGTTTCACGATCATGCACCATTGGTCTCGATCGTGATAGAAACGGAAGCAGTAGGAGCACAATCATGACTTAAAGAGCACGATCATGACAAGAGACTTCTAGGCACTACTTTTTTGCATTTTTTAAGGTACGGGGCTATTTTTGGAACCAAATTAAATGGAGGAACTTTATAAGCCTCAAGAATTATTTATGGAAAATAAAACTCAACAGCACTACATCAAAGAAGGTCAAGAGGAGGCATTAAGAAGAGCTCTAGAAATTCCAAATTTTCAGCTCAAGACATAAAATAATTTTTCTTTCTTTTCCTGTATTTCTTTCATTGTATTCAATGTTTATTTGGATTTATAAGATGTTTAAGATGATTATGAGTTTCTAGATCCTTGTTAGGGATTTTTCTTGAATTATTTTGTGAACTATATTTCTTTTTGATTTCGATACATCTATCAATGTTTGTGATAATTGTCATCCATATACTTGATAACAAATTGAGAGAGTGAATCAAAGTAATTAGTGGTAGGTTGTACAACAAGAGTTGGAAACTTAATAAACCCACAATTATCAAATTAACGATCAATCGAAGAGAGATCTTAGTTGTGAAATTAATTATCTATAAGATTGCTTTAGGTTTAATTGAACAAGTTAGCAGTAGTTTGTGAATTGAGGAATTACAAATATATGAATATCAAATTCAATTAAGGTTACTTGATTATAACTTTAGAAAGAGTGATCAAAACTTTAGGAAATCTTGGATCAAACATAAGTTGAACCAATAAGATTTAGGGAAACAAAATAAGGATAGAATAGTTCTTAAGTATTCAAAATTTATAAAGCTTAAATTTGTTGGCGGCTCACTTATCAAATCTTATTTGTTTTGTTTTATTAGTTTTTTTACTTCCAATTATTTATTTTAACTCACATCAATTCTTAGTACCTTAGAAAAGTTCTTATTCAAATTATTTAAGTGTCTATAGTCTTTGTGAGAATGATACCTTTTAATACTATAAGATACGATTCGTATTCTTGCAATATTGAGAGTTTTATAATATAATAATACTTGCTCAACAATTGACTCAATATTGATTCAATTGGTAATATTCTTTTATAATCCCTTAACATTTATGTAAATTAATATAATTTAAAGATATTGTATGAGTTTTCAAAAACTGAGTATTTAGTGATTATTCAGATTATATATCTATCATTTCCTCAAGTGTTCACACTTTTGAAAAAGACTTAAGTTTTTCAAATTTCATCTTACTTCCACTACTTATCTTAAATAATAATTCTCTTATAAGTATTTATTGAAAAAAACTTCAACAAGTTTGTAAGATTATGTCCAACCTTTTAGATCATTCATAACCTTTTATTATCTAATTTAGTTATAAGCTTATTGGATAATATATGCTTCAACTAAGCATTACATCCTAAACCATTAACTTTGACTATTTCAAATTCATAATAGTTCATATCTAATATGAAATCTTGCTAGTTGATTTAATTGGAAATTTGATGGTAAGTTATAGCATATGCACATATAATTAAATTATAAGCATAAAATCATCAAGCATAATTTGATTCTAGCTATTGATCTTTATAATCCAAAATAATATTTCCAACTTTTTGGATAATTAAATTAGATTAAACCTATTGATTTATAAATAAATTAAATTCCTACTCCAAATAAAAATTAATTGAAAACAAGTTTCAGTAAATTATACTTCTTACTTACTATAGTTTTAAAAAGACTCTTTACAAAATTCAATAGGGAAGAAATTCTAATTCAATTAGAAAATTATTTCCAACCTAATTAAAAATAAATTTTCTTAATTAGAAAATTATTTTAAATATTTAATTTCCTTAATTAGAAAACTATTTTCTAATGTCAAAGGAAGCACTTTCAAAATTAAATTAATTAATTAATTTCAATATAATTTCAATATAATTAATTTTAATTCTAGAAATAAAATTTTAAAAATTAATTAAGAATTAATGTAATTATTAAACTTTTTTTTGAAAGTTGAATTAACTATAGTTTAACTAATTGCAGCATTACAATGAGTTCACCCCGAAGAGACGCTAAGAAAGCAATTTTACATTGGATTAGCTCAAACAATAACTATTTACAACATTACAACTTCCATCTTTGCTTCATTCCAATTAACAAGTAATTAGTTGCATCTTTTGCTATGACAAGAGCTCGAATTTCTTTAACAATAATTTTTTTTGAGAAATTAAAAAATTCTCATTAATGAATGGTATGTTACAAGAGGTAGATAGCTTGAGAACCACTTGCTCCCATAACCCAAATAAACCAAACGGCGATGTGCGCCCATTACACGAGAACTTACAACCAAAAGGGTAAAACGGTTTACATCTTTACACAAGTTCTCCCGACATTGCCCAATTAGGGTTGGCGAAGGAAAGTGACGAGGGTGAGGAACACATAGGTTGTCGATTTGCGGCAGCAATCAGGTAATGGTCTTAGAACATCAATTAAGTTAAGAATCTTTCCAGAGCACGACTCATGTTCTTCAAATATCAGCGGGGGGACATATCTCATTGAGGAATTTGCAATCGGTGAACCCAGGTTGGAAACTCGATCTAGGTAGGTCTCTAGATTTTTACCCTTCACTACTTCTTCTGTTAACTCTCTTCTCAGAGAGCTGATAAGCTGGCTTCTACTCAGATCCTGTGCCAGTAGGGGAGAAGGCGAGCTGGGTTATCTGCCTTGAAGAATGTAGCAGATCACTACAGATGGTGGAGGATCCAGGTTAGATCCTTATTACTGAGATCTGGGTTCTGCGAGTGGAGGGGTGTGAGATTTGGCTTACATTGGGTAGGTGTTAAGATAGGCTATAATCTCCATATAGTAGACAGTCTACCACTGCAGTGTCGGTTCAACTGATGGATGATCAGTTGTTCCCTGATGCTTGTAGTAGTGAGTTCAATGATAGAACTTAGAGAGTTAGTCTGGTCTCTAAATCTTCTACTATTCCTTTCATTCCAAATAATCTGAACACATGTAGCAGCCGAAAATAACAAGATCACCTCTCATGTTTATTCATCTGCAAGTGAGGGATATCCAATAGTATATCTATAATACTTCCATTGGAGTAATCAGGAAAGCTTAGATTAGAGATCTTTGCCCAAACTTCCTTTGAGAACATACAAGCAAAGAATAAATGATCTCTAGATTCATCCTCCTGCTTGCAAAGAGTACAGGTCTTAGGAATGATTAGGAAATTCAACCTATCCATAGTGCTTAGTCTGTTCAGCATAATGAGCCAAAGCAAGAAACTCACATTAGGTCTAAAAACCTTGTTCCATATCAGCTTATCCCATCCAACCAGGTCAGCAGACCTCTTCCTCAATCTTCTTACATCTTTTGTAGTAATTTCTGAGATAGGAATTCCTTTCCACAAGTAGATATCCCTCTCCCCCTTACCTCTAAATTGAGACAGGGATAGCAATCTCACCTCAGCTGGGGGGAGGGTCCAATTCTCATTACTAATAATTGCTTGAAGCTTTAACTCCTTAGGAAATCGACATAGAAGAGATCTAGCCAATAGATTATGAATTAGTGATCCATTCCCTGTCGAATTGTCATACCATAGAGAAATTCTATCTCCTACTCTAATCCGGCTTTGAATGTGGTGAAACATATCCTCCCTCAATCTGAGCAGCTGGTTAAAGAACTAAGTATAGCTATTTTTGGGCTTGAGGGTCCACAAACTTTGTAGCATCCAACGTACAGCGAGTTCTAACGATTTCTCACTTTATCATTGCCCTTACTTTTCTTTGAGTCTCCCAATAGGCCATGTTCAGATATGAAACAACCCACATTCCATTTGATCAAGCTAGAATTTATTCTCATTAAACTTGGCATATGATTAATCTTACTTCCATATTTCCTCAAATATTCAAAAATATTCTTCTCCACTTTTCAAACACATTCGATACCCCATTTATGATCATAGTCATTAACCAGTCCCAACACAATTGAGACACTCTACGCTTCAATAATATAATACTGTCAGAGGCATTGTTAACTCTGACAATTACAACCCATAATGAGGTACTATTATCTTATTTTATTCTCATTTTCCCAATTGGCTTCTTCTCTCGATTTGTTTTCTCAATTCATTTGAGTTTCTCTAATTTCACATTGACGTGTTCTGATGCCTATTCATTCTTACTAGTTTCTCCACACATTTTACTTTATTGTAAACCTTAACTTCCTATGTTTGTAACACCTTCATCATATCGAATTTGTATCTTCCGCGCATAAGTCCACATAATATAATATGGACCGATATACTCCTCATTTAAGCAATGAATGCCTCCTTAATTTCAATAATCCAATCCCCTAGTTGGATACTTTATAACAAATAAAATGCAAACCTTCTCAGTACCTATTAGGGCCTTGCGACTCCAATACTCGTTTTTAATTCACTACCTATTCATTTCCGACTTGTCCCTTCATTGATTATTCTTAAATTGACTTATCTGAGCACTTTAACCCAATTTAAGGAAATTCTTCTCTGAAAGAAGATTTCTTGCTACCTTCATTGATACCGTTCATGATATTCATATCAATTAACTATTTTCCATAATCACTTAGCAGTCAGTCTTAGTACTTCAAAAAGATCAATTCCAACTATTCATATATCTCATTACGATCAATTTAAGTCACAACTTATATAACCAGAATATCCCTTTTTATAAGGCTTATTGCAGCATTACTCAAATTCTTTACTCTAATATCTTGGTATTTACCACCAAAACACTTACATCCTTTCTAAAGACATAAATAGGACAACTCACCAAATAGTAACTTGTGCTAAAGATACCTTGATCTTATTTGCGTTTAAATCACACTTCCCCTTTCTGCGCCTATCCTTGATCAGGGGATTAAGCCATGATCATGTCCTTCTTCTTTTTCCTTAATTCATCATACATGGTAATACCATTATCAATCTCAATTCACTTCCAATTGATCACTATAAGCACTTTCACGTCTTACTTCTTAGACTTTAAACGATAGGAACTCAATAAGTCACCGATTGCTTCCTGTATCATTTCCATAAATATAATACACATATGTTTAATCTTGTCACTTATCATGATAATCCTATTATCAAATGTACACTCCTACAAGCAAATCAACTTAACCATGACAACTTTTTCATCTCCCATTATCATCATTTCACCTTTTAATTTCCATTATTTCATCATACCGACATACGTTTACAATCAATTCAGGATCATAGGTGTATAATCATATTCTCTCAATAAGTCATAAATTCTTATAACCATAATTGGACAACCATTCCAAGCCCAATTTAATATTTGGTTTTCATAGAATATTTGGTTTTCATCCAACTTTGTTTGTACATTTTCAATCTTGCCATTTCTACCAAATCTCTAGTCTACCTCGAAAATGGTTAAAATCATAAGTTCCCAAAGCTGTCCCGTGAATATCCGTTAAACGAACACGCATGTCCATTAGACGGACATGACTCGATCAAACTGCCCCCATTCACTCGAGAAAGTCCGTTAAACGGGCTTCCATGTCCGTTTAGCGGACATCTATCCTCGACAACCCCCTTCTTTTTTAAACCTCGTCCAAGCTTCCTACACTTATTCTCTCATTATATATCCCCATAAACTTCTCAATGTCACCTCTTCTAATAGTAAACCACTTCATAATAACTCAAAATATTAAATTCCCAATTCTCACATTATTTCATTCATCAAAATCACTACCTCTTAGTCTTCCATAGCATCCTTTATTCCTACGTTCCAATCTCTTTACACTCACACATTCGTTAAGTCAAATAGATAACCACTTCAAACACACCTCAAATTCACTTCAAACACACCTCAAATTATCCCAATATAATAGTGATGTCATTTTCTATAATACATTCACCAATACAATTATGCTAAATCTTTGTCATATAATCATACACAATTTCTCATTTCAACATATCCCTAACCTCCATTTTCCAACATTATGACATATCATCCCTTTCATCATTTTTCTCACTATTGTTATTGGCTTAAACACTAAACACATGCTCATGCGTGTGACTTATATGCTCGACTGGGGATCAGTTACTACTGTCTGCTATAACATGACTTCAATGCATGTAACTTGACACACATTTCAGAAAACGCCCATATAAGATAGTACTTTTGGGCTCTGATACCACATATGTAGCATCTCACTCTCGCAAGACCTGAACCCGACATCGATGGTGATATCCGAGCCCGTGTCTGCGAAGGTGGCATGCTAGGGCACTCAATCAATCACAAGTCAGTATTTTTTTTTTGAAAACACTAACATATGCCAACGTCCATTACCAATGTGGGCCAAATAAATTTAAAAGTCAATAAAATATTATTTTCAATACATTACAACCAATACAGTTTCAATGGTCAATTAGGGCCCAATTTCATTCATAACCCTTTTCAGTTACAAACCAATCCACCTTGGGTCATTTGGGCCCATTTCAATACACAAAACACTTACCATCGTTTCCAATTGGCACAAATTGATATAACAGAAATATCCGCATTTAATCAATCTCATTTACAAAGATTCCCATACTTCATCACTTATTTCAAACTGAAATATTCAAATACATACTGTACAGAAAACGCGGAATACATTTTATACAAAAATAAGAAAAATCCTAATGCAGACGCGAACTGATCCCAACCTCTAACTTTCCCCTGTGTGCAGTAAGTCTACTCCCGTTGCATAAC
>JANZLH020000421.1:2271177-2281373 GCA_026770325.2 Erythroxylum fimbriatum
ATTGTCTTAATTTTCTAATGACACCAAAATCATTCAATTTGGTTTGGTAATTTGAAAATTATAACCCAAACATGTCCCAAACTATCCTTAGATTGAAACAATATTTCGTGTTCAATTTTCATCCAAAAATTGAAACTCTTAGAGACTGAATCAAAACTCAATTTCATCAGATAATTTGTAGCCCTATTTCTCTAGTTTAATTTAAATAAAAAATTGTCTCATTTCGATAACTAGAGAAGAATTTATGGCTAAAACATCGAAGCATGCTCAATGAACATGTTCCAACTATATTTTCCAACTTTTAACCTCCAATATTTCATATGTAATAGTTCTAACTTCCAAGAACAATTTGGGGTCCAACACTCACTCCCGAGGACGGTAACCAAACGCAGAGAAAAGGAAACGGAAGATGCGGAATAGTGAAGCGTTGGAAAGTCTTGCAGCATCATTTGCTCGTGCCATTGAGACCAGTAAAGAGAATGCTAGGGTAATTGCGGATGCCATGGTAGGACTGCAAGGAGCTAAAATAGGTGAAGAGCTTGGCAATTTGGGATTCCCCATTGACGATGTTGCCAAGGCTGCGAAGATATTCGGGAGACATGCTCAATATGCGAACATTTTCTGGGGATTAACATCAGATCAAAAACAGGCTTATGTTAGGAGCCTTTTAGATGATGACAAATGAATTGATGTCTGGTTTTGTTAAATTGCATGGTTTAGAAATAGGGATTGTAATATGGATTGATGAATTTTTGGACAATTGTCTTGTGTTTCTTATGAATGGTTGGTTTACTTACTAATTCATGTCTGTCATTTTTCTATGTGTATAAACGATGATAATATGATCCACTTTCAGGTTCAGAAATATGGGCAGGTACAACTTCTATGTGGTCTTTGTTGGACGTCAAGTTGGAATATTTATAAATTGGGATGACGTTAAATTGGCTACTGAGGGGTTTCCAAATTCTTGATTCAAGGGGTATCGCACATTGAATGAAGCACAAGCTGCTTTTAGCATGGACTCATATAGGCCGACGCGTCGCATTGAAGACATCGCTCCGACCGCCACAGAACCATCCTCCATTCCGTCTCCTTCTACACTTCTAACAAATGAACAAGTTAATCAGGTTGCAACTTCGCATACAAACATGGCATGGAGTAAAGACTTTTTACTCATAGCCATTGTAGTTATTTTGGGACTTATTCTAAAGGACATTATTAATAAATTGTAAGGCCTTAATGTTTATTCAACCAATTATGTGATTAGTTCCATGAACGCTTAGATGTTGTTTCCAGGGCAGTGTTGAACCTGGTTTCCAACTTCACTCTATGCAAGTTATGATGGATTATTTGAATATATGTTAAACCTATTATATAAATCATGTCTATGAATGCTTATATGCTATCTTTGTATGTTTGTCGAACCTATTGTTACTTATTTTGTATTGATTACCATGAATATTAATATTAGAATTTTTTAAAACTATTATAATTATCAATATTATTATAATTAATTTGTTATTATCATTCTTATTTTTCTTCTTCTTATTATTATTAGTATTATAACAATTTTATTTTTTTTTATTATTATGAATATTATTATTTTTAATTTTGTATTCATGATTGTTGTTGTTGTTGTTATTGTTGTTGTTGTTGTTGTTGTTGTTGTTGTTGTTGTTATTGTTGTTGTTGTTTTTATATTGTTTAGCTTATCACTTATTTCATATTTTATTTACTAAGTATTTTTATTTATTTCTTTTTAGTTTTATTTCTTTTTAGTTTTTGTTGAATATTTAACATTTATTTATTTTATTATTATTATTTTTCACAAGGGTCATTTGAAAATAACATCTATATTAGTTAGGGAGCGTACTATTAGATCTCCCCATACCCTACGTGTCAGCGAGATTTTTACTAGGTTGTTATTGTTATTGATTTTGTTGATAATTTTTATTTTTTTTGTGATTGCAGGTGCATAAACATAAGAGTAACAAGAAGTTTGAGAAAGTAATAGATACATAAGTTTCTAATATCACCAAGCAAGAGAGGGTAATTCAGAAAACGAGATGCTAAGAAGAGATAGAACATCAATGGCTGAGGGACGAAATCAAAGAAACAAAAAACCCTTATGGACTTCATGAGGCCAAGGTGCAATGCTAATTAACAAGGGATAATGAGACCATTAGTGCAAAACAATACATTCGAAATCAAACCAACACTGTTAAATATACTATAAACCACCATCCAGTTTTATGGACTGGCCAATGAGGATCCTAATGCTTATTTGGCCAACTTCATAGAGATTTATGACACATTTACATATAATAGGTTATCGAAAGATGTAACCAAGATGAGGCTCTTCCTTTCACACTCAAAGACCGAGACAAGGCATGGGTGAACTTATTCAACCTAGAGAATGTCACAACACGAGAGCAACTGGTGCAAGCCTTTTTGACTAAGTACTTCCCCTTAATGAAGACCAGTAGATTCATAAAGGAAATCACAAATTTCCAACAAAGTGTGGGAGAGTCTTTTTATAAAGCTTGAGAGTGATTCAAGGAATTGCAAAGGAGTTCCCCACATCATAACTTGATAAAGTAGTTCCTTATATAAATCTTCTATAATAGAGTGAATCCACCCACACGAGGCATCATCGATGCAGCAGCTGGTGGCTCTTTAATGAGGAAAATGGTTGAAGTAGCACATGATTTGTTTAAAGAAATGGCAAACAATAGTTGACTATGGACATTGGAAAGAAGTAAACAGTAGCCAACCTTTAAAGATCAAAAAGAAGTGTTGGTTAAGGATTTAGTGACAACATTATAGGTTAAACTAGCAAATCTAGCCAAATAATTGAACAGCCTAAAAGCCATATCTTTCAGCCTACTTGAGGGAATTCAACATGAGTGTGAACTATACATAATTGTTTCTTAGTGGAACACAACAAAATAGAGCTACTTAAATTTATAAAAGTACAGTATGGTTAGGGAGGTAATAATCCCTATTCTAATACTTACAACCCTGGGTGGAAAAACCACTCGAATTTTTTATGGTCTAACAATGCAGGGAATCACATGAAAGCTCAAGGCCCATTAGGATTCCAACAAGATAGGCTTAGTTTATTGGAATTAAAGATTCATAAGTTAATGGATGTGTTGAATTCCAAGTTTACGAGCTAAGAAGAGAACCAAAAGAGGATGGAAACTAAGTTATAATAAATTGTAAAGAACCATGCACCTTCTGTTCATAATATAGAGGTTTAGGTAGGCCAATTAGCTAATTCAATGTCTAAAAGAAGTGTGGGGAGTCTTCTGAGCAACTAATTCATTGTCTAGACGAAGTGTGGGGAGTCTTCCCAGCAGCACATAATCAAATCCAAGGGAGAAATTGAATGCCATAACATTTAAAAGTAGGAAGGAGTTAGAAGAACCATCTGAAAAGCAAACTAAATCCCACCAAGTAGAAGAGTAAGAGAAAAAGGACAAGGATGAAGAGAAGAAAAGGGAAACTCTTTATGTTCTTTCTCCTCCATATACATAACATATTTCATTCCTATAGAGTCAGCAAAATAAAAAATTAGATTCACAATTTGTAAAGTTTGTGGAGAAGCTAAAGAAATTATAAATCAACCTATCTTTTATGGAAGCTTTGGAACACATGCCCAAGCACACAAAATTCCTCAAGGATATACTATCAAACAAGTGAACTTAGGAGGATAATCAAACGTTTTCTTTAATTAAAAGTTGTAGCTCCGTAATTTCAAACCATATGCATTCAAAATTGAAGGACATAGAGAGTTTCACTATACTTGGTAATTTAAAATTTGCTAAATGTTTATGTAACTTAAGTGCAAGTGTTAATATTATGTCTTTTTAAATATCTAGCAAATTAGGGCTAAGAGATTTGAAGTTGACTTCTATGCTTATTTAGTTGGAAAATCAATTTATAAAGAAACCATTTGGTATAAATGAGGACGTCAAAGTCAAGGTGTACAAATTCATTATTTCGATGGACTTTGTGTGTTAGACTTTGAAGAGGATAGGAATTGCCCACTTGTTCTTGGCAGGACATTTATGAATACAAAAAGAGCTTTAATTGATGTCTGTGAAGGGAAACTCATCTTTTGGATTGGTGACAAATAAGTGAAATTTAATATAAATAA
The DNA here is from genome assembly GCA_026770325.2 of Erythroxylum fimbriatum. Taxonomy (NCBI): domain Eukaryota; kingdom Viridiplantae; phylum Streptophyta; class Magnoliopsida; order Malpighiales; family Erythroxylaceae; genus Erythroxylum; species Erythroxylum fimbriatum. The sequence goes on from JANZLH020000421.1 coordinate 2,275,340, forward strand.
AGTATTAAAGAATCCTAAGGATGGCAACTCTTGCATGAAGATAGATATAGTATATGAATGTATAAAAGAGCAAGAGGAGAGATATAATGAAGAAGTAAGTGTTAGAGAAATTGAAGATGGAGGAGAGAGAGGAAAGGGGGAGTTAGTTGTTCAATCAAACAAGAGATCTTAGTAAGAACTGAAGCACCAAGGCCACCCTCAATTGAAAAACCACCCATTCTTGAGTTGAAGCCCTCACCTACATATCTTATGTATACCTTTCTTGTGACAACCTAATGCCCCGTAGGAGGATATACAGATGCACCCAAAATAAACTTAGACAATTCAAGAACTTCCAGAGATAAGGCAAACATATATCACGTCTTATATTTCATTGTGGTTTACACAAGTCACAAATTATATATATAACATCCATCCATAAAAAAAATCTCATCATAAGTTATGGTTGGTACAAGCCATTCATATATACTACAAATTTCCTTCTTAATATTTATAAATGTAACGCACTGTTTAGATATAAGATCTTCCAAAAAGGTTACACGTCCTTCTTTGGCCATTTCGATTGTCCCAACCTTAACCCTATTTATCATGACCTACAGGGAGGAAAAATCATTGTGTTAAGCATATAGCTTAGTGGGGAATAATGATGCAATATAGCAACTACTCACAACAGTCGCCTAACAATCACATGTAAATGATTCATGATTGAGTGATGGAAGATACATTATAAAATAAAAGTCATGAAGTATCAAATAACAATATTTGAACATGACATTCAGAGATTATTCTAAATATAAATTTGCATCAGACTAGAACAAATATCTGAACATGTATAGAATTGCCTGTTAATTTTTTTCATATATGGGCAATAGGAACAAAACAAAACATAACTAGATTGGTATCTACAAGAGAGGCAATAGCCTTTGAAATAAAAGAGACTTAAGTCTCTAAAATAGAAGGCACTGTAATGTCTTAGAACATATGCAGCTACAAGCCCTTCTAGGCATGCCTATTTAACCACAACTAAGACTTAGCAGGTTAAAACTAATCATCAGAACATCATAATTACATTTCAGAGTCACATTAAAGAGAAACAATTCATAAGATACAAATTCATTCCCTTATGCTTACAATTATAATTTGAAAATGTTTATCCCCATTCGTATTTAATATTCTTTATGATCATATTCCTTTTCAATAATACATCAATGAAAGCATTAAAGTATACACATTAAATGTATGATGAGTCTCATATTATGTTTATACTGGGTTTGCTAAGCTTTAGTGACAACTAAAAAGGTTCACATGAGATGCGGTAAACACTAAAATGAAAATAATGTCCTAGTTATGACAAAAGATAGGATCACAATCGTGACACCCATGTCACGATTGTGGTAGACACTCACCATTCATACCTTTAGTTGTTATGTTATATTCATATAGAAAATTTTTGAATTATGTTTTAAAATATTCTATATATTTTTTCCTATATGTATTAATTTTCTAATGAAATAAATTTCAAAAAATTTGGTTAAGTGTTCAGAGAGTTATTCCCAAAACATTTCAGGATGTTAGAAAACAATGACAGCAGCCAGAACTCAACTTAAAGCCAAAAATTCAAACTCTTAGAGGCAGAATAAGATTTATGTTCCTTTATGAAACTTTTAGATCTATGTCTCTAGTTTAATATAAAATTGGAATTATCCAATTTTAAGGTCTAAAGACCAAGATATGGCCAAATTACATAAGTTTTTTCAGTGGAACTTACCCATCCAGTGAGGTACCTATTCCAAATAAACTAACTTCGACCTTATCATGCAAGAGCAAAACAAAAACACATCCAAATTTAACCAAAAACATCTTATAAGACAATAGGATACTTCCTTTACTACTTCCCCTCACATCACGCTCATAATCCAAGCAAACATATCAAAATTCCCACGCCTCCTGAAGAAGAGATCAAAACCCTTTTATTTCACTCTACTTACTTCTCTTTGCTTTTGCCTTTGGTCTCCTCCTCCTCTACACATAACAAACCCCTTCAAAACTCATCTTCAGCAATTACATATACATTAAAAAAAACCCTAGATGAAGAGAAAACCACTAAATTTTACCTTGGTTTCTACCAAATATTAGCTTGATTCTTTATATGAAAAATGGTGTGATGAAGAAGATGAAGTGGAGAGGAAATAGGAGAGGAAAAATCTGGATTTCCCAACCCTAAAGACCTTCGCTCTCTCCTCTCCTTATGCCCATTCATACACTTCCAAGACTCACACACATACTTACTTACTATTGGACACATATGCTTTATTATTATTGGTCACATATGCCTTAATCTTATTGGTCCATTTGCTAACTTTAGGAAAAATTGAAAATTGGTCCTTCTTTCTTTAATTCCCACATTGGCACATAATCTCATGAATTAATTTCAATCTTATTCATATTTCACATCTAAGTATGTATATCCATGCTGAAATGTACAAATTACCATTTTACTCATGTCTTTTACTTCAAGAACCATTAAGTCCCTAGATATACTTAGATGCACTTAATTTGTTATGTTCACTTCTTATTACACCCTAGACATGGTATAATACTTCTAGGGTATATGTTAGGGGCCTTACATTTCTTGGTAAGGATCACACTTTAAAACCATCATCATTTCCAACTAGCTAGATGGGAAACAAGATAAGAGAGTGCTAGAGACAATTAAGAAGAGGATGAAAACCATTAGATGAAAAATTTTGGACATAAGAGGAATACGTCCTAATGTCGTAATGAATAGGATTAATGTCAAGGAAGGAAGGAAGTGAGGGAAAGATAATGAAGGTTAAACCATCACATGAAAGAAGTGGTCAAGAAGGAGGTAGTGGAGCTGTTAGATGCGGGTATCATTCACCAATTTTGAATAGTGAATAGGTTAGTCCGATAAAATGTTTACCTAAGAATGGAGTCATAATAGTCATGGAGAGTGAAAATGGTGAAATGATCTCTACTCGCACTGTCATAAGTGAGAGTTTATATTGATTATAATAAGCTCAATACGATGACTAAGAAGGACACTTTCCTCTACCATTCATAGATCAATGATTGAAGGGGTGGTTGGCTATGCATTCTATTATTTCCTTGACAGATACTTAGGATAAAATAACATTTTTCATCTATTTGGAAAACCAAGAGAGGACCTTTTTCACATGCCCTTATGGAACATTTGCCTATAGACGGATGCCTTTTGGGTTATATAATGTACCAACAACTTTTCAAAGGTGTATGATGTTTATTTTTGCAAATATGATTGAGGACATAATGGATATGTTTGTGGATGATTATATGGTCTTTGGAGACTCTTTTGATTACTATTTGACAAACTTGGATAGAGTTCTTCAAAGATGTGAAGAATCACATTTGGTGCTAAACTAGGAGAAATGCTACTTTATGAAGCATAAGGGCATAGTTTTGAGACATAAGATATCGTGCCAAGGTGTACAAGTGGATAGAACCAAAGCAGAGGCCATTAAGAAACTTCCACCACCGATCAATGTCAAAGGCATTAATACATTTAAGACATGCAAGATTTTATCATTGATTTATTAAAGACTTCTCTCTTATTGCTAGACCTCTAACTTACCTTTTAGTTAAACATGTGCCTTTTATATTTGATGATAATTGTTTACTTTCTTTTAACAGGTTAAAGGAGGCACTTACTTCAACACCAATATTGACATCATCAAATTAGTCATTAACATTTGAGGTCATGTCAATGCTAGTGCCCAAGCTGTGGTTTGTGTGTTAGGCCAATGGAAAGATAAAAGACTGGATGTTGTTTATTGCACAAGGAAGACATTAACGGGAGCCTAAATTACACCACTATTGAGAAGTAGTTACTAGTGGTTGTATTCACATGCGATAAGTTTCAATCTTACCTTTTGGGATCTAAAATGATCATTTATACCAACCATGCATCATTGAGGTATCTTGTTGGTAATAAAGATACAAAATTGTGATTTCTCTAATGGGGTCTTCTTTTACAAGAATTATACATTAAAATTAGAGACAAAATGGGATTGAAAAACTTGGTGGCTGATCATCTATCATGTCTTGAAGGAGGGGAATTACAATAGAGTGAAGATATCAATGAGCGATGTGCTGATGATGTTAAACCACATATTGGTATCATGGTATACTGATATTGCAAATTATGTCATAGGTGGTATCCTTCCCTTAAATTTATCTTACCAATAATGGAAAAGTTTCTTGTATGATTACAATCATTACTTGTGGGATGAGCTAATTCTTTATAAAATTTTTGCTGATGGTTTGATTAGGATATGTGTTCCAGAGGAGGAGATGTTAGGCATGCTAACACATTGTCATGACTTTAATTATGCAAGGCATTATGGAACAAACAAGAAGGCATTTTGAGTATTTAAATGTGGTTTCCATTGGCCTAACTTCTTTAAGGATGCTTGTAAATTTGTAAAACAAAGTTTATAGATGCCAAAGAGTAGGAAACATTTAAAAGGGAGATGAGATGCCACTTTTCCAACAGTTTAGAGGTAGAAGTTTTTAATTTGTGGGGACTAAATTTCATGGGACCATTCCCATCCTCCATAGGAAGCACCTACATTTTAGTAGGAGTGATTATGTATCAAGATGGGTTTAAACAATGGTGATCTTAACTAATGATGGTAAGGCAGTGCAAAAGTTCAAAAAAAGGCAATTCAATAGATTTGGAGTGTCAAGATCCATAATTAGTGATGGAAGAGCTCATTTCTCTAATAAGTCTTTTGAAGCTCTTCTTAAGAGATATAAAGTCTACCATCGTATGGCCAAACCATATCATCCGCAAATAAGTGTACAAGTGGAGGTTGTTAAGTATGAGATTAAGAGAATATTAGAGAAGACGGTCAACAATTCAAGGAAAGATTGAGCATTAAAGTTGTTAAGCATGAGATTAAGAGAATATTAGAGAAGACGGTCAACAATTCAAGGAAAGATTGAGCATTAAAGCTTTATAATGCTCTATGGGATTATCGAACTGACTCCAAGACTCTAATTGATTGAATATGCTTCTATGATTTTTAGGCAACTCCCTATACTTCATGTAGACAATGCATTAATTAAGTGACCCATTTGAATCTCTAGATTGTGAATAGAAGATGCATGATTTTTTGTTATTTCATTGAATTTAGCTTCCATCCTCTTCTGGGTCTTATCTTGGCTCGTGAACTTTGGAATTCAATAGGTCTATCAACTTTAACCGAGCTTGTCTTATTGAAATCTCGATGGGATTAAAGCTCTCCTTTGAGTTCCAACATTATTAAACTAAGAGAAATTTGGGTAGTTCTTCCACCTAGATTATAAGTGTTCAAGTAAGGATTATTAACTCCTTGACCATATTATGCTCCCATTAATTTGAGCTACTCTACGTTGTTGTTGTCTACTAAGAAGCAATTAGCTGTGATATGGTTATCTTGTTCGCATAGCTTGCATCCATATTGCTAAGTATGGAGGAAGAGGTGGCTTTCAGGCTATTTAATTGTTTGGTTAGGTTAGCTACCTTAGCCTATAACACTGTCACTAAATATACAGTAAGCCCATAATAAGGTTTATTATTGTCTACTTCTTTTCGATGTTTGAAGACAACTATTGTTCGCCATCTCCTCTAACAAATCATATGTCTGCTCAACCGTTTTCGCATTAATGATCCTCTAGTTGCTGCATCAATGGTGCCTCGTGTAGGTGGATTAAGTCCATTGTAAAATGTTTGCAAGAGGAACTCGTTTGGCAAGTTATGATGCAGACAAATTATTAGCAACTTCTTATATCACTCTCACGCTTCATTTAAAGACTCTCTTTCGTTTTTCTGGAAATTTGTAATTTCCTTTATGAGCCTCATTGTCTTTTTTAAAATGAAGTATTTTCCAAAAAGGTGTGCATCAACTACTCCTACGTTTGTAGGAAAATCCCGGGAGGAACATCACATGTTCCAGCAGCGGAAAACAAAAATTTTTGTTCCCGGGACTTTCCC
>JANZLH020000421.1:2283642-2297678 GCA_026770325.2 Erythroxylum fimbriatum
ACAATACGTAACACAAGTCGACTTATCTCACTATACAAGTCGACTTATGGGTATCGTGACTAGATAAGTCGCCTTGTAACACGGACAAGTCGACTTATACTAACAATGATGTTTGCTAGGTTGGGTGAATTCAACCACAGCTTGGCTCTATCTTTGAGTGTAAAGGGGAAGAGCCGCATCTTATCCGCATCTTTCAATAACCCATTATACCGCAATATATCATAAATCTTTAAGAAATTGGCTAAATGAGCATTGGGATCCTTATTGGCCAAACCATAGAATTATATGTTAGTTTGCAGCATGTTAACTAGTGCTGGTTTGATTTTAAAGGTATTCACTTGCACTAGTGGTCGTGTAATTTCTTGTTGATTGGCATTGAATCCTAGCCTCATAATGTCTATAAAGGTTTGTTTTTGTTCTCATTGGTTTACTTCCTCCACCACCGTTCTTTCCATTACTTCTTGGCGTTTAGCTTTTTAAATCTCTCTTTCTTGCTTTATGATACCTAGAGCTGATATATCTTCTATTTTGTTTGAGCTCTAAGTGATCCTTGTGTTCATACACCTGTAATTACATAAGAAAAAGTATCAAATATTTAAATAAAAGGAATTCGAATTGTACATGACACTAATTTAGTCCCTGGCAACGACACCAAATACTTGTTGACAGTTTTATATAAAAACTTTCATACTGCAATTATACAGATCATAATTTGTAGTATAAAAGATACCGTTCCCAAGAGGAATGATTAGTCACCTAACAACTTGAGTGCATTTTGTCTAAGGTAATAAAAGATTAAAAGAATTGAATTGAAATAAATTAACAAAAATTGAAATAAACTAATAAAACTAAGCAATTGAATAATTGAAGCTAGCAATAAGAATGAAGTTAATCAATAATAGAAACTTAGGGGTTATTCTATCCTTATTTTAATTCAATTATGCTTGATCGTAGACATCCTAAGATTTTGATTACCCTCTCTCAAGATCTAATCAAGTAATCCCAAGTGAAATTGATAATCATATAATTCTGACCTCTCGATTCACAAAACTACTCCTAACTATTCAATTAGATATGAACCAATGCTAAGGATAATTAACTCACAATTAATATCCCTCTTTACTTATGTATTAATCTAATATTTACAAGTCTATTAAGTTACCAACTCTTGTTGCGCACCTTAACACATATGATACGATTCAATCTCTTGATTTATTATCAAGTATAAGCATAACAAATATAACAAGGCATTGACATATCTATTGAATTCAACAAAATAAGGTTAAGCAAAACTATTCAAGAACAATCCCTAATATGAATTTAAAAACCCATAATCATGTTCAACATCCTACTAATCCAAATTAATATCCAAGATAATGAAATATAAGAAGGGAAAAGAAAAAATATAGTTTTGTGTCTTGATCTGGAATTTTGGAAAAACTGGAGTTGCTCTTGACGTCTCCACTTTTATCTATTTAATTCTAATGTACAGTCTCCTTTTGGGTGTTTTCCTTAGTCTTAAACACTTCTTGAGGCTTTTAAGGTTTTTTTTCAATATTTTCCACTTAATTTGGTTCCAAAAATAGCCCTGAAATATCAAAAATACAAAATTTTCATATGCTGGACAATATTGTGCACGATTGTGCATTGTTGCCTTGCTCTCTATCACGATCGTGCATGGGATATATGATCGTGCCAGAATGTGCATCTCATGCAGCTGCCTCTTATACACAATAGTGTAATTTTGCACAATCGTGCATCTTCTCATTCTTCAAGTTCTTCATCTTTTCTTTAATTCTCCTATTTCCACTCACTAACAAACACATCAAACAACCCTTCATAAAATTAAGATCAAATCCTTGCTCTAAAACAAAAAAAATTAAAGCATATACAAACATTAACAAGAACAAAATTCTATGTCCTAAATACTTAATTATCATCTAAGAAAAAACTTAAAAAAACATATTTAAACCTCAAGAAAATATACTATAATCTACACCTACCGGTAAGCATGGGGGAGGGGAGCAGCTGCTGAAGGATTAATAGACGAGGAAGGAACTAACATCAAAGAGGATAGAGTAGAGTTAGAGGGAATAGACAAGGAGGAGTTATAGGGAAGAGGAGGGAGGGCTTCAAAGGTTAGAGACACGGAACTCAACATTTAGTAAAAAGAGGAAAAAAGAAAATAAAATAAAAAGTTTAAAAATTTGTTCCACAAAAGGAAAGAGAAGAGTGAGGAAGAAAAGAAGAAAGGAGAACAAGGAAAAGTTGAAAAAAGCAAATTGAGAAGATGGACCAATTCAACGTGACATAGAAAATGAGAGGAAATAAAATTGGAAGAAAGAGACACATACTTAAAAAAAAGGCAAAGACAATAGAAAGAAAGCTAATGAAAGAAGAATGGTGAAAAAGATAAGTAAAAGAATACATGAAAGTTTAGGATAAGAGAAAACAACTTTAAATCGGACATGCAAAACATGCAAGAAGAGAGAAAGCCTCTTTCACTAGTCAAAAATAGTTAAAATTGAATCATATTTAAGTTATCTTTACGTGGAAATGTTAATTAGCATTATAACTGATTTTAGGTTGATCTCCTATTATAATACCATTTATGTATTAGCTAAGAGATTCAAGCTAGTTTTATCTGATATTGTCACCACTACCCAAGGAGCTTTCCTGCCTGACCGTAAAATTGGTGATCATATTATGCTGGTGCAAGAACTCATGAAGGACTATAACTCTAGCAAAAAAAACTCAACAGCTGCATTATAAAGGTCGACTTCTTCAAAGCTTTTGACACCATTAACTGGAAATTTATTCAACTATACCTATAAGTCATTCAAATCCCTCCCAAATTTGTGCAATGGATCATGACATGCATACAAACTTCCTCATTGATTGTGCTTGTTAACGGTTTTCCATTTAAACCTTTGAAACAAGTTAGAGGAATACGACAAGGCGATCCCTTATCACCATGCTTGTTTACTTTAGTTATGAAAGGTGTTTCTAGACTATTAACTCGACTTATCACATCCAATGGGGGCTTTAAATTTCACCACAATTGTAAGGAGATCAAGCTTGCTCACCTTATATATGCGGATGACTTGTTGTTGTTGTGTGAAGCCGATGCATTTTCCACTAATATAATGAAGCACACTCTTTGACTATTTGCTCAATGGTGTGGTCTTAAGTACAACCCGGATAAGAGCACCCTATACCTCTCTGCATATGTAAGGAATTCGGATGATTTAAAACGAATGACGAGTAACACTGTTTCACATATTTTATGCTATTTGGGAGTTCCTACTACAGCTTCTAAACTTAAGTATAACGACTACCTTCCCATTATTGAAAGAGCAAAAACTAGGGTCCTAACTTGGAAAAATAGGTTTTTATCCTATGCTGCTAGAGTAACACTTATTGTTTCATGCCTTAATAGCCTTCATCTCCATTAGACTGGGCACATAGCTCTTCCCACGAAAGCTACAAAGGAGTTAGACAGAATTATGAAAAGCTTTCTATAGATTGGCACTTCTGTCAACACCAAGTGAGCTAAAATCAAGGGGAGCGATATCACGGTCTCAAAAAAGAAGGGAGGCCTTGGGATCATTTCCATGACACAAATGCAGAAAGCCTTGATTTGTAAGCAATTGTGGAGATTGTGTACTAATCCAGACGCATTATGGATCCAATGGATCCATGAATATTACTTGAAGGCTACCAACCTCTAGTAGCTAGACTATTCTAAGGTCAGTTCTTCCATTTTTAAACAGATAATGGCATAGAGGGAGACTATCTATCCTTGCATTCAGCATCGAATTGGAAATGGACCTAAGACTTGGTTCTAGTTCGACAAGTGGCTTGACATAAGTCCTCTTTCCAAATTTCCCGATCTCTAATAGCTAAAAAGTTTATTGTCCCTCAATTCTAAAGTTTCGTCCCTGATTATCGATGGTGAATAGCATGGTGAATTTATACTCTATTAAACTATCTTCCTTAGATAAACATTGTTGTCCATGAAGATGTTATCTACTAGAAATTGACTTCGAACGGGCTATTCTTGACTCAATCTTGCCATCAGTTGTTCACTGCTCAATTATTGGAGGTTCCTTGGTTTAAAACTCTTGTGGAGGAACTCTATCAGCCCCGAGGCTTCCTTTATAACAGGGTTAGCAATTGGCTTCAAACAAAGAATCAATGGTATGAACATGAAAATACCACATATTTCCTTTGTAACATAGTTGTTGAGGATCGAGACCACCTTTTCTTTCAATGTCAGTATTCCAAAGCTATATGGAGTTGAATATTGCACTTGTTACGTGTCAGCAATTGTAGTTACAACTGGGACCACACACTGAATTGGATTGTTTGTTATTCGGAGATTAGGAAAACCAATGCTCCCCTATTTTAAAGCCACTTTCACGGTCACAATACACCATTGTAAATTATCCGTAAACTATGTTCATGAGAGTTGGCGGTAAGCCACAAACTCTTGTTATTTTTTGATTTAGAAAATATATGGATAAACCATCTTTTAATTTTCAAAAAGAAAACTTTTGATTAAAGTTGAACAAATTAAATTTAAAAAAATAAATAGTAGAATTTAATTGGACTTTGTAATAAAGTTGAACTAGTAATTTTGACTTTAAATTAGTAAACTTGTAGAAAGATAAAAGAGTTTGCAAATAATTTTGGCTTTACGTAATAGAGATTCAATATTATCCCTCAAATAAGAAAATCAGGCAACAGGAACTGACTACCTGGTCGAAAACGGGAAGTGTCCTAACTATTTGAAGATCAACCAAGGCAATCAAATGAAAATTGGGTTACTACTGGTCAACACCATTTACATGCATCATTTGTCCTCATGTTGGAATTCAGACGACAAATATTTTGGTAAGTTAAGACGACAGCACCGCAACAGTTTTGACCAGTCGTACCGGGAAGTGAAGCCAAAACCCAAATACAGGATTCCCCGTTCCCCGCCCTTCAATATTATAAAACACATCGTTGGTTTGGTTAAAAAAGGTTGGATCTTGGATGGTCTTCGAGGTCATCGTTGTAACTTACACGTACACGCTCAAATAAAAAGAAGTCTTTTCAAAAGTAAATATACATACACTGAACCATCAAATCCGTCCCCCTTAGTACTCGTCCTCTACCTGCGGAAAGCACGTGAAGGCAATGCTCCATCTCAAAAACTGCAGCTAATTTTAGTGGACTTTGGATTCTTGTGGACAATACTAAAACTCCATTGCCCACCAAAACGAGAGCAATCTCCCAATCTCATGTCCTCTTCCCCTTATTATTAACCTGTTAAGTTTTCCTGTTACAGTTTCTGACGCGCCATTATTTTTTATCTCATGCCACTACAAAACACCTACGCCCTTAACAGATGTATTGGAGCTCGTACAACTTTAGATTCTGCGCACAAAAACATCACATTCAAAGTCACAGTCCCCCTTCTCTCTCTCTCTTCTTTATTGATTCCATTACTTTGCAGTCATAATGGTGAAAGAACCCATGACTCCCGTCACATTAATGTCAGCCCTCGTCTCTATGTCCTGGAGTCTTTTTAAGTTTTGATGTTATGTGATGAACTTATATTGTGAGTCAATATGAAAAAGAAGACTGATACGTCATGGCTTACACTAGTTAAACGAGCATTCAAGTCGCCAACTAAGGAGAAGGAGAAAAGTAGCAGAAGAAGAGAAGATCATAATCAACTGGAAGAGGAAGGGAAGGTAAATGATCTCGTAACCGGGAATCGTGGTGTCCATATGTTTGAACATTACGTGACAAATTCGTATATAGATATGTGTTTGATGTCTTGCTCATGGCTTTTTGAGTCCACGCAGAAGAGGGAGAAAAGAAGATGGCTATTCAGCAGGAAAATCGATCAAGTTCAACGATGTGCAGCAAATACTACGACAACCAACAAAACTAGTCCCACAGATGCCAACTTGGGTGAGGAGCAAGGGCATGCAATTGCAGTGGCAGCGACGGCGGCCTCTGAAGCTGTTGCAGTAACATCCCAAGCGGAGGTGCAAATCATTAGAGAACAATGGGCTGCCGTCGTCATTCAAACAGGGTTTAGAGGTTACCTAGTAAGCAACCAAATTCAAGACTTACTATTTTCTCACGCACCGCACCCTTTTATAATTACTGATCCTGAAAGAGTTTATATTTACGTGAAATTAAGGCTAGGAGAGCACTACGAGCGCTAAAAGGATTAGTGAAACTTCAAGCACTGGTCAGGGGACATAATGTTAGAAATCAGGCTAAGTTGACACTGAAATGCATGCAAACGCTGGTTCGAGTGCAAGATCGAGTTCGTGATCAGCGTGCTAGGCTTTCACATGAAGGGAGCAGGAAGTCCATCTTTACCGAACTCAATGGCTTATGGGACTCCAAATACCTTCAAGACATCCGCGAGAGGAAGTCCATAGTAAGCAAATATCAATCCATTTGTGCATTTAACTTTTGGGTTTTTAATAAATAGTCTAGAGATCTAAATGAGTGGAATGATGGAACACACAAAATTGAGGAGATTGAAGCGGTGGTGGAGAATAGAAAGGAAGCTGCGTTTAAACGGGAAAGAGCCCTTGCGTATAGTTTTTCAAGCCAGGTTGACTCTCTCTATCCTTATGTTTGTTTACAGTACATAAAAATCATGCGTGAAGACTAATTTGTTATCATCGTAAAAACTAAGATATGGAGATCTGAAACTGGAAGGAAGGCATCAGCAGGAAGTGAAAATGAACTAGAGGAAAAAATAGGATGGCTGGACCGTCGGATGGCAGCAAAGCAATGTGAAAAGGAATTAGAAGAAAAAACAGGATGGCTGGACAGTCGGATGGCAGCAAAGCAGTGTGAGATCAATAACAGAGCTTCAACTGATATAAAGACCATAGAAATTGACACTTATAATCCTCACTTTTGCTCGCGAAGATACCGATATCAAAATCACCCAACCCCGTATTCTGTTGCTTCCCCTCTCCATATGTTTACCCCGTCTCCATGCAGAAGCAGAATCAAACCCCTTCAAGTGCGTTCTGCCAGCCCAATACTCACGAAGGAGGAAAAGCACTGCTACTCACACTCTCCAAGCTTCGGCTATAGACAGTATAGTATCAATAAACCTGCCAACATAGCTGTGCCCAATTATATGGCATCTACCCAGTCTGCAAAGGCTCGGATTTGGTCACAGAGTGCACCAAAGCACAGGCCATCAACACCTGAGAAGGCCAGGAAACGTCTACATTATCCACCACCTGAGCCACTTGGTTGCTGCACTTTCTGCCAGAACTTGAGAAGCCCGAGCTTCAAGAGCTTGCCGTGTGGGCATGTTGGAATTCAGCACCTATCCAACTACCATACCCTGAGCCTTCGTGGCGAAATTTCTCCTAGTTCAAAAACTGATTTGATTATTAGTTGATTACGCTTTGGATATTCAATTAACCCACTTCCCCATGTTGGAATTTTAGTTGATTAATGGATCCGTACCAGTGGCTTTCAATTCAATCTCACTAATTTTCTTCCATCCAGATCAAGATCTATATTCCATGAGAATAATGATGATCTAGCATGATGAGGTAAATGCAATGCATGCATATTGCAACTAAAATCAGCCTCGCACCAACTCTCAATTACCGTCCAGATGAATAAAAATACATTTATTTTGGGGGCAGATAAATAGATCTCTCATTCTCAAAAAAGAAAAAAAAAAAACCTCCTCTGTAGCATGGCTAACTATAAAGAATTTGATTTTGAATATATATATATATATATATCCACGACGTAGTATTCAAGAACTTCAAAGTGATCACTTTGCATTAACTTGTGTCTTACATTATGCAATATTACCAAGGATTTGGAAATCTGAAGCTAAATCCAATAACAAAAACTCCCACAGAACAGCGAAGGTAAATTATCAAGGCTTCACATATGCCGAGGTACTGGCTTGACCACCTTGGAGAAAATGAGCACACAAAATGTTAAATGAGACTAGGTCATTTTGCAACTGCGGTTCTTTTATTGGATCAGCTCATATACCATCACAATCGAGAAGTAGAACGTTATAATGGTTTCACAGGGCGAATAAATTGCAGAAACGGTACAGCAAAGGCCACCCTTTAACTTTTGTTGACATCGGGAGGTGACGAATTTGGAGTAGCATTTTCACTACCAGAAATTCCATGGCCTAATGCTTCAGCTAATGGTCCACCAGGCGGCGAACTCATCCACGACCCATGGTTCATCCACTGGGTTCTCATAACACCTACATCCGCTCTGTCAGACCTCATGAACCCAAAACCCCCCATTTGAGCATTTTCACTATATTGATTAGCTTCGCTTATCCCAGGTAATGACAATGTAAGAGATGATAATGGTATCTTCTCATTTGAAGAAACATACATCTTCCCCATTTCACTACTGTCCTCCATCAATTTTGTTCTCCAGTCATCAATAAAGTGTCTTGATGACAAGCTATAGCTATCATTTGGCCGCTGAACTTGGAATACATCTCTTAGATTTACGCCTGAGTTCAAGCTGTCAAGTTGCTCTTCTCTACAATGTTGTGAATTATAGACTTCCCCATCACACTTGATCCTATCTTTCCTTAACAAGTGCCACTCTTTGTCGGAATTGCAAGCATCGGGCATGATCTCACCTCTCGAAAACCAATCCAAGCTCCTTCAGGGGACAAAACAAAATCAACTTCCATTAAATTGGGTGGGTCAAGGGAAATGGACAAAACAGGATAAACTATGTACAAAACATCAAATGAAAACGAATTAAGACCGGATACATACATAATTTTAGTTAGGAACCAAACATGTAAGAGTATAGTAACAATTTGGACCAACCAAAACCTCGCGATTCAAAGAACACCAGGCATTGGAATCCCATCTCACCTGGATTCATATGATGAGTTGGTGGCAGAGGGCATTGCACCAGGGAACATGGTTAAATTGGTTTGAGAGAGAGAGTTAGATGTTTGATTAAGCAAGGGTGAGGTAGAGCAAGATTTGTTGGTATTTGTCAGCACATAGTCAGGGTGTGATTCCACAGGCTTTCTTGAACGGGGACGGCTCTTATGGGAATGCCTCTCACAGTACTTCTGGTCTGGAGCCACATCTCTTGAGCACCTCCATTTCTTTCCATCTGTTCTTTTGCACCTCCATGGCTCAGGATCCGAGTTACCCGAAACCCCCAATTCCAACGACCCTCTAACCACTAATACATAATCAACAATAGTTAAGAAGGCACACTCACAATAGGAAATAAGCAACTGATTATCTTCTATGTACAGAAGGTATGAAATTGACAAAAGATCCGTGTTTTAAGCAAAATAGAGAGCGTTACTGTTGGATTGGGATGAAAGAGTGTCCATTTGACTTTTTTGGATGTTTATAAGGAGTTCAGGAGGGACAGGAGCAGATGCCATCAAGTACTTAAGAATCATGGTTTGTCTCTCCAGCTCCCTCAACTGAGCTGCAGTAAAAGGCATTCTCATCATTCCCACAGACGGTACCATTTCTCCTACAGTCAAACACAACGCATAATAACTTTAAAGAGTTTTAACTACTGTTTCCATACCAAACCAAGACCAAGTGAATATAAAAAAATAGTTCCAAAACTATGCAGCACTTAAAGCTGAGAACTTTTTACCAGGGTTAAAGGAAAATGAAGAAGAGTAGGAGTCAAAGAGGCCAAGCGACTGTGATCCTGCTGCTATTTGTGCTTCATTAGCTCCAGAAGCAGAAGCAGTGCCAACAACATCAAACATATCCAAACAAGCAACGAAGTTGCTTGTGCTACAGAACATGAGTCCACCACTTCCATCTCCCAATCTTCCACTGAAACGACCACCACAAGAAGAAGGAGAAGAAGAAGAGGGAGAAGAAGAAGAAGATGATGATGATAGCTGAGATGGTGCATCATGGTGATGAGACATCAGCATCAATCTCTTGTGAGTAGAAGGTTCCATATCAGATTGTTGCATCCTTAAACCAAACCCAACTTTAAACTCTTTACCCTTATCATCACCACCACTTTCCTTTGAAACCACAAAAGAAACCCCACTTCTTGTTCCCATCATACAACAACTATCCAAAACAAAAATGCTAATTTTGCCATAAACAACATTAACTCTTTATTGCAAGTGAAATACAACACATAACCTTAGAACTCACGCCATTCCATTTTCCTCTTACAAACAAAATCTGTTGCAACACTAAAATCCCCTTCTCTCTCACACTTACACAGTTGTGGTGTAGCGGTGCCGCCGTTTTTAGCCATGCGTTTTTGCTTTGCTTCCTTAGCTTCCAACATTCGTACTCCTTTTAGAATACAGACAAAAACCCACTTCTTTCGCTCTTACACTGACACATAACTCTGTTGTAACGTTTCCTTCACGTCAGGTTTTTATAGTCTACAAATCCTATTCGACTTGCTCCATCACCGCTACATGTAATTGGCCAACTGTGGTTGACTTTTAAAATCAAGTACAGATCCTTAAAATTCATTGGCTGTTATATTATTTATTTGACCACTTTTGACTCCACTGACTAACGATCGCTGTCGTAAGTGGAGTGTTTTCCGTCAAGACAGGCCGTTAATCTAAATGTGGGCATTGCGAGTAGTGATAACTAATTAAGAGTGGGGATTCCTATTGGATTTGGTGAAGGCAAGGGGACCAAAGGTATGGTAAAGTTGATGGTGATGCAGTAACTAATCAAATTCTGATGGCCCTATCCTTCTTTGGGTTAAGTCACTCATTGAATTCACTCCTAGTGGGTTACATTATAGAGCTGCTTACTGGCTTTTCTATGAATGAAAATGGACCAGTGTGAGATGATATCTTTAAGTCCAAATGCTGGACCAGCACTTGAATCCATCTACTAGCTCATTCTTAAATGTTTTATAACAATATTGGGTTCTCGAAGGCTCTTGTCCACCTTCCATGACAACAACCCCTGATCCTAATGTCACATTTCATGTTGCACATCCAATCATGGTGGTTGCAAACCATGTTCTCCATGAACATATAAATTATCAGTACAATTATCACTCCATTCAATTGAATTCTTTTATTCTTTAATCCAACTTTTCAAACATACCATATCTTCAAATCAGTTATGCACTCAATCTATCAAAAATTTGTTGGTTCATTTGTTAATATGATAATATATTTATGATACATTTAATTTAAAATATTTTTGGTTTACGTCCTATAGTCAATCGGTTAGGTTATAGTTTAGTGACAATTATTTAAAGACATTCTTTATCTTGTACATGTTTAGATGTATATGATAAAGTCTATGAGATAATTATACATTGCAAATGAATTTATAATGAGATGAAAATATGAAATTCATATTGTATTTATGTATTATCTCTAAATTATTTATAGTCATTGTTATATTAAGACTGAACATTAATAAAACGTAAAAAGACTAGCACACATTTTTCTTTTCCTTGTGAAATAAGTAGTTGATCTCATAGGTTAAAGTATAGAGATACTTAAATAAATATGTCGGTGCTTGTCAGAGAACAAGTTTAATGAACTAACCCAATATGAGAAATTCATTTGAAATATTACTTATATATCTATGAAAATTTTCATTGTGATGATTATATAAGAGATCTTTTAACTTGAGATCTTCAAAGTTAGCATGTATAGGGATTAATATATTTTGATACTACTTATGACATATTCTAATCAATGGTAGTTCAGTCGGTAGGTATTAGATGTAACATGAACTATATAGAGGTAGTTGAGTGATCAAGATATGATTCATCACCCTAAAGTAATTAGGGAAAATGTTCTATTTTTTATTAATATTCATTCAAAAGATCTTTGGTCAAGGTATAATGACGTTTTGTAAATAATTGATAAATATCATTAATTGAATCAAAAGCTAACGGCGGAAAACTAATATGATTGAACTTAAAATATAGTAGATATTAATTTCATATTTTATGTCTAATCGAAACATTATATGATGAAAAAATTGAATTATACAGAAAAATCATGCACAGAAAGGTTAGTCAAAATTACTTTGAAATTCCTAAATATTTGGGTGGTCAAAATGTGTTGCTAGATATCATTCTTAATCTATGATTTAAATTGTTTAATTGGATAATTAAAGATAAATTGAAAGAAGTTTTAATTTATCTAATTCTAATTCTAATTCTAATTATGAATTCTAATTATAATTTATAATTATTGTCAATATTTAGGAATCTAATGGGTCTCATATAAAGAACAGGTTGAAGAGAACAAAGATATTTTAATCAAGTTGGACTTGGTTGTAAAGTTTGAGAAATTTTATGGTTAAATGTGAGATATTCAATATATAAGGATTAATATGAAATATTATATCTTATTTGGGCATAATTAGTATTTAATTATAATTATTTGTATATCTAATTAAATTTTAATTAAAATTAGAATTTAGTTTCAATTAAATTACTAAAATGTTCAAAACTTATTATAAATAGACTTAAGCTCTTATGGAGCTAGCATTTCTTATTTAATTCTTTCAGTAAGAGTTATAGAGTTTACTCAACCTGTTCTGTGGATACTATTAGAGGTCAGATACTTGTGCCCCTATGGTGGTTGAGATAGATCGATATCATAAACGGTTTGAGGGATACGACAAGAATATGATTAAGCTTCGAAATATGGGAGGAATTAAGATTCATGTTTTATTATGATTTATGAGTTAATCATTTTATAGAATTAAAGTGATCTTAGTTTTTGAAAAATTAAAATACAAAAAACTTTTGTAATTATTCAGCTGTAGTTGGGATTAGATCTCATCTGAATTTTCTAACAGCGAAATCATAGCAAACCTTAATTCTAGAATTTAATTAAATTGTTTGATTATTATTGATCTTAACTTTTGGAATTGAAATTAAAGCTTTAAATCATATTTAGATTTGATTAATTTTAATCGAAAAAGGTTATATTAAAATTTCATAGAACTTTAAATCCAATTCAATTCAGAATTAAAATGTCAAAATGATTAATAATTGTTTAAGAGTTAAACAATATATTACATAATACATGAATAAGAAACCCAGAAACTGAGAATAAGATTAGAAACCCAGAAAATTGTGGTTGCTGAAAAGACCATGTTCATGGTGTGTAAAATATGGAAATTAGAGACTTTGCTATTTGTGGATTGTTGTTAGATCATTTCCTACCAATAAGCTTATCACCTTATTAATATAAGGCCAGCTAGTCCACAATGGCGAGGAAGGTCATTATCTAAGCAAACATTCCAAAAGGGCCTTCAATGAATTGAGTTTCATGAATTTTTTGGAAGTTATCTTTGTTCATGCTGGGCACTTTTCACCATTCGTCAGCGTAGGAAGGCCCACCGAGCGAAGCAGCCCTTTGAGAACTAGAAGTGGACACAACCATCCGAAGGTAGGTTTAACATGTGGAACCTGGGATTGGTTCAAAAAGCTAGGTTTTGTGTTTTTGTTTGCTTGTTGTGTCGTTGGTGGATGGATGGTTTGTGTCGTGTGGAGGCTACTGCAAGGGCATCTCGCTGGAGCTTCTTAGTCAAGGTGACTCCATTGGACAGCTGCGTACGTGAGAGCGATAGCAGCAATATGAAGGTGCAGCGAGGAGAAACCAGTGGCTGGGAGTTGTGATGACTACAGTAAAGGAATTCACACTAGGCGACAAAACTTCCTTAGGATGGCTAGGAAAGTGATGGTGACATGCTGGAGAAGGAGATGTTGCTGGTCACACAACGCAAGCTAGTGGCAGAACTAGTGGCGGGACATTGATGGAGAAGGTGTAAGGCTGGTAGTAGTAGCCTGTGACACAACGCAAGCTAGAGTGGCGGGACGTTGATGGAGAAGGCTGGTAGGCAGGGCGGATCCAGAAATTATTTTGAGTAGGGGCAAAATATTTAAAGTACTCTTATATTACTGAAAATACAAATATTTGTATATTTGATAAACAAAAAATTACATCATTGTCTTGAGCTTCTTACATATAACCTATTACA
>JANZLH020000421.1:2320795-2354100 GCA_026770325.2 Erythroxylum fimbriatum
GACAACACCTACGGGAATGGCAGGCGGCTCATGTTCTTACTGCGGTTACAACTTCACCCAATCCTATTACTATCTGGCGCCCTCCGCCAGCGGGGTGTTATAAATGTAATGTTGATGTCTCAGTGATAGCTGGGCAACAGCTATTTGGTATGGGTATGATTTTGCGGGGCTCAGATGGACGAGGTGTGATGGGGAAGATGATGACCATTCCAGGTATGGGCGATCCTGCTTTGGGCGAAGCACTGACTTTTCGGGAAGCTCTTAGTTGGCTGAAGCGTACTCAGGCGCGGTGTGATATTATGGAGTCTGATTCTTTACTTTTAATCAATGCTTTGCAGTCTGATACTTTTGACTTCTCTTATTTTGGTGCTATTGTCCAAGATTGCAAGCACCTTTTGTCTTTGTTGCCAAAAATGGCTATTCAATTTGTTCGCAAATCAG
Source organism: Erythroxylum fimbriatum (assembly GCA_026770325.2). Taxonomy (NCBI): domain Eukaryota; kingdom Viridiplantae; phylum Streptophyta; class Magnoliopsida; order Malpighiales; family Erythroxylaceae; genus Erythroxylum; species Erythroxylum fimbriatum. The sequence continues at coordinate 2,321,237 of JANZLH020000421.1, forward strand.
CGAACCAAGCGGCTCATAGTATTGCCCGTGCTGTTGGTTCTATGCCTGAATTAGAATTTGAGATATGCCCACCATCTTTTTTGTATGATGCTTTGCTTTTTGACACTACTAATATAGCTTAAATGCATCATTTCCATTCAAAACAAAAAAAGTAATTAGCTACAGTTAATCACGAATGGTCGGTCGTATAGTCTTACCCAATTAGAAATTAGGGAATAAGGCTATAAGTTTCTAAATGATGGAAACATAAAAATCATTATGCCCCGTTTAGAACACATAATCATGTGATCATGTTAAACCCTAGATTATGGTGTGTCTGAATTATCATGTTGAAATCAAATAGCTCCAGTTGCCCAGTCGACGCTTAACACTTGGCCTTCACCGTCCATCTCTTTCGGCAATCACGGCCAAGTGCGAATGAAGATTAGCGTTCAACAGATTATGAAATGAACGGTTGATACTTTGCCTCAGATCCAGATCCAACGCTTTCTGAGTTTAAAGCTTTAGTAAATTAAAAGTATCCAACAGACTGAAATGATGGCTTTCATACTACTAGAAAACCCTCTTAAAACACTTCAGATAACCCCCAAAATGACTCTTTTTTCTCTACGCATAACAATCTTCAAAGAAAGAATAGGAATTTTATGAGGCAGAGCCTTCATGTTCATGCACTGTTACCAGCCAATCAATTCCCCAAAAGGGAACAAACAAACAAACAAACCAAATCAAGTAGAAATAATTACATGCTTAACAAATGCCAGAATTAATAAAAGAACACAGAATATTGGAACCAGAATAATGTTTTGATCCTTCAACTCATAATAAGACTATTTGATCCAATGGGGTGTTTGTGTTTCAGCAGAATTCTTAGCTGAGCCTTTTGGCACTCCAGTTTTGCACCCCAAGGCCTGTTTCTGGATCCCACTGCTCGAATCACTCTTGGGAATTCAACGAACCCTTTGATCCCTCGCCTTATGTGAGGATTCTCGGGCTCTGGCGACGCCCTTCGATGAGCTGCTATCGATGAAGCACCGCTAAAATTATCGCCTAGGGATGGATATTTTTCTCTTAGCGCCGCCTTTGTCGATTCTCTTAGATCAATGCCACTATTCTCGTCACAGGATCTTTCGGTAAAAGAAAACTTGGTCAACTTTCCAGGAAGATTACTAGAAGCGTTCGTTCCAAGTTCGAGCATTTTATGATCTTCGTCTTCTTGACTTATCTGTTCCATCTTCCATGTTGGCGACTTCCCGAAAGCTCTCTGTTTATTACCTTCCAGTTCTAATTGTAACAACTTCTCTTCGAAAAGAATCTTTGCATCTGCCAACTTTATTTGCACTCTTTCTTCTCTGAAAACTTCAGCCATCCTTAACATCTTTCTCTCCTCTTCCATTTCTTTCTTAATGTTCTCGATTTCCATTTTATCAGATGAAATTTCTCTAGCAAGCTGTTCGCAAACTTTCTCAAGTGCTCGTCGCCCTCTCCTCTCTTCTGCAAGTTCTTTGGCCAATCTCTTGTTTATAATATCCGCTTTCCTTCGTGCCTTGCGCTCATATTCAAGCTCAGCTTTCAAATCCTTGATCTGGGTTCTTGCAATGTCTAGCTCATTCTCCATTTCAGGCCCACAGAAAGTCAGATCCCGGTAGGAAGCTGCAAGCTTTCGAGTTGAGGTAGGAAGGTGCTGATTATGAAGATTAAGCTTGTTACTTTGGTAATGTTGATGGAGCTGACGCTCAAAATTATAAAATGGATTCTCGTACAATTTCCAGCTAGGGAGAGTGGTGGAGAGCTCTGAGGGGATAGATTCATTCATGGGATTATCTGGGCTACTGATCATCATCACTGTCACTTCCCCCATGCTTTTTTCTTCCGTTGCTTTCTTTTCTTGGTAGCTTTTTCTAGCCTTTCTTGATCTCTCCCAGTGGGGATTTTCCATCCATCAATAGTGTAGGCCCGCAACCCGCTGATCTTTCAATTAACATTGGTCTGAAGATAAGTGGGATCGTGAAAAAGGCAAAGATCCATCACATGCACCTCCTATTCATTAATTACTACTTACTGCTACTACATCCCCAACTAAAGTCTACGGTCTCGACTCTCGTCACTTTTTTTTTTAATTATTTTTAAATTCAGTTCACATCTCCCTCTCTCTCTCTCTTATATACGTGCTAGTAGAGGCTCATAATGTCTGCCATGCTTTTTCACCGGCCTATCGGTCTTTATACTATTCAAGTTCCTGAACATCGGCCTAATGCAAGCCCCACTCGGCAATTACTCGATGACCGTGCAATGGCAGAGCAGATATGAAGTTAGTTAATTGCATAACCCATTGAGTGGATAGTTTTCAGGTGTACAAATTATAACCTTGAATTGGGTTCCAAGATGTTCACTTGAAATGCCAACATTTAGACTCAGACCTGTAAAAATTGGTGAAGCTTCTAATGTCTAAACATATTCCTTCAGTGCAAAAGGCCTAAACTATTCTTGTAGGGGGAACTGGACAAATTTGCGGGTTCTCTATTATCCAATGATGAAACCCAAAAGCTTTAGTGAACAATCATATCAGAACTGGTCTTAATGAACTTTTTACCATCCTACTTCAAATCAAATCAAATCAAATCTCTCTTCTTTTAAATTTAGTGGAGGAAGAACATGATGGTCTTAAAATAATCATCTATTCATTTCTATAGGGCCCAAGTGCAGGGAAGCCTTCAATTATAGTTTTCATTGTCCTAATGTATGCAACAGGACATTTTTTGATTTATACCCAAGCTTTTGAGTACTGTACCGTTCCTTTTGTTAATACCGTACCATTCCGACCGAAAAATAGAACAGTACGGGTAATTATTGGTACCAGTAAAAAATACCGATCAGTATCAGTAATTTTCGTTCGGTACCGGCCGATTCTGTTCATACCAGCCGGTACCGTAAACTTCCAAAACTCTAGGGACCTATTTGCAAATTTTAAAATCTTTTAACCCTAAATCCTCAACCCCCTTATTGTTTCAGCAGACGCTCCTCTCTTCTTCTCTGATCTCTGTGCCGCCGCCTCCTTTGTATTCCCCTTATGTCGTCGCCGTTGCCTCTTCTCTTTTCTTCTCACCGTCACTGTCACGTCTAACGGCTGGCGCACTACTCTGGCCCTCGCCTACTTCGCTCGTCCTCCCTTGGCATCGGTTGAAGAAAACGCTTCGTCGTTCCTCCACGCAGACTCGAAGACACCACCACCTTCTCCGCCCGAAGCCACCACACCGCTACACTACATTGGAAGCCACCGGAGACAGGTCGAGAATCTGACCCGTGACAAAACCCGAAGACCCGCCAAGACCCGAAGTTGATATTTTGAATTTTTTCTTATTTCAAAAATTTCATGCTTAATTAAAATTTTTGTTGTGTTAGAAACTTGGATTGGATCATCATCATTAGAATGTTAGATCATTGTGATGGATTTGTGTTACTAGATGATGTATGGTGTTGGAGACTTGGATGGTATTTTTTGTGTTGTTGCGTGATCTAGGAATTGGGATTATGAAATCGGGATAGTGGATGTGGAAACTGAATTGGTTGGGTTCGATTGTGTTTGTGTATGAAATTATTTGGATGGAGTTGGAATGTGATCTGAAATTTTGAATATTGAATTAAATTGGTTGTGTTTTGTGTATCTGAAATCTGAAATAAATGTCATTTGTGTTGCTTTGATTCATGGATGTTCGGTTTGGAATTTGGTTTGGTCAAGATGAAGTTGCAAATTATAAATTAAGGACATAAATATATAACATAATGAAATATGTTTACCTTGAAAGTTGACCAGAAAAAAATTTATAATTGTATGATGATGATTGTCTTTGTTTATATTAATTGTAGTTATTATTTATATGCGAAATATTTAAAAATTATTGTTATTTCATATTAATTGTCATTATTATTTATTATTAAGATTTTTGAAACATGGTTGATGTAAAAAGTAAACTAGTAAAGTATACAGTACAACTATACAATATACTAATTAACTATTTTGTAAATTTTAAAAATTTTAGGGATTATTTTATAAATTTAAAAAATTATCCGGAACGTACCTGGTACTGATTGGTATTGGTACTGTTCTGTTCCAAAACTCAATCCGATACTAAAATCGGTACAATATTCATAACTTTGTTTATACCTGTAGTAGGAAAAAGAAAAATCTGTACTTCTTTATATCCGAGGTTTAACAAAGCCTGATTCGAGGTCAAAGGTCAGATTATGACAAGCCAAGCATAAGGACCAAAAATACAATAAAGTAAAAGCTTGAATGTAGAATGATACAAGGGTTACGGTTGACTTGAGAAGGCAAGTTCAGATATGAACTCAACTCCCAATTCCAGGGATTTTAACAAAAGTAATGTGGACAAAAAACTCAATTACCCAAAGCAATATAATGTGGTTCCGATCAATGATTTATACCACAAATAATTATTCTTAAAATAATTTCCTTTATTTGTTGATCGAATAAATTAAAAAATGGGTGGAAAGAAATCTATAACAAGCTCTTCAAATTTAATGGGTCTGGCTGAAATAGAACACATTTTTATACTTTTATTTGAAACCACATGCAAGTAAGGTTCTTGTCGAGTCAAGGCATCTAAAGCCTTACAAAATTGATCTTCCACAGGCACTTTTACACTTATTCAACAATTGGGAACATTTGAGTAATCATTCAAGCATATACTGTTGGAAACAGCAACACGTGAGCTTGCCTTCTCCTTTCCAGTTTCTCGATTGACAGATGACAGTACCTCCTTCTTCTTGACTAGAGGACCGGCCAGTCCTAAGCAAGGGCCCTCGCTGAGGGCTCATGCTTATGAATAACCTTTTAATTATAAGTTATTTTATTACAAAAGTAGGTACGAAAAGAGTTACCATTTTTAAAAAAATTTAAAGGAATTTATTTGAACACCAAACATCAATCTCAACTTAGTAAAAAAAGATAACTTGCTCTGTCAGCATACATACATGAACTTCTTTTTGAAAGAAAAAATAACAATGGAAGTGGGCATTTCGAAGTAAAATAGCTCCTGCTAAATGTCAAAATTCACATTTTCCTAATTAAAATTCAATGAAATCGCATTAGCCTTATCTTCATCAACACCATTTGCATCTAGATAATAAACACATCTCATATGTTCTCTCAATATCATTTTTCTTAAAAAAATGGGTTAGAGAGAGACGCTCTTCCTTCTCTCTAGCTTTTTCCCGACCTATCTCCCCCTAGCTGCTGCTTCCTTTGTTTCTCCGGTCCCCTTTTTCTTCTTTCCAGCCTGATTCCCCATGGCTTCTTCGCCCACTCGGGCATAGGATTTTCCGCCTCTGCCCTCTGGCCCTGCTCCTCCTACCTAACCCCTTCAACCTTCTTCTTTACCTTCTGGCGCTGCCTCTAACCCTCCGAAGACCTGGAAGCAAGTAGTTGGGGACTCCATGGACTCCATGCTCTCTTATCAACCTCCGTCTGAAATTGATGGGAAGTACATTGTTTGCCCAGATATTGCTACTCTTCAGGAGGGTGCCAATTCCTGGAAATCGACGCTAGTGGGTTTCTTCCTAGGCCAACGTCCGGCCTTCCCTCTTGTCCTTCAGTGGGATAATAAATACTGGAAGAACCGAGGGCTTCTTGATGTCTTGCTTACAGAAGACAATCTTGTACTTTTCACTTTCTTTTCGTCATCCATAGCTCACAAAATTTTGGAAGAAGGTCCATGGCATTTCGGCAATCAGTCTCTCTTCCTCCAACTTTGGCAACCTAGTTTGAAATTGGAGACACTAATCGTCCAGAACCTCCCGATATGGGTTAACTTCCATAAAGTCCCCTTAGAGTATTGGACTACTCAGGGGCTCAGTCTATTGGCTAGCTATATCGGCCGACCTCTGTGTATGGACGAAAACACTGAGACTAAAAAGCGCATTGGTTATGCCCGCCTCTGTCTGAGTATTGAAGCTTCAAAAATGTTACCTGATGAAATTCCTATCATGCGCTTGGGGGAGGGGAATAAACTCTATGAGGACAGCATTGCCATCTCTTATCAGTGGCGACCTCCTTCCAAAGCTCCAGCTACTGTCTGGCAACCAACAGGTAACTTGTTCAAAACTGGTTCCTACCATGAGCTGATGAACCTTAAGGCTGAATTAATTAGCAATCAAAACCATAGCAGTGTGGAGGTCATTGTGAATTCCAGTGGTAAGGAGGAAAAAATGGCATTGACCACAGTTCCTCCAGCGCCAACACTGGACACCGAACAGGGTATATCTGCGGTTGGTTTGCGTAATGGTTCAACTCCTGCTTCTGATGTTGCGGCAACGATTAACTGTAATATAAACACCCCTTGCTTGGAGAGTGAACCTATAGTTACAGACTCCTATCTCCAGGAGGTGTCGCGTGACAATTCCTCTTCTCATGACAGAATAGCTGTGGCAGATCCTAGCTTGCCCCCAGATTGTTTTAAGGAAGCTGACAGTGGCAATTCCCACTCTCTCTCGACAAGGAAAACTCAACGAGGCAGAGGTAAAGGCCTCAAATCTACCCCTAAACCCATATAACCATCTTGGCATGGAATGTCCGAGGAATAAACTGCCCTTCAAAAATGTTAGCTCTGAAGGATTTTGTGTTGCGAGAGAAGCCAATTGTTCTTGGTTTATTGGAAACAAAAATAAGGTTGGTAGGATCATCGTCTGTTATGGTAGGATCATCGTCTATTACAACTCCGATGAGGTTCACGTAGATCTTCTTGCAGCTACGGATCAGATTATGCATTTTCACATTTGTTTACTGCAGGGGCAAGTTGATTTAAATGTCTCTTTTGTTTATGCCAACAATTTGGAATTCCAACGATGGGATTTATGGAGCTTCCTCCGTCATCTTAGTGCTCACATCTCTCATCCGTGGCTTGTTTGTGGGGATTTCAACTCCACTCTCTATGTTGTTGAAGCCCAAGGAAATATCAGTCTCAGGTCTTCCTTAACTGACTTGTGGGAATGTGTTGAACATGTTCGGTTAACCGACCTTAAATCCTTTGGTCACTTCTTCACCTGGTCCAACAAGCAACAGGCTCGATGGTACATCCGGAAAAAATTAGATAGAGCTCTTGTTAATGAGCTATGGCTCCAATGCTTTCCCAACAGCATTGCCACTTTTCTGGATCCCTTGTTTTTGGATCATACGCCCATCATTGTGTCCAAGCTAACTGTGCCCGCTGCTACTCATCACCCCTTCAGATTCAACAACTTTCTGGTTCAGGATCCTGGGTTTACTTCTGCATGTGAGGCTGGTGCTCTTTCCAATATCAGAGGGACAAAACAATACTGCTGCATTCAGAAATTAAAGATTATTAAACAAAAGCTGAAGCTTCTCAACTCTTCTAAGGGGCCTACTGTTGAAGCTATTACCAAGACCAGATCGGAGTTGACATGACTTCAATCTTTATTATCCTCCCACCCAGACAGTCAGTTGCTTATAGACCAGGAGAAGATTGCCCTTTCCCACTACCTTCAAGCTATTAATAATCACTCCTCCCTATTGCAACAGAGGGCTCGGATTAATTGGCTGAGGGATGGCGATAGTTGCACCCAATTCTTTTTCCATTCCATCCTCGCCCGAAGGAACTGCAACAAAATCTATTCCATCTCTTCCCATAACGACTCAGTCATCACGGATCCACACCTAATACATGAGGAAGCATTCCGGTTCTTTGGCTCTTCTCTGGGAGCGGAGGTTCCTACCAATGTCACAAGAGGTGCCTTCCAATTTCTTAATCTGACTCAGATTTCTGCTGCAGCTTTTTCGCTGTTAACCAAGCCTGTTGAAGATCGTGAGATTGAGAAATGTGTCTTTTAAATGAATGGCATGAAATCCCCAGGTCCGGATGGTCTTAATGGTTACTTCTACCATCATTCTTGGCCTATAATTGGAGGTTTTGTCAAGGAGGCAATCCATGAATTCTTCCACAATGGTGTTATTTTACAGGAGCTGAATAAAACTTTCTTGTGTTTGATTCCTAAAGGGTCAAATCCTCAGAGCTTTTCTGATTACCGTCCCATTTCTTGTGCCAATTTCTTGTATAAAGTGATTTCTAAAATTTTGGCTGATCGATTGAAGCAAGTTCTTGCTCCTTTGATCAGTGACAACCAAAATGCGTTCCTGTCGAATAGGCATATTGGGGACAATATTCTTATTGTTCAAGAACTGGTGAAGGGTTACTCTACTAAGAATGGTTCGAGCTGCACTCTGAAGATTGACTTCCATAAAGCTTTTGATAGTATCAGTTGGAAATTCATTCAGTATATGTTGGAAGCTTTTGGATTTCCAACCCAGTTTATTCAGTGGATCCTCGAATGTATTACTTCAGCCTCTTTCTCGGTTCTAGTTAATGGTTCCCCTACCCCTTATTTTAAAGCTGCAAGGGGTCTCAGGCATGGAGATCCGATATCCCCTTACTTCTTCATTCTTTCTATGGAGGTCCTCACTGCCATCATTCGGAAGGAGACCATCTCCGATACCAATTTTAAATATCATGCAATGTGATAGAAGCTGAAACTTACTAATCTTAGTTTTGCCGATGACCTTCTTTTTTTTTGTAGGGCTGATTTGTCATCCATTCGCTCCTTTATGCGAGCTCTCCATGTTTTCAAACAAGCTTCTGGTCTTCATCTTAATCTTCAAAAGAGTCACTTCCTCCTATCTAAAAGTGAAGCCCACATGGAGCAGCCTATCGCTGAAGCTACTGGCATGAAACTACAAACTCCCCCCTTCTTTACCTTGGGCTCCCGGTGTCGACAAAAAGGCTAACCTTCTCTGAATGCCGCCCTCTTTTAGACAAGATTCAAAGGCGAGTAAAGTCCTGGGTGAACAAATCTCTATCATATGCGGGTAAGCTTCAACTTATTGAATCGGTCCTGAACTCCTTGCATGTGTACTGTAGCTCTCATATGTTTTTATCTCAAAGTATCATAAAAGAAATTGAGCTATCTCTTAGATCTTTTCTCTGGAGTCACCCAAATGGGCATTCGGGCGCCGCTAAGGTTAAATAGGCTGATATCTAGGGGTGAGCATTATTCGGGCCGGCCCGATTACCCGGCCCGACCCGAATTAATTTGGGTAAGGAAATTATAAAGTTCGGGTAACTTAGGCCGGCCCGGGTGTTACCTGAATTAATTTGGGGCCAGGATGGGTAAGGGAAAAAAAATTTGTGCCGGCCTGATTACCCGAATTAGGTTTAAAAAATTGTGAAATAGGATAATTAGGGTAAATAGGGTAAATCGGGCCGGGATAATTCGGGTAAATCGGCCCAGGTAAATAGGTAATTCGGGTAAATCGGGTCGGGTAAGTTCGGGTAATTGAAAGTTCGGGTTCGAACCGGGTAAGGGAAAAAAATTTCGGGTAATTCGGGCCGGGCCCGAACAGTGAAAATCTGGCCCGAATTACCCGAATGCTCACCTCTACTGATATCTGCTTTCCAAAACAAGAAGGTGACCTCAACATTATTTCCATTAAAGCTGCTAATCAGTCTCTCATTCTCAAAAGATTATGGTGGATACTGGATGATAAGAAGAGTTTATAGATTAAATGGCTTCATGTTTATTTCCTTAAGGGGCATAGTCTATAGGCTGTCAAGCCCTCAAGTTCCCACTCCTTTTTTATAACTCAATTGCTGAAATTGAGGGATTTGGTTCATTAGGATAGTTGATGTGTGATTAAGGATGGTCGCCTCTCCTCCTTATGGTTTGACAATTGGTCCACTGATTAATGGGGGATTTTTTCCATGAGCTACTATTTCCTTTCCTTTAAAAACTAGGATGAGCACCTTCATTGTTGACCTTGAATGGAGTTTTCCTAGAAGCCAGATCTAGATCCAACCCAATTATCCTCCCTCCCCTCAAGAACTGGACATATTTTTCTGGAAAGGTACTCCCCTTGCGCAGCTCACAAACAGATCTATTTGTGATTTTGTTCGCAGCCATCGCTCTCCAGTTTCTTAGGCCCCTAAGGTATGGAACAAGCACCTATTGCCGAAACTTTCATTCATCTTCTGGTTAGCTATCCATAACAAGTTGTCTACAGCGGACCGACTCCCTTACATCCAACTGAATAGTAACTGCCATATGTGTTTAACTCAGAGTGAATCTTACAACCATCTATTTTTCGAATGCCCCTACAACACGGCCATATGGGATTATGTCACTGCATCTTGTTATTGGACACAACCAGGGTCAACCATTTTGGAAATCACTAATGGTATCTCTGTACACTCACCTATCCATCTCATCATTTTGGGAGTTTGTATTTATAGGTTATGGAAGGAACGCAACCATAGACGTTTCAGGAATCAATCTTCAACCAAAGAGTCGTTAATTTCCCTGATTTTCAAGGACATAAGGGAGATCATTATAACCAAAAATCTTCAACAACGATGAAGCTCATCTCTTTGCTCTTCTCTTCGCATTTAAGGCTTTCTTCTATATTCATGATATTCGACTAAGGTGGAAAAGGCAACATTTCTATTTGTTTACCCCCAGCCACTGTTGAAGATCTAAGGATTTTGTGTTTGTTTCCTACTGCAGTGTTTTCCTTTTTGAGTAGTTAACTTCTTGCTTTGGTTTTTTGGACTATCCCGTGAACTCTCTCTTTTTGTACCTTTATTCATTCAATCTATTCTTCTTTTAAAAAAAATCATTGTTCTTTTTTTTTTTACTTTGAATTTTCTATTTTGTCAGCAGCTCTTTTAATCTAAAGATTAGGTAAAAAAATGAAATTTAATTATGAATATGATATCATTTTCAATCTAGGTAGAATTTTCTATTTTTGAATTGCAACACAAAATAAATTTTAGATATAATTTATTTCTCATTCATTTTCTATTTCAATTGTAGTTTATCCGAATAAATTGAAATATGTCAATTTAATTATAGATGATATGCAACTTATTTTGATAAATTGAAATATGTCAATTCTAGGTATAATTTCAATTCAATTTGAAGTTTATTAGGATAATTTATCTCTCTTTCATTTCATAAATATCATAGTTGATAGTTTTTACCTCTTATTTCCTTCTTCAATTGCAATTTATCTCTCTTTCAAGTCATAATTAGCATTTTTATTTATAAATTCATTTGATTTGGTATGTATAAATTTAATTTTGTAGATTATTGATGAAATTTGGATTCAATGTTTCTATAGTATAGATATCCTACTAATTTATATTCTTTTCGGTGAAAAGTGGATCATTATTAGTTTTAGATATTTTAGAATTACTTGAAAAATTGAAAATAAAGTATGAGTATGATAGCTTTAATCATAACAGTTTGCTCTTTGTTTCTTTTATTTTTAATATAGGATATTAAATTTGGCTCTTTATTTTTTTTGTCATAGATATATAATACCACTAATATATATTTGTGATAAATGGTCGAGCTATTATTATTCTGTTACGCTTACCTGCTTCTTCTACTTTCATACATTTTTTTGTTCTTTTTCTAATTCAATTGTGTTATAAGTATTTCATGTGATGTTACCTGAAAAGCATTTATTTAGAAGCAAAAAAGGCAAAAAAAAAAACGAGTAAAAACAATTAATAGAATCCTAAAAGGGAATTACTGATAAATTTGAGAGTGGACTTCTTTGAGGAACTAGTATATATAGTTTTAAACAACCTAATGAAACTTAAGTAATGAGATTCATATTCATAAGAATATTAATAATTTGAGTTATCATGATTATGTATCAAATGCATCAAATTTAAAAAATTTTAAGGGGCAGATTATGTTAAATGTTTATGATCTTATAAATTAAAATAATGTTGATAATAAAATAAGGAACAGTTTAATTAAAAAAGAACTTGTGAGAGAACTGAATCTTATGTTTACTTTTAAAAAATACATATCTGCATGTTATCGATTCACTAGAACTTTTCTTTTTATTCTATCTAAGGCTTATAAAATATTAGGAACGTCATCGTTAGAGCGTTAACAATCCGATCCGTAAATTGCTTATAAATCTCCTACTTGTTAACAATTCGATCCTTAAATTGCTTATAAACCTCCTACTTTTTCTAATTTCAGTCTTTTTAAACCTTGTCCAAGCTAACTATATCTTCAGATGCCTTATAGTTCCAAGCACTTCATACAATTTTTTTTGTTCAACACGATTTAAGATCATATTTTTCTTTTCAGGTGGGTCTAAGGGTCTCTTTTGCATTGAAGCCTAGTAAGCAACTAGAAGTACAGTAAACTAAGTTAGAAAATTTAGAGGCCTAATTTAACAGCTAAAAGTAAAAACATAGTATTTAACTTTGACCTTCAATGCCATTTTTAATTGTGTGAATAAATTTGTAAAAATTGTTATATTTTTTAAATGGACCTATGATTTAGGATCATAATTTTAAAAAGTAAATAAAATTTCATGCAGATGGGTCTTAGTTATGTTAAGCCTAGTTCCATATTTTGATTTTTCTTTAAATGGTATTTTGTACTTAATACAATAAGTGCTTAATATAAAAGCCCACAAATAAAATTAATTTCTTTTAGAATAGAAATTTTTTCTTTTTTTTTTCTTCTTTTCTTTCCTTTTTTAGTTTAAGTGTGTTACTATTACATAATTGTATGGCCATTAATAAAGGATTTGATAAATATCAAACTTATTCCAACTTGAGAAACTAAAAGCTCAATCAGTGTAAAGAAGCTCAAAACAGTGCAGCCTGGTCAGTTTATTAAAATTCATTCAACCTTCCAATGATCCAAATCTTAGTCCAATCAAAGCCCAACTAGTTAAAAGTCAAGCCTAACTTTAGGAAAGTCCAAATCAATTAGTTTGTTTAGCTTAAATAAAAATCAATTTCAAGTGAAAGTTTAGGTACCTTACTCAAGCTCATTTTATGACATCAACTCCATTTCATTATATTATGTTTAATTATTTTAAATCAAATTCATCAAACTTCATTAACTCAGAAAATTTAATTCAATTTTATTAAGCCATTTCATTTTAATATACTTAGTGATTAGAATCCAAAACATAAAATACATTTCATTTAAACATATTTAGTTATTTAAATTAGTTTATTAAACCCATTTTATTTTAACATATTTGGTCATTTAAATCAAAATCATTGATCCCCTTTTATTTTAAGCATATTTCAAATCATTTAGATCCATTTCATTAAGACATCCCATCATATCACATTTAAGTAATCTAGATCAATTCCATTTAGTCCAGTTCATTATATCACATATAGAATATTTCGATCACTTTTATTAAGCTCATTCCATAATATCATCCGTAATGCATTTACTTCAATTTCATCAAACCCATATTATCTTATAATCTATATTATGTTTGAATTCAATTATTTTAAGGCAATTTCAGTAAATCATATCATGTTGTTTAACTCCAAATAATGTGATAATGTTCTTTCTAAATTAAGTTGAATCCATCTTGTCTAAATTCTTTTGAAAAAGACCATTTCGTTAACTTCATTTCTTTAAGCCATTTCTATTTAATGTCTCTTTATTTATTTGAGATTGATTTTATTTTAAAAAATTCATTTTATCAGTTAGTTAAATCTTACATTTAGCTTTCTTGAACAAATGCTTATAGGATCTTATTGAACCAAAAGAGCTCCAATCTATGTTTTGATGATGACAAAACATAAGTACTACTAATGAGTTTATTAGTTTAAAGAGAAATAATATAAGAAGAGGATGTAGCCATAACTTAAGAAGATAGCCATGAAGATGATAAAGAAATGTTGAAATTTACAACCTTCAAAGTGAAGATCAGATCAAGATTTAACAAAAGAAAATCAAGGCATGTCAAGATTATTTTATACTTTGTAATGTTAATTGTAATCTCATTTTGCTCTTTTTATAATCTAAGAGGCTCACCATGCATATACATTTTATATTACTTTATTACACGAGTCTTTTCATATCAAGAGGTATTAAAGATTTTGTTTTTTCTAAAGAAAAGCCTCTTAATTTGTCAAACACTCTTTAGGAGACATCTTGAAAGTTTTTCTAAATTATATTTGCATTAAACAAACCAATATTGATATTTAGGTAGTCATGATAAATTTCCAAACGCCAATCTTAATATATGGATATAAATTATTTAGTTAGAGAATTAAAGATAAATAAAAATATTTTAATTTATTTAATCTTAAATGTAATTTATGATTATAATTTATATTCATTGCCAACATATTTAAAACTTAAATGGTTACACACAAAGAATGAGTCGAAGAGAAAAAAATGTATCTTAATCAAGTTGGAATTTAATGTAAAATTTTAGAAACTTTATGATTAAATATGATATATTTAATAAATAAGTACCAATATAAGATACTAAGTCTTATTTGGGTATAATTGATATATAATTATAAATGATTATAATTCTAATTAATGTTTAATTGAAAATATAGTTTTATCTTAATTAAATTACTAAAATATCGATAACATGTCATAAATATGCTTAGGTTCCAAGGAAGTTAGTACTCCTTACCTAAGCGGCTATTGCAGAGTTTTGTCAACACGTTTTATGAATACTTTTAGATATTGGACATTTGTGCGGCTGCAGTTGTTAGAATAAGTCAATTTCATAAATTGTTTAAAGGAAACGAAAATAAAATGATATAGGACAAATAGAAGAATTATTCCCCAGTGGTTAAAAATCACTAAATTAGAAAATATGGTTGAAATAAGGTTGTTAGAATATTAAGTTTCAGGGTTGAATTTTGTATAACTAGAAGTTTAAGTTTTGATTGTTTGATATTTAGGCTTAGTGTTTCAAGGTTTAATATAGCTAGAATTTATATTTGAGATGATTGGAATTTTGGTTTAGGTTTGTTGGAATTTAGTGAGGAACACAACCAATGGATAGTAGGAAATTAGGAATCACTCTTAAAAGAAAACATCACACCTTCTAGTTAAAAACTCAAGTTTATAGAAAAATTTCAGATTGCTTGTTCTTCAAGGGTTGAATACACACATATTTATAGAGAAATTTTTAGAACCCTTATTCTAGTTAGAAAAGGGTTCCTAAAAAATTTAAATCATATTGTAATAAAAATTCTATAAGTCTTCAACAACTAGGATAACATATCAAAAATATACAACTAGGATAACATATCTAAAATATAATAACATATTTAACTTACTACTAATTACTATCTGATAAGAAATTCTAATACAGTATGAATTTCATTCCGTATCTTTGATATCAACTCAATTTTTATTCCTCATCATTCCAAATTAAAGCTTGTAGTTGACTAATCTTTCCTCTTTTATTTCTTTTATAGATGTTAAGTTCTTTTGTATTAGAAAATGATCAAACTTCACATTTGACTAATCTTTCCTCTTTTATTTCTTTTATAGATGTTAAGTTCTTTTGTATTAGAAAATGATCAAACTTCACAATAAGATACGAATTACGTTTCATGTTTTATTATGTTTTATGTGTTAAAGTATTTTATAGAATTTAAGTGAACTTGATTTTTAAAATATTACAAAAAAATTTAGTAATTATTCCGTTAGACACAGAATCAGATGAAGTGTTCTTAACAACGAAACAGACAATATCAATGGAACAGTGAACTTTGAGAACAAAGGGAAATATTGTATTGCCTTCCAGTAGCTGATTACAAGGAAAATAAGGGAAAATGCAGAGAATCAAGGTGAGAAAACAGAGAAAGTTGACAGAGATGAGAGAGAGACAAAAGGCATATTGCAAAATCATAACAAACTTTCTGGTATCCTTGTCCTTAATAAGCAGCAGCAGTGGTGATAGATGTGAGCACGCCGTTATTCCTTTCTCGTACAACATGCTGTGGTGTTACTTGTCATAGTCCTTCATCCAATTAGGAGCAACCCTGGGCCGAGTGCTTTTCCTTGGAGCCTGTGTAATCATTGGATCGTCATCAACAGTGGGTTGAGGTGGGTTGTTCACAACATTACCCCCCCATCGACAGCTACCTTGTCTGCAAGGTTAAGATCTGGAAATAATTTCAACATGGACTCCTTGTCCTCCCAAGTGGCATCACTAGCAGATGCACCTTCCCATTGAATCAACCATTGCTCGACCAACAAAGTAGCACGCTGAATAGTCCGTGTATCTAAGATGGAAGCTGGCTGTAAAATTAAGGTAGAAGTTGAATCAGCAAGATGTAAAGGAGTGATTTGCTGATCTGGTTGGCCAACACATTTCTTGAGCAAGGAGACATGGAAGACAGGATGAATATGAGCAGAGTCCGGAAGGTCCAAGCGATAAGCAACCTCACCAATACGGGCAGTGACTTGATAGGGCCCAAAGTATCGTCGTCCAAGCTTGTGGTGACGTTGCAAGCGAATAGAATTCTGACGGAATGGCTGGAGTTTGACATAAACCCAATCGATGACCACAAAGGACACTTCACGACGGCTCTTATCCGCAAAAACTTTCATACGTGCCTGTGCTCTGCGTAAATTCTCCTTGAGCAGGTTAAGAACCCCATCACGCTCCATAAGCTGAGTTTCTACCAAATGATTACCAGTGGCATCCTTCAAATATCAAACAACAATAGGTGGAGGACGACCGTACAAAGCCTCAAATGGTGTCATCTTGGCTGCCGTTTGATAGGCCGTGTTATACCAGAATTCAGCCCAAGGTAACATAGTCAGCCAAGAAGAGGGATGATCGGCAGTATAGCAACGGAGGTACATTTCAACACATTTGTTCAAAACTTCGGATTGACCGTCAGATTGAGGATGATACGCTGTACTCATACTCAAGGTAGTCCCTTGCAAACGATGAAATTCCTTCCAAAATTCACTAAGGAACCTAGGATCACGATCCGAGACAATATCCACTGGAGTACCATGTAAACGAACAATCTCCTGAACAAAGACAGCTGCTACAGATAAGCTGGTGAAATTCGAAGGCAACCCAATAAAATGACCATATTTCGACAAACGATCGATCACGACCATAATAACAGTTTTACCCTTAGAGCTCGGAAGGCCCGTGATAAAATCCATAGATATACTCTCAAAGACCAAGTTGGGTATGGGTAAGGGCTGCAACAAGCCACTAGGACTAAGGGAAGATGCTTTCATTTGCTGACAAGTTTGACAGTCCTGCACATAACGTTTAACATCCCGACGCATAGTTTTCCAAAAGAAATTGGAAGAGAGGCGGTGAAAGGTGCGTGTAATACCTGAATGGCCACCCAAGGGAGAGGAGTGGAATTCATGAAGCAACCGAAAACGCAAAGGAGAATCTGCTGGCAGCATCAGTCGGCTGCGAAAGAGGAGCAGCCCATCACGGAAACTGAAATCAGTGAACTGATGAGGGTCACGAAGCAGGCGCTGCTACAGATCCAGTAATTCGGGATGGCCCAGATTGGCTGCTCGGATGTCAGCAACAATGTCATATGCAACACTGGACAAGGCCAGAAAGTGAGAAGAAGGAACGCGTGACAAGGAATCAGTAGCTGCGTTCAATTTCCCAGGGCGATAGACGATGTCAAAGTCATAACCAATTAACTTGCCCAACCATTTCTGTTGCTCCGGGGTCTAAATAACCTGATCAGTAAGATTTTTAAGGGGTTGCTGATCTGTTATAATTGTGAATTTACCCCCAAGTAAATATTGCCGCCATTTAGCAATGGCTTGGGTGATAGCGTACATCTCACGCTGATATGTTGAAGTCTGCTGCATCCGAGGGCTCAATTGCTGACGAAAGAAGGCGATTGGATGTTTATCCTGAGATAAGACAGCTCCCACACCTGTACCTGAAGCATCTGTTTCCACAATAAAGGGTTTCGTAAAGTTAGGTAATGCTAAAACAGGAGCACAACTCAAAACTTGTTTCAATGTTTCGAAAGCTGTGGTAGAAGCGTCAGTCCAAAGGAAGTGATCTTTGCGAAGAAGATTAGTGAGAGGCGCAGCAATGGCAGCAAACTGGCGAACAAAACGGCGATAGTAGCCAGCCAAGCCGAGAAAACCACGAACTTCCTTGACTGAGCGCGGCACAGGCCATTATTGAATCGCAGCAAGTTTATCGGGATCAACGGAAACTCCTTGATACGAAATGATGTGCCCCAAATATCCCACAGAAGTTTGGCCAAAGAGGCATTTGGATTTCTTGGCCACCAGTTTATGCTCTCGTAAAACCAGAAATACCAATCGGATGTGATCCAAATGTGCCTCCCAAGTCGGACTGTATATCAAGATGTCGTCAAAGAAGACGAGAACAAATTGTCGCAAGTAAGGGCGGAACACATTAGTCATAAGACTCTGAAATGAGGAAGGGGTATTCGGCAACCCAAACGGCATCACAAGAAATTCATAGTGTTCGTCGTGAGTCCGAAACGCCGTTTTATACTCATCACCAACCCGGATCAGTACTTGATGGTAACCAGCCAGCAAATCAAGTTTGGAAAAATAAAGAGCACCGTGTAATTCATCAAAGAGCTCGTCGATGGACGGAATGGGGAACCGGTCCTTGACGGTGATCGCATTAAGAGCGCGGTAATCGATGCAAAAATGCCACGTGCCATCCTTCTTTCTGACAAGTAATACCGGCGAGGAAAAGGGGCTGGTGCTTGGTCGGATAATTCCATCTTTGAGCATTTCGGAAACCAATTTTTCGATTTCCTTTTTCTGAAAGTGAGGATAACGATACGGTTTGACATTCACTGGATCACTATTGGGCAATAAGTGGATCGCATGATCACACTCACAAGAAGGGGGCAGACCTTGCGGTTTAAGAAAGACGTCAGCAAAGGACCCAAGGAGATGGTCGAGAGCAGCATGAAGGGGGACCGCAGGAGGGGACTGGGAAGAAACCAAGTCAAGACGGTAGTATTCAGCAATGGCGTGGATATGGTGAAGACGACGCAACCCATTAAACTGAACAGAAGTAATGGAAGAAGGGGCGGCCCCGGACCAGCGAACTGGTTGCCCATTATGGGTAAATTCAAAAACGAAAGACCGATAATCCATCATAACCGGCCCAAGAGTAGATAACCAAGCCACGCCGAGAACCATATCCCATCCCTTCAGTGGCAACACATAGAAATCGACGAAAATCTCACGATTCTGAATAACCAACGGCACTTGTTGAACTATACCAGAACAGAGCAATCGGTCCCCACTGCCCACTAAAACGGAGAAGCTGGGAGCTGCAGTAATGGTGAGATTCAAGTATTTGGCCACACGGGTTTACACAAAATTATGGGCACTCCCCCCATCAAGCAACACCTGCACTGGCTTGCCATAGACCGTCCCCTGAAAACGAAGAGTAGAGGCAGAGCAGCCACCAGAGAGAGCATTGTAAGAGATGGTGGAATGAAGCTGGGAATCTGGGTCTGGGTCGGTGGTCACCGGATCAGGAGCGTTGGGTGGTGGAAGCAAAAGTGGTGCAGTAGAGGCAGGGGAGTCATCGTCCTCTTCCAACAGAAGTAAGTGGGGTTTGGCTTTACACTTATGACCCCATTCATATTTCCCATCACAGTGGTAACAAAGGCCCTGAGAACGGCGTTGGGCAGCTTCGGTCGAAGTAAGGCGGCGAAAAGAGACCTGGGCGCCGCCGGGAAGAGTGGCTGTGTTAGGTGTGGTGGCAGAGGGTGTAACGGTGGAGGTAAGGAAATGTTTGGGAGTGGGTAACAAGGGCTTGGAATTTCCAAGGCTGGGCTTAAGCAACCCTTTTTCTAAATGGATACGCTGCTCATGAAGTTGGGCCAAATTCATAGTCTCATCCAAGGAAGTGGGTGCGTGCCCTAAAACGGAGTGCTTAATGTCAGCACGCAGCCCAGAGATAAAACAGTGGATTAAAAAGTGGGTGGGCAGATGCACTGTTCTATTTGTAATGGCCTCAAACTGGGAACGATAATGAGCCACGGTGGAACTTTGCTGCAATTTAGCCAAGAGGCCCTCCGGTGCTTCCAAGTCAAGGGAGCGGAAACGCTGCAACACCGCTGCGGTGAACGCCGGCCAGCTGGTAAGTTGCTGATTTTTGTGCATCCAATCATACCAATCCGATGCAGCCTCATCAAAATAAAAGGAAGAGATGGTGATGCGTTCCTCTGCCCTGATTTGATAAAATTCGAAATAACGTTCAGCCTGCATTACCCAACGATCGGGGTTCACGTCGGCGAAACGAGCCATCTGCACTGGAGTGGGTTTATGGCGACCCAAGGGGTTAGGGGTGGAGGACTCACCCATAAACTGTTTGGCTTCACCAGGGGAATCTTTCGTTGGAGACAAAGAAGCAAGTCGAGCTAAGACCTCATGAAGGAGGCACTGCTGATCTTCAACGGAGGAGGCCAACAGATCAAAATCACGACGCATGGTGGCCTGCGACTCAGCAATAAGTTTAACGTTATCATCCAAAACCTTAAGGCGAGTTTGATGTTCACCCATGGATGGGGAGGTACAATGAAAGCACCAATGAAGTGTTCTTAACAACGAAACAGACAATATCAATGGAACAGTGAACTTTGAGAACAAAGGGAAATATTGTATTGCCTTCCAGTAGCTGATTACAAGGAAAATAAGGGAAAATGCAGAGAATCAAGGTGAGAAAACAGAGAAAGTTGACAGAGATGAGAGAGAGACAAAAGGCATATTGCAAAATCATAACAAACTTTCTGGTATCCTTGTCCTTAATAAGCAGCAGCAGTGGTGATAGATGTGAGCACGCCGTTATTCCTTTCTCGTACAACATGCTGTGGTGTTACTTGTCATAGTCCTTCATCCAATTAGGAGCAACCCTGGGCCGAGTGCTTTTCCTTGGAGCCTGTGTAATCATTGGATCGTCATCAACAGTGGGCTGAGGTGGGTTGTTCACAACATCAGATCTCGCTGCTATTTGTTTCTAGAGACGTTTTATCACTTCATATCTCAATTTGTTTTATGTGAATATTGGTCTTTGGTTTATGCGTGTCTACCATTTGGTAGGGGACATGGTTATATTTACCGTGTTGGATGAAACATAATTACACAAGTAGAGGAAAGACCGTGCGTTATTGTTGATTAGTTAACTAATTGGTTTATTTCCAAATCCGAGTTTGGGCGTATAGTGCATGCCAATGCTTGCTAGAAACTCCAAAGTTGGTTACTGTAGTTGGAAGTTCCTTTGAGTTTGAAGAGCTTAGAAGCTTATTTGATAGGTTTGAGATTGAGTTTCAGTTTGAGTTACAACCACTGAGAAACATAACTATAATGATGCTTAATCTCATTTACAGTGCCGATCTATTTCAATTTTGGGTAGAGAAGAAAGCAACAGCCCCAACGAATGGTGCATTGATGTATGTAGCAGGCTCCGATTGCTGGTAATTATTTCGATCATCAGAGAAATGGTCACTTCTATCAGGACCACCGATTATGGCTCCAACGAGAACGTTCGGATTGGGTAAGGCAGAGTTAAGGTATTGAGAGCCATCATTGCAGGAAATGTGAGATTGGTGAGTGTGAATGGATGGTGAAGAAGATCCTCTGTGGTGCACATGTTGTGGATACCTGCTTCCAAAACCCACCATGTAAGACGTCTTTGCTGGATTGTCTCCCAAGATATAGTCCACCTGTTTCTTTGCCTGTGCCACCAGAGACTCTGCTGTTACCGTTTTTCCCCCACATCGGATGATTCCACCATTGGACTTGAGGTATTTGGCGTACGTCACGAGAAGGAAAGTTGTGGAAGTTACATACTGCATATTGCTCTCACTTGCTTTGTAGAAAAGACCCCCTGAATTACCCAAGAAATTAATGATATTTGTAAAGATGAATGAGAGACAATGAAAATTGCTCACCAGGTGTATACTGGGCCTGGAAACTGGAAGTTCCTGGAATTAGAGAGCATATATAGTTGTCGGAATGGGTTTTATATAACTCGAAGTCTGCTTCATTTTTCTCGAAAAATCCCTGTGGAGTAGCACTACAAAGTTGAGGCTTTCCTTAATCTACAAAAATGTTATCAAGTTGAAGAAGAAGCTTAGTCAAAGAAAAGACCTTGGAAAGAAGAATCTTGGTCCCAGGTCTCTTGTCATCCCAGCTAAAGGAGTAGTCATCATCTTCTGCACCCAAAGTGTGACCATTCGACTTTATGTAAGCCAAGTAGGAGTTGTTCTGTGATGCTCTATGAATCCACGATGCACCCCACAGAAGCTCATCCTAAACAAACAAAGGATGGATTGAACATTTTTGATTGACCTCAAGAACCACCTAGAAGAAGCAGATGATCACCTTACCTGGTATCCTGAGTATGAACAATAGAATGGACAGACCACAGAACCAAGAGAGTCACTATAAGAACCTCGATACCTATCTGCAAAATCAAACACCTGCGTAGACAAAACCAGCAACTCTGTTATTGGGAGGGGTGAGCCAGGAACGTTGTTTCTTCATAGTCCTTACCGTCATTGCTGTATGGAGTAGTGTAGTGGAATAAGTAGGGTCAGAATCTTTAAATACAATTGAGGCTGCAGCTAGTGCAGCAGCCGTCTCCGCGGCAACATCAGATCCCGGGTTCTGAGCAGTTACTTTGTATACATTTCGAGGCGTGTCCATGTCTTCAGGCCTCTCCCAGCATCGGTGGTCTATATTTGGATCCCCAACCTGCAGAATTTAGCTTAATTTTTCATGAATTATCACTACAAGTCTTGTTTGATTCTACATTTTATGCTCTTGCAGAATGCATTGTCATTTAGTTTGGACTGCTCACTTGAACATATAAAGTGCCAGGAGTAGCGGTTGATTCTTTTAATAGATAATCAGTGCTCCAACGGATGGCATCTTTCGCATTCTCTATCTGATTCTCCATTGAACCAGCGAATTCAATCACACTCCAGGCCAACATTGTAGTAGTAAAGGCCATTGGCAGACCAAATTTGACATTGTCTCCAGCATCATAGTATCCACCAACGAGGTTCACCTACAACCACCAACAAAAACAGAACAATTGAGTAAACATGGTTAGTCCTCTCGTGGCACTTGCCATAGTCCCATCTCCAATTCAAACTGAGAATTTGAAATTACATGATAAGTGGAGCCATCAGACAGCCCTGAGTCTCCCCTCCATGTAAGCCTCTGTTCAGAAGGCAACTTTCCTGAGCGCTGACCCTCAAAAAAGAGGATCGATTTTTCAAGAGCATCAGCATAATCCTGAGAGGTGAAGGCAGAGCATAAAAAGCAAAGTGAGCACAGAATTATTAAAAAGCTTGGCACCAGTGTGGTAACCATAGTAGCTTGAGCCATTTTTCTTTTGCGCTAAAGCTAAGACAAGTTGACAGTTCAATGAAATGGAGGATTGGGTCTGAGTTGGGTCGAGGAGTTGCTATATATAGACAGGAAGATACAGTGGGAGTTCGTTGGTAGTTAAGGAGAGTTGGGAAAAGGAAATTCATGCTGATCACGGAAGCAGCGGCACGAAAATTTGGAGTTTTGCTGCCGCCCTGTGGGGACAAGTATCACAACTTTATCCATAAGCGCAATGTATGCTAAACTGAAAGTCACTAACAAACATGCAAAAGCACAGAATAAATCACAGTTCTCGTGCATTTAGAAAGCTATTAAATTTAGAATAAATGAATTAACAAGAGGTTTTTCACTGTTGGTCGCCGCATAGTCTTGTAAAGCTGCTTGAATTAAGCACGGAAATTAAGCTAAGCCTAACGCCTGATTGCTGCAACTTTAGATACCGAAATCAATGGCGAAGAGCAGATTTTTGGCATTGAATTTTGTACATACGTATTGTCGTTTAGCAAGTCACGGATACGTGTGCTAAACATCACAAGGGAAGTAATAGCAAAGTTGTGACTGTCTGTTTCGTAATGGTTTTCTATTTTTTCGCTGTCAAGTAGAATGTGTTCAGTAACTATTTACAGCAACAATTTGTTAGTTCAAGTCTTCTGTACAGCATAAAATGTCATCCCTCAAACCATGTGATTTGGACATAGAAGTAAGCTTCGAAAGTCACAAGACTGGTCAATAAGCATTTTTCTTGCCTTACAGTTGATTTGTTTTTGGTTTCGTATGCTTGGGCTGGATAATAAGGCAAGGGAAAGACGGAATCAAATCGCATTATCAACTGCTTAAGACAAAGTTGCTACTCTTAGGATTGAGTAGAATTACCTGTAATCGTGCTCTTTTTGGTTCCTATTGTCTAGCGTATTAGCTCATAAAGTGAGAGCCAGGTAGTTTATTTCAAAGAATCACGTAAACATACCTGCTATTTGACCCTTAAGTTCGAGATAGCGGAATAGTGCAAATATTGGCGAGCCTTGACTAATGTTTGACGCACAGAACAATGAAATAAGACAAAGACTTGCAAGGAGGCAAGGAGGAAAAGGGGCAATGTTAGGCACTGGTATGCATTGGTGCACATTAGCAGAATTCTTCGACGAGATGTAAGATTCGGATATGAGAACAAAAGAAGGCTTGAGATGGATATTGAGTGGAAGGTTAGCTAGATCGCAAGTGTGACGGAATATGCGAGAGTTCCAAGGTAACTTAACAAGTATATTAAGCATGGAGCGAGTTTTGGTGGAGTTTCGGACGTTGTACAAGTTGACTTGGCTAAGACTGGGTTTCTGATGGACTAAGGACTTAGTGCGTGCTCAAATGGATGGACCATGGATGATGGAATTGACATGAGAAAACATTGAGCGAACCAGTGTGCTATTGGTTGGGATGACTCATCATCAACGGATAGAGATGGGCAGATCTTGGATGATGCGGCAAATAAGATCACAGTGGATAAAATTCAACTCTAAGAGATAAAGATTACCTGGAAGGATCATCTGAAGATAGAGGAGATCTTCGTGGATATGGATAGATCATTCCTAGATAGATATAATCTTTTATCTTGTTATTGTGATGTAGCTTAATCATATCAGATAGAGTCCTAATTGGATAATGACGTCATCAATTGGTTAGTATGATATAATCTGATAAGGATAAGATATGATAAGATTGTAATCTTAGCCAGTAGAGTTCCATTAGGATTATAACTTGATCATCTAGAGGTGCCTATAAATAGCTCATTTGAGCCTTGTTCTTCATATAATTAGTGTGGGAGACACTGAGAAGTGAGGGAGCATTCCTTTGTATACATTGAGGAAAGTAATAAAGGTTACGTTTGTTTTATCTCTTTCTTATTCTTATTGTTGCCATGAATATTTAGATCTTTTGTAGTATTCTTGCAAGGGTGTGAGAGTGAAATACGGCGAGGGTCATGAGATGTTTGAGAATAGGTAGGTTGGTTGACAGCCACGAGGAAAGGTTGAATCTTGCTTTAACGGACGTAAGTAAGGTTGTCGTGCAAAGGGGTTGGCATAACTAGCGGATAAGTTGGTGTTTAAAGGAAAACATTTGTAACAACTGGTATTAGGGCCTAATTTTGAGATGGCGGGTGGCAGCAATTTGATAGAGCGTGTCAACAAAATGGAGGCACTCATTGGGTCAATTCCTTAAGGGGAGGAGGATGTCACTTCTTACCACACTTGATTTGAGATATTGGAGGTGCGAAGCCAACAGTTGCAACATCAAATAGTAGAGTTGATGAAGGCACGTGAGGATTTTATATGCGAGATCACGATCCTAAGGCGTGTCGTTGCAACATAGGAAATTAGACGAGCGTAAAGCACTTTGGTGAAGATGTGAGAGCCAAAAGTTTTCAATGGTAAGAGGGGTGTCAAAGAGCTCGAAAATTTCTTGTGAGATATGGAGCAATAGTTTGCGACGACAAAGGTTTGTAACTTAGAGAAGGTGTCTATCACAACTATGTATTTAGTGGAAGATGCAAAGTTGTGGTGGAGAACGAGCACATCCAACAATATCAGTAAGGGTATACCTCCCATCGACACTTGGGAGAAGATGAAGAAGGAGCTAACAGATCAGTTCCTCCCCAATAACACTTTATGGCTCTCGAGGGAAGCTTTGAAAAGGTTGAAGCAAGACGACTCGATGTGGGGAGTATGTGAGGAAATTCACATCTTTGATGTTGGACGTGTAGAACATGTCAGAGGAGTACAAGTTGTTTAACTTTACAAGCAGATTGCAAGGTTGGGCACATATAAAGCTTTGAAGGCAGAATGTAAAAGACCTTCCAAGTGCGATAGCGGCTGTAGATGCCCTGTTGGATCTCCAAATGCCACAATCGATTCGAACTTAGCTACGAGGGCAAGAAGAAAGGTGGGACACAGAATGTCTCGGAGAAAGGCAAGTAGAAGGTAGGCAAATCTTCTCAAGGTAAGTCCAAGAAACAATCAAAAGGAGATATTGCTTGTTTCATTTGTGAAGGGCCGCATTTTCCTCATGAATTCCCATGACAGAAGGTGGGTGAGGAGCAAGTAATTATTATGGTTGCGAAAAATCAAGAAGAAGGAGAGAAGGACTTGATAGAAGAAGTCTACCTCAGTAGTTTTGCTATGTTAGGCGCAATGAACCTTGTCAAAGAGCCTTTGGACAAAAGCAAGAAAAACCCAATGGAGAGGGAATATGGTACGTGGGAGATGTGCTAATGGTTAAGGAGTCTTCGAGGAAACCACACTTGGAGGAGTGTCCATATATTACTTCGACGAGGGCATCGAGTTCTTCTGGTGGGGGTGGTTTGTTAGACCTCTAAGTTTGAGATAGTAGAATCATGCGAGCATTGACCAGTCTTGACCAATGTTTGACATGTGGAATAATGAAACAAGGCAAATACTTATGAGGAGGCAACTAGGAAAAGGGGCAATGTCAAGGGATGACATGCATTAGTGCACATTAGTGAAATTCTTTGACGAGATACAAGATTCAAATGTGGGACCAAAAGAAGGCTTGAGATTGATATCGAGTAGAAGGTTAGCTAAATCACACGTATGACGGAATATGGGAGAGTTCCAAGGTAACTTCACAAGTAGATCAAACATGGTTCGAGTTTTTGTAGAGTTCTGTATCTTGTATGAGTTGACTTGGCTAATACTAGGTTCTTGATGAACTAAGGACTTAATGCGTACTCAAATTGATAGACCATGGCTGATGGAGTTGACATGAGAAAGCATTGGACAAACCAATGTGTTATTGGTTGGGATGACTTATCAACAACAGATAGAAGGATCATCTGAACATAAGCTCTAAGAGATAAAGATCACCTAGAAGGATCATCTGAAGATAGAGGAGATTTTTGTGGATATGGATAGGTCATTCCTAGATAGATGTAATCTTTTATCTTGTTATTGTGATGTAGCTTAATCTTATTGGATAGAATCTTAATTGGATAGGGATGTCATCTATTGATTAGTGTGATATAATTTGATAAGGATAAGGTAGGATAAGATTGTGATTTTAACTAGTAGAGTTCTATTAGGATTCTAATTTGATCATATATAGATGCTTATAAATAACTCATTTGAGCCTTGCTCTTCATATAATGAGTGTGGGAGACACTGAAATGTGAGAGAGCATTCCTTTGTATACTTTGAGGGAAGTAATAAAGGTTGACATTTGTTGTTTCTCTTTCTTATTCTTATTGTTTCCATGAATATTTAGTTCTTTTGTAGTATTCTTGCAAGGGTGTGAGACTGAAACACTGCGAGGGTCGTGAGGTGTTTAAGAACAGTAAGGTTGGTCGACGGTCATGAGAAAAGGCTGATTCTTGCTTTAACGGACCTAAGTGAGATTGCTGTGTAATGGGATTGACGCAACTATCGGATAGGTTGATGCGTGAAAGAAAAACTTTGTAACATCTACAACGATTAATTGTTTGTTTTAATTGTCTAATTATGTTGTTAGTGGGATCTCAACACATGTAGCAGGCAAGTGCATGATTTATGGTAGTGACACGTTTTTTCTTGAATAGATATGTTCAAGTTGGGTGAGACTCATGGGTTATATATAAAGCTTCTGGTTTGTTGTGGTTTTGCATTATTTCAATTCCAGGAAGGATTTGATATGCTGATTTTCTTTATTTCATTGATTTCCTATTATTATTTTTCTATCATGTTCTATTGAATGACTAATTTTCAATCTTGGAAACTGCAGAAGCTTCATGTTGTTCAATGTTTTGTATCATTTGTATTCAAGAAAAGATTTGTTACTCCAATTTTCTTTATTTTTATAGATTTGCTAATTTTATTGAATTGAAATATTTGTATTCCAATTTTTTTATTTCACAAAATTGCTAATATTATTTTTATTACGTTTAATTTAATTACTAATTCTCTTTCTTGGACAATGTAGGAGCTTCTGATTGTTTTTATTTTTTATAAAATAATGGATAAAAGACATAAGTCCTCCTATGGTTTGAGTCATTTCAATTTTTTTTTGAAAAAATCTCTTTACGATTTTAAATTTTCTATAAAATCCTTCTTTTAGAATTTCATTAAAAAATAACGGTAAAATACATAAGACATGAAAATCACAAATGAGCCAATAAAATATTATTAATATGATAAGCTAATCTAACTATTAAACTCAACATAATCAATATAATCCAACTCAAATTATCAATTAAAGATAATTATAATAAATTGTTAATTTAAAGGCGATAGACCAATAAAATCTTGCATGAAGAATCTTGGGGGCTATTTTTGATGTGCTAGTAAGGCCACCATAAGAGAAAGCAGGCAGTGAAAGATTATAATCTCCACTGCATCTTCAGGAGCATACCTTTTGAAAATTATATAACACAGTGTTTGAATGGTAAGTGCTCATCCTATTAATAATGATTCACATCCGAGAAGAACTTCTATCATTGGAGCTCAAATCAGCTGGCATAATTTCGTATACAAGGAAATTCACAAAGTTGGCATAGCGTAGAGTTTCTAACATTGAGATGATAAACAATTGGTCATCTGGGAAGGAATCATCTATAGGTTGCTCATCTTGTCTATTCTCATCCAACTTTTTCCTTAATTTAAAAAGATGATCAACAACTAAAATTTTCTTATCCTTATTATTCTAAATCTATAAATTAAATTCTTTAAGAAGAAGGATCTATCGAATCAATCTTGGTTTGGCTTGCTTTTTATTCAAAAGATACTTGATGGCTGAATGATCATTATAGACAATAATCTTCAACCCTACCAAGTACGATTTGGAATTATTAATGATAAAAAATAACTAATAGCTAATTCTTGGTAGCATAATAATTTAATTAAGCCTCATCCAACATTTGATTTGCATAGTAAACATGTATGTTCTTATTCTTCCTTTGCCTCAAAACTACTTATACTATATAATCATTTGCATCACACATAACCTCAAAAGGGAGGTTCCAATCGAGAGGGGGGTGTATAATTTCTATAGACAGAAGCTCCTCCTTTAACTTATAGAAGGCATTAATGTATTCTTAGTTAAAATTGAAAGTAAGATCCTTAAGAAGTAGGTTAGTTAAATGTTTAACAATTTTAGAGTAATTTTTGTAAAACACTGGTAGAAGCTAGCATGGCTTAAGAAAACCCGTCATGTCCTTGACAGTGGTAGTGGTAGTATCTTCTCAATTACATTAACTTTTGCCCTATCATCCTCACTTCTTCGCTTGAATACCAAGTTTCCTAAATCAATACCTTTCCTTAATACAAAATGGCATTTATCCCAATTTAATTAAAACTAGGTTAACTTCTTTGCTTCGTTGTAAAATTTTGGACATATTAGTTCCGCATTCATCAAAATTAGTGTCATATATGAAGAAATCGTCCATAAACACATATATTATTCTAAATAAAATTAAAAATTACATCATACAACATTAAGAAGTAATAGGGGAATTATAAATACCAAAGGGCATTCTTCAATAGGCAAAGTTGTTGTAAGGGCATATAAATGTGATCTTATCTAAGTCACTAAGATAAATAATAATTTATAAGAAACGAAAATAATAATTCAGGCAATATAAATAAGAGTGATTTGCTAACTTCTCAAACATTTGACCAAAGAAGGGATGGAGAAAATGATCATTTTGAGTTTATTTATTTAACTTTCTATTTTCAATGTACATTTTCCAACTAGTGACTATTATAGTGCGGATTAATTTTTTGTTCTAATTATTTATTAAAGTCACTCCCCCTTTCTTAAGATTCACTTGGACTTAACTAACCCATTCACCTTTAGAGATATGATAGATTATCTCAACATCAAGTAGTTTAAGTACCTCTTTCTTAGCAACTTCTTTTATGCTGGAATTTAACCTTCTTTGGTGTTTAATAGAGGGTTAGTAATAATCTTTCATAAATATTACATGTATGCAAATGGATAGGTTAATGCCTTTAATGTCATCAATAGTATGTCATATGATTTCTCAAAGCAATCTAAGGACTTTTAGTAATTTTTTAGTTTTAATATCAATTAGACTTGCTATAAATTACAGGACAAGTAGAATTCGGTCTAAGAATTCATACTCGAGAATGGAAAGAAGAGCTTAAGTTCTATCTGTGGGACTTCATCTTCACTCTCATCATTTAGAGAGCCATCATTCACTAAACATTCTTTAAACAGATCCATTTAATTATATAACTAGCTTCTCCCTTACCACCTAATTAATCATGCCACTCCTACAACAAGCATTTCTAAGAGAAGGATACTTAATAACATTAGGTAAACACTTAATAACAACAGGTAAATTAATCACTAATACTTAAGGAAAGCTTTTCATTTTTCATATTAGGAAATGCCTTCTAAGGATGATGGAGATTTGAATATCCTCCTCTATCTTTAAAACAACAAAATCAACACAATCAAAAAACATACCAACCTTGATAGGTATATTCTCCAACATACTTACTGAATACTTGATATAACGATCCACCAATTATAAAGAAATAATGGTGGCTATAGATCACCCATCTTGAGCTTTTTAGAAGTGGATAAAGGTATGTATGAGACTTACACTTGCCCTTAGATAACATAAACATACAATTAAAGCTTACATCAACAATAACACAAGGAATAGAGAAATCTTCAGAATATTTAAGTTTATGAGGAAACTTATTTTGAATTATGTT
This sequence comes from Erythroxylum fimbriatum, assembly GCA_026770325.2. Lineage (NCBI taxonomy): Eukaryota > Viridiplantae > Streptophyta > Magnoliopsida > Malpighiales > Erythroxylaceae > Erythroxylum > Erythroxylum fimbriatum. Next base: position 2,352,211 of record JANZLH020000421.1, read on the forward strand.
AATAAACTCCTCACTTAAAGCTACAATTTTATAATCTTCATACTTTCTTTTATTAAATAATATCCCCTTTAAAAATTAACATAGGAGGGCACTTGTTTTTTTATTATCTATGAAGGGGATATCAATATAAAACTTTTAAAGTGCATTATAAAATTTTTTCAAACTGTTTATTAAGTTTATTTTAGCCAAACTTTAGGTAGAAGGAATGTGTGGCTCATAAGGTGTAGGGAGAACATATTTGTTCCTTATTTTATTTTCTTTTCTTCTCTTTAGTACCACTTTTCTTATTGGTTAACTCATCCTCATCGTTTTCTTGTCCTCAAACTCTCTCACCTTAGGGTCCTCTAACAACTCCTCAATATCATAGCCTTGCAATACTCTTTAAGGTTCTTATGTTAGCTAAGAAGTTGATCAAGTGGTCTAATAGAAGAGTTGGCTTGTTGAGCAATCTGGACTTTGAACATCTTGTTATAGGTTGCTAAAGAGTCATCCTTAAAGATGAGCTACCTAATTACTTCAGTGAATTCCTCATTTTGCTTTACTTAGTTTGCTAGAACTATTCTTAAGTAAAGACTATAAATTGCACTTTTAAGTTACTAGCATGTTTTTTAGGAACATTATTAAATTTGTGCAGATAGGAGAAGTTAAGATGATTTCTCTGCCAAGGATTATATGTGTTAAAGAAAGATTCATTCTTTTGATTTATGCTATCGACATAATTAACCTACAAAATAGATGAATCTTGGAAAAATAAATTTCCTAGTTGATAATTGGTAGTTATATTTCCTAGAGATCCGCATACGTCATAAGAAATATTAGATTTGTGCACATAATTCACTATTATATGATCCAATTTCAAAGATAAAGCTATCAAACTTAGCAATAAGAAGATTAAGAGCATTGATATCATACTTACCTAGTACCATCTTTGGAACGAATCTTTCATTTGATCATTAGTAATGGTTTTGATTCATGTTCTCATTCAAGTTATAGGCATCATCCATGATCTTGTTCATAATAAAACCATCAATAATAGCATCTATTGAGATCTTAGTGTTGTAAGTCATTTCGTTGTAGAATTTCTTATCAACAAAACACTTTTTAAGCCTATGATAGGGGTATAACATTAATATTTCCTTATACCTATCCCATTTTGTAAAGTGATTCACCATCCCTTTAAGCAAAATTTCTAATCTAATTTCTAATCTGACAAGTGTTTCCTAGAGTAAAGTACTTGGTAGGAAAATTTTAAGATAGTTGAACCCATGTTGTCATGGATCTTATTGGAAAGGTTCGTAGCTATGCTCTTGTTTTGCCCCTTTTTGAAAAGGGAATTGTTTTAATTTGATGGCATCTAGTGAGACACCATTAAGCTTTAGTGTGTGACAATACTTTAAGAAAATTGAGAGATGTATACTTGGATCTTCAATAGGGAGAGCTCCAAACTAATTCTATTATACAATGGAGAGAAAAGAAGGTTTAACTTAAAGTTTTTGGCTTCAATATTAGACCTTGTAATACTCAAACTAATCCCTTAAACACTTTGTGTGGCAAAATCCTTTAAGATTTCATGTTTATAAAGTTATTTTTGCTTTTTCAACCTCTATCTATCTTTAAAGTCTCCTTCTTATATGTAGCATTCAATCCATATTAAGGTTTGGTTCAATAAGATTCACAATTTTTTTGTTTGTAATAAATAATAAGTTAATTGAAAAAGAGATATAATAGAGAAAACTTAGTTATTGTTAACAAAATAAATGAAAATAAAAAGTCTAATCTAATTAATTTATAAATTAAATTAGTGTTAGCCTAATTGATCGATATTTTCTGCAAGCGTACAGATTCGTCCTAGTATCCACACAGCAAATATTGTAAAGTCGTCTCCCTCAA
>JANZLH020000421.1:2354200-2365382 GCA_026770325.2 Erythroxylum fimbriatum
ATCAGCTTTAATTCGGCTTCTTCAAGAGGATTTATGGCTCTTTTTCCCAAAATTGAATGTTTGTACCTATCAAGCAAGAAATTCATAATGTGAGTGAATTAACTAAATAAACCATCAAATCCATAAGGAATTAAGTCAGAATTTATCCAATTCAACCCACGAACACATATATAAATTCGACTTATCACTAATCCTTTGGTAATAACGCCAAAAACTTAATATATGTTATGTTTTAATTGAAAGCATATGGCGTAACTATAACTGGCACTAATGAGTATAGGTCCATCCCACGAGGAATAGTTGCTAATTTCTAATTTATTATAAACTTAATTATCTAGAATATCAAATACTATTGAATAGATGAAAATTAATGAATAATTTTAAATAACCAAATTGAAAAGTGATCAAGTATAAAATAATCTATGAATAAACTATATCTAGGTAAGATATTCCCTAAGAACTTTCCTATATTTTGCCTTCAGTTCAATTTAGTGAACAACAATAGTTCCTTAGATAGGCAAAAATTACTAAGTTATAATTATATTTTGTCTTAATAAAAATCTAAATTATTATCAAGTTAATTGAAATCATTTCTAATAGAGATAACTAAAGAATTTATTAATCTAATTATGAATTCTCATGATAAGTTTTACCCTAGCTTAGAAAGATCACACAATTCTCTTTTGAGTATGCCATTCAACTACTAAAAAATTAAAATGGGATCTAATTCTGCACATAGTAGAATAACAAGGAAAAATTTTTGTTTGATTTTCAAAAACTAAGATTTCTTAAAGTTTATAACATGATTAACACATGAACATAATAAATCATAGATCATAAGTTCATACCATATTATATAGCATGGTAGCATGATTCTTTTCTTAAAGTTTATTTTGGACAGTTAGTGAAATTAATTCATTATAACCACTATAATCGTACATATGTCAGGCCTCTAACAGTATCTATACGAACGTGTAGAAAGAACTCTATAAGTGGTATAAGAAAGAAGTATTATCTCCTATAGAGTCTAAGTAAATATATAATAGGGCTTAGAACTTTTACTAATTTAATTCAAATAAATTTCTAATTTCAATTTGAACTACATCTAATTCAAATTAAATACTGATTGAGCCTAAATAAGATTTAATATCTCATATTGGTCTTTATTTATTAAATATCATATATTTAAATATAATGTTTCTCATATTTTATAAGCATGTCTAACTTGATAAAATTATCTTTTTTCTTTTTTCATTCGTTTTATGTGTGTGATTTATTAGGTTCTTAAATATATTGGCAATGGATATAAATTATAACTATAAATAACATTTAATATTATATAAATTAAACACCTTTAATTTATCTTTCATTCTTTAATTAAGTTTATATCCATAGATTAAAATTGATGCTTAGCAATAGATCATGACCAGTCAAATAGTAGGAATGTCAAAGTAGTTTTGACTAACTTTTTCATACAAGATTGTCACATATAACTCAATTATTTCATCATATTATGTCCTAGTTAGATAGAACATATAATTTTAGTCTATTTAAGTCTAATCATGTTAATTATCCATAATTAATAATTAATTTAATTAATGAAATTTGAAAACACTTTTCAAAGTCTCATTCCTCTTTGGTCAAAGACCTTTTGAATCAACACTATTCGAGAACAATGGAACATTTTTTATAATCACTTTAGAGTAATGATTCCTATATTGATTACTCAGTTACTTCCATATAGTTCATATTATATTCAATGACTACCAACTAAGCTACCTTTGAATAAAACATGTCTAAGTAGTATAAAAAATAACAACCCTTATATGAGATACTTTAAAGATCTTATGTCAAGGGATCACTTAAACAATCATCACAATAAGAATTTTAATAGATATACAAGTAATATTCTAAATGGAATTCTTATATCAGGTTAGTTTAGTAAGTACTCACATGTTTGATTAAGCATCTTCATAGTTTAATATATGATATCAACTATTTTCTCCATAAAAAATAAACATAACATGAACTAATCTTTTTACATTTTACTAATATTCAATTTCAATATAATAATGAATAGGAACAATTTATGAATAATATATAAATATTGTATGAATATTGTTGAAAACGTGCCAAAATATCTGTAGATTGGATTAGGATGACTTTATCTTTTGGATAATTTTTTTTTTGTTTTTGTGACCTAGTCTTTAGGAGGTTGTTCATTTTGTTTTTTTTTTCAGATTAGGGAGTTGTTATTCATGCCTAAGAGTAAGGAATTTATTTGAGGTTTTGTTAGACTCTACCTTTATTTAAAGAGCTTTGTAATAGAAGTTTGAAATTATCCTCCGTATAACTTCTTGCCTCCATTTTCATAAAATAATTTTTTTATCTGATAACAAAAAATTTGTAAATTGGTATCAAAGCTTTCATCTTGAGGGATTTATGAGTTGAGTGAAACCATAATGGAGGTTGAAAATATATCCACAACTATTGCACCGCTAGTTTTTGAAGGTGACAACTATAAAGCATGGGCTATGAAGATGGCTATTCATCTTGAAGCTCTGGATCTTTAGGACATTGTAGAAGAAGACTATAAAGTGTTTCAATTATCCGAAAATCCTATAATGGCTTAACTAAAGAATCATAAAGAGAGAAAGACAAAGAAGTCCAAGGCAAAAGGTTGTCTTTTTTCAACTATGTCGAGTGTTATTTTTACAAGAATTATGAATCTACAATCTGCTAAACATATTTGGGATTATCTCAAATCTGAATATTAAGGCAATGAAAGAACCAAAGGTATGTAAGTGCTTAACTTGATCAGAGAATTTGAGATGTAGACCATAAAGGAGACATAAACTGTTAAAGGCCATACTAACAGGTTGCTAAGCATTGTTTATAAGGTACAACTTTTTGGCAAGGATTTTCTTAATGAATGAATTTTACAAAAAAATTCTTGTCATTGTACTTGAAAAATATGAATCCAAAATTTCTTCATCAGAAGAATCTAAAGATTTTTCAAGAATCTCTTTAGGAGACTTAGTAAATGCTTTGCAAGCATTAGAGTAGAGAAGAATGATGAGGCAAGAGGAGGCAGTATAAGATGCTTTCATATAAAAGCACAAAACTTAGGAGGATGCAAAGATAACAAGAATAACAAGAGGAAAAAAACAAAAAATTGAAGACTCCAACAAGCAACAAAAATGAGTTTTTTCCACCTCGTCCAAATTGCAAAAAGATAAATCAACCTTAAAGAAAATATTGGCAAAAGCCTAATGTCATATGCAAAAAGTGTGGTAATATGGGGCATATGGAACAGATCTACAAGTCTCAACCTAATGAGAAAAGGTGTTTATAGAGCAAAACCAAGAGGAGTAACTCTTTGTTGCAATATGCTTTGTTACAAGTAATAATCTTAGTAATTCTAGGCTGATAGATAGAAGCTGCATAAACCATTTGACCAATGACCAGAACCTCTTTAAAGAGAATGATTAAAGCATTATTTCCAAGGTGAAAATTGGAAATGGTAATTTTATCTCAGTCAAGGGAAAAGGAACTGTAGATATTGAGAGTTTGAAAGGTTTGAAGCATATCACAAATGTTTTATATATGCCTAACATTGACCAAAATCTGCTTAGTGTAGCATAACTAGTTGAAAAAAGTTTCAAAGTTATATTTGAAGACATATAATGCTTGATCAAAGATGTGAAAGTCAGAGATGCATTTAAGGTGAAAATGAGAGCTAAAAGCTATGCTTTAATGGAGGATGAGTACATAAAATTTTCAAGCATTGTGAGCAATGCTGAATTATGGAAAAAGAGGCTTGGACATTTCTACCATGTTGGACTTCTTTACATGCAGAAACATGCTTGGTGAGAGGTGTTTCATTTCTTGATGAAAATTTAGTTGATTGTGTGACTTGTCAATATAGAAAGCAACCTTCAAATAATATAGAGAGTAAAACATAAGTTACAGCTGGTGCACACAAACGATGGAGGACCTCAACAAATATCATCATTAAATGGTAATAAATAATAAATTACATTTATTGATTATTTCACTAGATTTTCTGGATTTATTTGTTCAAATACAAAATTGAGGTTGCTAATATGTTATGGAAATACAAAGCCTTTGTGGAAAATCAAAGTAGTCACAGGGTTACATACAATAAGATCAAATAATAAAAAAGAATACACAAATGAAGTCTTTGACAAATTTTGTGAAGAAGCTAGTATTACACACCAACTTATTGCATTTTACACCTCATAACAGAACGATGTAAGTGAGAAAAAAAATTTGAAGTGTTTTGGGAATGACAAGGTGTATGCTATATGAAAACGAACTACTAAAGAAACTATGAGCAAAGGATACAAACACTACTGTATTTTTACTAAATAAGCTGCCAACCAGGCTTTTATCTGAAAAAAAAACTCCATTTGAAGCCTGGTTTGATTACAAGCTAGATTTACAAAACCTTAAAATTTTTGTTGTGTTTGTTCTCCTTATATGCCTCATGTTAAGAGAGACAAACTTAGTGAAAAGGATGAACCAGGTGTCTTCGTTAGGTACAACAACACTTCCAAAGCTTATAGAAATTTTCAACAATGAAAATAAATTCTTATAAGTAGAGATATCAAATTCATAGAGGACAAACATTGGAGCTGGGAAAATCCAATGAAAAAGCAATTTCAAGAAGTTCCAGAACACTTTGATGATGTTGTAGATGACATAACAATAAGAGATATAAGGCCCTTATTTGAGATTTATGAAAGAAGCAATGTTGTTGTCCTAGTACCTATAAAATTCAATGAAGCTAACAAGGATGACAAATGGACAAATGCTATCAAAGAAGAGCTTAGGATGATTGAAAAAAATGACATATGGGAGTTGGTGGATATACCACAACACAAAAAGCCGATATGAGTTAAATGGATTTATATAACCAAACTTAGTGTAGATGGTTCTATAAATAAACACAAGGCTAGAAGGGAGCATAGCCATTCTAACATTTCCATATCAATCCACTTCAAGTTCTTTATTCTTTTCTTTGTTTATTTTCTTTAAGCTTCTTGTATGAACTAGGATTGAATATGCTATACATATTTGTTATGATTTAATTTTCAGATTAGGATTTTTCCTTGAGTTATTTTGTGACTTGATCCTTATTGGCTCCAATACAATGTTATGGTGTTATGGTATTTGGGTATGCTAGCTAATACTTTGACAAGAAATCAAGAGAATGAGTCAAAAGTAATTTGATTAGGTTGGGTAAGGGTAACGAGAGTTAACAAATTAATAAGTCACGCAAATATCAAATTGATAATCATTTGAAGAGAGATCTTGTGTGAAAACTCAACTATTTGATAAATCATTTAAGAACTAGTTGAAAACGTTCCGATTGCAAAATCTAGAATTTCATAATCGATTATGGGTAATTTATTGGGGTTATAGGAGAGAGTAATCAACCGTTCAAAAACCTAAGATCGACTCCTAATTAAATCAAAAGTGGTTAAGGAAGTAAAATAGCAATATAATGAATCCTAGACTTTCAATCCTTATCATCCTTATTTTATTGTGATAGTTCAATTGTTAAGTGATTAATTGCTTAATTTTATTTGATTGTCTTAACTTCTTATTATTCACTTTCATTCAAATCATATTTTTAAACCTTAGACAAAGTTAGGTTCATTTAGTTCTACATATTTCCTTGTGGGATGAATACCTTTAATAATACAAACTTTCTATCTATATACTTGCAAAAATTGAGGATTTTATTATAGGTAAAACTTGCTCAATAAGCTTTTGGTGTCGTTGTTAGGGAATTAGCTTAGGACTAGTTGAATTCCTTTGTTCTGAGTAATTTTTTGCATTTCTTGTGTTCATATGACTACATGAACACAAAAGTTACTCAAAGTTTAAGCAAGGTCACAAAAACTCTATTACTTGATATCGTAAGACTAGAACAAGCAATTCGAAGAGTGAGATACAAAGAAGAGACCAAAAGAGCAATGGCAGAAGAATATAGTCAAGGAGACCAGTAATGAACCCTAATGAATTTCATAGGACCAGGGTTCAACATTGCAAATCAAGGCATCGCTTGACCACCATTACATTTGAGATCAAGCCAGGTTTGTTAAACATGTTGCAAACTAATTTGCAATTTTATAGGTTAACTAATGAGGATCCTAAGCCCATTTAGTGAATTTTCTAGAATATGTGATACTTTCCGATATCATGGAATGTTGGAAGATGTCTTTAGGATAAGGCTCTTTCCCTTTAAACTAAAGGATAAAGCTAAGACATAGTATCATTCTCTAACCCCTGCAGACATCATAACTTGGGAGCAGCTTGTGTTTTCATTTTTAGACACATATTTCCCTCTTATAAAGATGAAAAAGTTAATAAAGGAGATTAAAAATTTCCAATAAAGTATTGGGGAGTCACTTTATGAAGCGTAGGAACGCTATAAGGATTTGCAAAGGAGATGTCCTCACCATAACTTACTCAAAGAATTCCTATTACAAACCTTTTATAATGGAGTTAATCCACCCACAAGGGGCACCATTGATGCGGCACCTAGAGGATCTCTAATGAGAAAAATAGTTGAGAAAGTGAAGGAATTGCTAAAAGAGATAACGGGCAATAAATCTTTTTGGACATTAATCAGAAGTAGACAACAAACAACCTTCTGCGATTAGAAAGGAGCCATTTGATAACAAAAATGCAAGACAAGATTAAAAATTTAACTAGATAGCTCAATAGCATGAGAGCCTTTTCATTAGCTCCAGTTGAAGCAATTCAGCGTATGTGTGGATTATATAGACAAGATAACCACTATACCGTTGATTACTTCTTAATGCAAAAGAGTGAAATAGAGCAACTAAAGTATATGGGAGCACAGCTTGGTTGAGAAGAAAAAAACAATCCTTATTCTAACACTTATAACCCTAGGTGGAAGAACCAACTAAAATTTTCTTGGTCGAACAAAGTAGGAAGCCAATTCCGAAATCAAGGGTCACTTGGATTTCAAAAAAAGAAATCCAATTCTACTAACTCTAAATTTAAGAAGATCATAGACAAGCTTATAACTCATAAAAGACTAGAAGGGAAGATTATAAGCATGGATGATGCCCAGAAAGGTTGGAAGAGAAGTTCGAGCAAGTCACTAAAAACCATGCCTCTTCTATTCATAACTTGAAGGTCCAAAAGAGTCAACTGGCGAATGCATTGAGAACAAGAAGTGTAGGGAGTATCTCGAGCAATACTGAAGTAAACCTAAGGGAGCAACTTATAGCAATCACACTCATAAGTGGGAAAGAATTAAAGCAACCAAAGGAGAAACAATCTAAAATCCACCTAGAAGAAGATTAAGAAAAGAAGGAAAAGGATATAGATATGAGTGAGTACCCTCCTTATGTTTCCCCTTCCCCTTTTCCACTGAAGATTCCATTTTCCCAACTATTAATAAAGAAAAAACTGGATACACATTTTGCAAAGTTCATGGAGAAGTTGAACGCTTTGCAAATTAACCTATCTTTTGTGGAGGCATTGGAACATATGCCCAAGGATGCAAAGTTCCTTAAAGACATATCAACAAATAAGTGGACATGGGAAGAGAATCAAACGATAGCACTAACCAACAGTTGTAGCTCTATTATCACTAGTCATATGCCTTCTAATCTGCAAAATCATAGAAGCTTTACAATACCCTGTGTGGTTGGTGAGTTAGAATTTGCAAACTGTTCATGCGACTTAGGTGTCCATATAAATCATATGCCTTTGTTGACCTTTAGGAAATTGGGGCTTGGCGATGTGAAGTGAAATTTGATACGTATTCAGTTGGTGGATTGATCCATTAAAAAACCATTTGGCATGATGGAGGATGTTATTGTAAAGGTAGACAAGTTCATTATTCTTGTAGATTTCTTCATATTAGATTTCGAAGAGGATAAAAAATGTCCACTAATTCTTGGACGTGACCCTTCATGAACACTAGAAAGCATTAATAAAGGCAAATTGCTTCTTCAAATTGGTGATAAGCATATGGACTTTAGTATGAAGAAGACTTGAAACATTTGTAAGAAAGCAGCTCTTGTATGAAAATAGACATATGGATGAGTATATCAAAGCACAAGAGAAGGGATGCTTTAAAGAAGGAAGTTATGAGGAAAAAACAAAAAGGGATATAGAGTTTGAGGAATATTTAGAAGTCCTTGTTCTAGAATTTGAACCAGAAGAGTGGGCGAGAGTGATTGCAAAAGAAGATGAACAATTCACTTTCCTATAACATAAATTGTTTGATTCCACTAAAGATTCAAGATATTTTATCATGCTCGATTATATTGAAAGTCTGTTATCAAGAAGGGTATTATTAAAATTACTTCAATTTTTTCAATTTGGTTGATCATGCCTTTTTTAATATCTTACAATGTATAGCTTATTTACAAGCTACTAAACTAATCTTGACCAAAAAGGGTAATAGCAAGCCGCTCATAATTGATACCGGTAGAATTTTAAAGGAAGCTGGAACATGCTTGGGCTAAAAGGGAGGGTCATGATCATGCATGAAGTGTTAGGGTCATGATAGAAGACTCTTCGCCAATGTCAGGACGTAAGGTATTTTATACAAGATCATGATTGTGACACCTTTGTCACGATAGTGACAAACACTTGCTAGACACAGGATTTTCTGTTTGTTTTGATGTTTGGCGGGCGTTTTTAGAACAAAGTGACCTAGGTAAGCCCTAAACTGAACCCTAAGACACACATTTACTATAAATGAACATAAAGAGACCAAAATGAGCAGCCACCATTGTACCAAACTGGGATCAAAGCAAAGAAGATCAAGAATGGAACATTGGAGAGTTCCAATTGTTCAAACATTTCTAGATCAGTCTACATCAAGTTCTTTATTCTTTCCTTTTCTTATTTTCTTTAAGCTTAATGTATGAACTGGGATTGAAGATGCAATACATATTTATTATGTTTTAATTTTCAAATTAGGATTAAATCTTGAGTTATTTTGTGACTTGATCATTATTGATTTCAATATAACCTAATAAGTCACGCAAATATCAAATTGATAATCATAAGAAGAGAGATCTTATGTGAAAACTCAATTATCCTATAGATCACTTAAGAACTAGTTAAAAACGTTACGTTGTTTTTGTGAATCAAGAGCTTGCAAAATATGGAATTTTGTAATCAATTATGGGTAATTAATTGGGGGTTAAATGATTAGGTCCTGAGAGAAAGTAATCAATCATTTAGAAATTTAGGATTGACACCTAATTGAATCAAAAGTGGTTATGGTAGCAAAATAACAATAGAATAAGTCATAGACTTTCAATCTTGATCATCCTTGTTTTATTATGACAATTCAATTGTTAAGTGGTTAAGTGCTCAATTTTATTTGATTGTTTTAATTTCTTATTATTCACTTTCATTCAAATCATATTTTTAAACCTTAGACAAAGTTATGTTGACTTAGTTTTAGCTATTCTTAGTGGGATCAATACCTTTAATACTACAAACTTATGATCCGTATACTTGTGAAAATTGATGGTTTTATTATAGGTAAAACTTGCTCAACAGGGATAAGAGGAGAAGGTCTATAAGCTAAAAAAGGCCTTATATAGTCTTAAACAGGCCTCGAGAGTACAATAGAATTGATGATCATTTTCAAAACTTTGGGTTCATTAAAAGTCTAAGTGAAGCTACATTATATGTGAAGCAAACAAAAGCTAAATTAATCATAATTTCTTTTTATGTTGATGATTTTCTTATAATAAGAAATGATGATAAGCTTATAAAGGAGTTTAAAGCAGAAATGCTCCATGTATTTGAGATGAATGACCTTGGCTTAATGATTTTTTTTTCCCGCGAATGGAGGTGAAGCAAGATAAAGATTGAATCTTCATATACAAGGGAAGGATGCAGTGGAAATACTTACAAAATTTCATATGGAGGATTGCAAAAGCACTACTACTCCAATAAACTAGAAGAAAAAGTTGAACATAGATAATAGAGTTGATAAGGTGAATGAATATCATTGTAGAAGTCTAATTGGTTGCTTAATGTATCTTATTGCAACTAGGCCTAATATTATGTTTGCAGTAAGTATGCTTTCAAGATTTATGCATTGTGTAAGTGAAGTGCATCTTTAAGCTACCAAAAGGATTGTAAGATATGTCAAAGGTACTATCTTACTTTCAGAATTTCAAATTTTATGAATATTCTGATAATGATTGGGGAGGTTCAGTTGATGATATGAGGAGTACAAGAAGTCATTATTTCAGCTTTGGCTCAGGGGTGTTTTCATGGTGTTAAAAGAAATAAGATGTTGTGACTCAAAGTATAGCTATGGCAAAATATGTGGCAGCCACTACTACTATAAATCAAGCAATTTGACTTAGAAATATTTGTGCAGATTTACATATGGAGCAAAATTAGCCAATTCAAAATTTTGTTGAAAATCAAATTGCCATTTCAATCTCCAATAATTCTATTTTCATGGTAGGACTAAGCATTTTATGATTAAGTTGTTTTTTTTAATGAAGTGTAGAGAGAAGGTGAAATATGTCTACTATTGTAGGACCAATGATCAAAGTGCAGATATCCTACCAAAGACACTTTAAAAAAGCCAGATTTGAAGAATTGAGAAGCAAATAAGGAGTGTTGTAACTACCTGTAGATTGAAATAAGATGACTTTATCTTTTGGATTATTTTTTGTTTTTATGACCTAGTTTTTAGGAGGTTGTTGATTTTTTTCCCATATTAGAGAGTTGTTATTCATACTGAAGAATAAGGAATGTGATAACGTATGTCCTATGATTCAGCAACAATAATTAAATCCATGATTTCAGCTACTTATATTTAGCCTTAAAATCTTCTGCTGTAATTTTGTTTCCATTCTTATACCTTCAATCCCTGTATAAATAGTTGTACAAAACACATATAGAAATACACAGCACAATACAATACAATACATTACAAAGATCAATTCTCTTCATGGTATCAGAGCCCACATTCCAGTCCTCTTCCCCAACTCTTCCGACAAATACTTAGCTTACATTTCTTTCCCAGTTTTTTTTTCCTTTTTTTCAGCCACTGGGTTCTTTTTTTTCTTCACAAACATACAGAGCTTATTCAACACAATTGCCATTCACAATGCCCACACAACAC
>JANZLH020000421.1:2434267-2445511 GCA_026770325.2 Erythroxylum fimbriatum
CATATGCTTCAATATGTAAAGATTTGTTTATCCAAGAACTTCTCCATGAAGGATATGGGCAGAGTAGGCTATATTTTTGGAATAAAGATCTATAAAGATAGATCAAAGAGGTTGCTTAGGTTGTCCTAATCCACATACATAGACAAAGATGAGATATTTGATTTTATTAAATTTAATTAACTATAACTAGTGTTTGACTTTAATTATAATTGAAATATTTAATTTTAATAAAAATTAAAACCCTAATGCCTTTTCTATTTGTAGGAATAAACGGAAGGAAGCTAGCACTCCTGCTTAATTTCTTTTAAGAGTTGAGAAGCTGCTTTATAGATACCGTTAAAGGCTGAACACATAAATAATTCATGGTTGACACATCAAAAAGATATTTCACCAAGAAAAGGAATCAAGCATAATTTTTTTATTTTATAATTCGTATTTTATTATTCAAGTTATTCATTCCGGCAATTGAAGAATTTGCAATCAAACAGCTGTAGGTTAACAACGAAGAGGAAGCACATGCCTTAGTACTAGTACTAGGAGATTGATTGGAGTTGAATAATAAGAAACCTGAAGCTGAGCACGAGTCAGCAATATCTATTGTGACTTAGCGGCAATGATTGATGTAGTGTAGTTAGTTCAACGTAACCTTGTGAAATCTTGTATTTTGGGAAATATTCGGTGGATTAATAAAATTCTTTTTATCTTATCAAAAAGATTATTGAGGCACTGCGTGAAAAATGGCACTGCGTGCTTTTGCTATTTCATTAACTCTGTCTGGTGTGCAAAACAACATTCTATTCAAATGTATCTTTGTGTTGCATACCATATGAACGAGAGTCACACCTTTGGATACGGAAAAGGAAGTCATGTGGCCATCACAGCATGCAATAATTAGAATGAGGGCCGGGTCACTTCCTTCATTTATTAGTTAGGCTGCTTCTCAGTAACAAAAGGAGAGAGTTTATGAAAGAAATATTGGCCTAATTTCTTAAGTGCAAGAAAAGGTCTCGCCTGCTTTTTCATATTTTAGAATTGTAGTGGAAAACTTGTATACCTTGCGTAGACCATTTATGGAAAGAAAATTTAAATGCAGACCAAAAAACATTATGAGTTTGCTAAGGAGAATTGTTTCTTCCTGACCTCTGGGACTGGGGGGTTCAACTACCACCTAACTTTTATTTCCTTGGCCAACGAACGATGTTCAAGGAAACAATCAATTCATTTTATCTGCTATCTGTTATTTACTCCCTCTCTCTCTCTTCCCAATAGGTAAAAAGTTTTTAAGGGAACCAAACCTACACGCTTTCACCTATTCAGGTACTTATGTTTTGGCCCGAAGAATAGAAGAAACCAAATTTCCTTCGACCATTACCCACAAGTCTAAATCAAAGCTTCTTTCACTCAAGAATCCATGTCCTTTGGTTTGGCGTTTTCCTCACTAAACAATTTTTGCCCGTCTCTTTATACAAAGGAGGAGCTCATTACAATGCTGTAACGACGATTTTTAAGACAACATAAAGCCACTTGTTAATTATGCTTGTCCTGTCATCTTCTCCGTCCTTTTCAAGTGCTTAATCCTCTATATATTTTAGGTGGGTGCAGACACAATGGGTAAAGCCAAAATGGCTATAACAATAACAGCCAGGATTGTACATGAAGCTGTGAGCTTCATTGTCTTCTCATTCCTCGACCTTCTTGATATTGTCCTATGTTTTCTTTACAAGTTTGCTGACCTTTTGATCGAAGCAGAGTGGAAGCCATGCTACTGCACCTCGGCCAAGGAGGCCATCACAAGCAGTGGCAAGATCTTGGTATCGGAACAAGGCGAGTCCAAGGTTGTTTGTCTTAGTTCTAGCAAGTTGGAATGGGAGGAGATCTCAGACACTCTCTACAATCGTCCTTCGCTGGTTTCTGAGGTCTCCAAAATGACTGTCAATGAATTAAAGCGAATCAAGGTGGACAAGACCGTGGTGCATTCTTGTGAGAAGATGAAGAAAGCAAGCAGATCAACATTCAACGTTAATTCAACCATTGTTGAAATGCTCCAAGGGAAGATTGGAGGGCAACAATCACATCCCATACCAAGATGGTCTGACTGTGATTGTAAGCTTTGCAATTCCTGGACCACCTCAAGCAAAGAAAACCTCTTTGTAAGAGCAGAAGGACCGAAAGGTAACTGAAATGACAGGGAATAACTGTTGCTGTTTCTCGCTTTTACTGATATATATTTTGTATTGATTTTTGTAATTGAACAGACGGGGCAAAAGAAGACGTTCTCTTCATTCATGGGTTCATTTCCTCTTCAGCATTTTGGACTGAAACCTTGTTTCCAAACTTCTCAAAGGCTACTAAATCCACCTACAGATTGTTTGCTATAGATTTGTTGGGGTTTGGGAGGAGTCCAAAGCCAACAGACTCACTCTATACACTTAAAGAACATTTGGACATGATTGAAGGGTCTGTTTTGGAAGCATACGATGTTAAATCCTTCCACATCGTGGCTCATTCTTTAGGATGCATTTTGGCCTTGGCTCTTGCTGTTAAACACCCTAGTTCAGTCAAGTCGCTTACCCTTCTTGCACCGGTATGTTAGTTTCCTTTTATCTCTCATCTTAATTGTTCAGTTCAGATGATAATTTTACGTACCTCGTGACAACGATTATATATACTAATACAATGCAGCTAATCTTATTTGTACTTATATCTTGCAGCCATATTATTCAGTACCCAAAGGCGTCCAAGCAACACAATATGTGATGAGAAAAGTAGCTCCAAGGCGCGTGTGGCCACTTATCGGGTTCGGCGCGTCCATCGCATGCTGGTATGAGCACATCTCTCGAACCATTTGCTTGCTTATATGCAAGAACCACCGATTGTGGGAATTTCTCACCAAACTTGTCACCAGAAACAGGTGACCTTCTCACATCCTTAATTACCTATTCATTTAAGTCGTCTCCTATTTATTGCTTCAATACTTTCTTCTCTATAATTAAACCATTTCCTATGTTCTTTGTCTAATTTCTGAACTACCCACCAAACAACCTTTGCGGAAATAAATTCTTTCAAGAAATTTGGCTGACTCATTCAACTCTTTGTGGAGTACGGTTATTTAATTTCTAATTTCCATGCATGCAGAAATGATTCAACAAATGGTATATATATATGAAACAAGCCTGAGATGACTTAGCTTAGATATATGCTTATTGTGGTGACATGGAATTAATACCAATTTTGAGAGGATAGAAATTGTCTGGCTTAGCTTAGATGCTTATTTGTGGTGACATGGAATACTACATTATAAGAATTTGAGATGATAGAAATTGTCCATCTAAGCTAGATCTGCTTCTTTACTCTTGTCTGAGCACCAGTTGTTGAGGCTAATTAATAGGCCGGTTTGAAATTTTCGTGGTTCACCACAATACAATTGTCATGTGGGTGCACGCTGATCGAGTAGGTTATCTTCAGTGCAACTACTGCTTGCTTGAACTTCACCCTGACAGGTCAACGAGATTTCTAATAAATGAATAATGTTTCTCCGATCCAACTTTATGTATCTCTATCTCCACTCCATTTGAAACTAACGGTTTTCTTTTTAATTAATAATTGCTTATTGGAGAGAATTATGTAGTATTAACTAGGCACGGTTTGGCTTGACATGCAACTTATTCACTATGCTCAACGTATGCATGCCTTGTCTTTAATAAGTCAAATTTAAACTTAACAGTATCCCACAAAAATTTCAGTGGCAGCAAAGGAGAGATAACATGGGTGTCAGTAATGTAACTTACTGGGAGGTTCAATGACAGAACTCAATTATTGCTTTGCATGGCCAGGCTTAATGTTGAGTTATACCAATATCATAAATGTTTTATGATAAAGACATGTATTTATTGGTATATATGCAGGATGAGGACATTCTTGCTTGAAGGGTTCTTTTGCCATACACATAACGCCGCGTGGCACACTCTTCATAATGTCATTTGTGGCACCGCAGGCAAGCTTGATGACTACTTAGACGCAGTCCGTGACCGTTTGAAATGCGATGTCAACATCTTCCATGGCAGAGATGATGAGCTTATCCCAGTCGAATGTAGCCTCAATATTCAGGGGAAAATTCCTCGTGCTCGTGTCAAGGTGGTCCAGAACAAAGATCACATCACAATTGTTGTTGGTCGACAGAAGGCTTTTTCCAGGGAACTTGAGGAAATTTGGAGACGTTAAAGTGGATAATGGATCTCCAGAATCTTACAAAGTCCCTTTATAAAATACTTATAGCCTGTCAAGAAGGTTTTCTTTCTTCTTCTTTTTTCAGACTTAATTTCGTCACTTTCTGAAATTGGGATTCTATTCATGTGAATCTGAGTTAGCAAAAGGAAAATATCAAATTATTATGTGTATCAATCGAGTTGCTTCATCAGCCTTAATTAATTCGTATTTCGGAAACGATGTGTCGTGAGCTCCATCACATGTAGGCCGCGCATATTGAACTTACGAATAAAATGGTCAAGGTATAAATAATCGCATACATTTTTTCTAACTTGTATTTTAAAGCACTGAAATCGTTAATATCGAGCATGATTCAGTATGGAAAGCATTCACTGTAACTAATTAGGAGCAGAAGAAGTCGCGACAAGAATGCATTGTAGCTTGAAAGGGAGATTTACATGATACATATGCAGTTAATTCTTTTTGATATATATACACACAAGTCTAGTTGGACTTTTGTACATATATATTCAATGCGCTGCAGTGAGAGCCTGTGATCCATGGTTTTTTTCCGCTAGTCGCACAGCAAACGTCCCACTTTGGATTGAAAAAATGGATGTTGGGCACTAGACATTTCATGGAATAATTGGTCCCTGGTAGAAAACAAGTACGGAGAAGGGCTTTAAGATTATTTAGGATCTGACAAAACTGTGGCATTGCCTCAGATAAGTCTGTGACTAGGAAAACCTTTGTTTAAACTTGAATGCATCAACGATGCTCATTTTCATCTACCATAGCCAGGCATACATTTACAAATTAACAACGTTTCATAGGCTTGATTGAGTGAAAATGACCCAAGGGATTCACCCTTGTAGCAGTTCCAATGTTGTCTCTTAGTAAGTATTTTCACCAAGCCTCCTACATTTTAGTTGCATTCAATACTGAGTAAGACACGAATCGACCTATTTATGGGAGCTTGAGTCGGTCACAGCTTTTCCCGCTTGTCTGACAAAATTCTAAACCAACTTGTCAAAATGGTACTTTCCCTCAATCAATTCCAGTGAGTTACCACCCGCAAAGCACGTTTCGCTATCCACCGGCATGGACGGCTGTCGGCCACCGATGTACTTAAATTTAGATGTTTTTAACGAGACATTTTATAAGTTAAATCAAACCTAAATTGTTTGGAGAAGTAACTTTATTTCGTTTACAAAATTATGCTTATTTAAATCTGTACTTAATTAAAAAAATATTATTATATATTTTTAACTTAAAAAATCATTTTAAAAAAATTAGTGAGATAAGATAAGCTCGCTACGGATTCATTGTCATCTTTACCCGTTGGATATAAAAAATAATCCGACTTGGGAAAAGAAATTCATTTGAAGATGAAATCTTAACAAAGGCGTAGAGTCGCACTTTTCCCTGGGAAATACAAAACAATTAAATTGCTTTGTGCACCGAATTTACAGTTATGGTTCTTTTAATTCTTGGTCTTGCAACCGTGATCACATACATTAGTATCGCAGGACAGTTTTCAGAATCTTGGGGAGATAATAATTAAGAATAATGCTAAAATGATGAAAATTTTTGACTCCTTTCCGAGTACGAGAACTGTATGCAAAGAAGAAGTGTATAATACAGATCCAAAATCCCAATTTTGCATGGTAATATCAAATAAATAATTAATTACACATAAATTAAATTCTAGAAGAAAGATACAGAATCTGAGGTATTTAAATTGGTTGGCGTTGGCTAGCCTACTAAAAATAACGTTAGCTAGTTCTTGTCCCGCACGTCTAGCGTTCTGAGTTGGTGAAAGAAACAACCTAACACTAGCTAGCTGTGTTTTATGATGAGAAAAGCTATCATTTGGTAATGGCTCCAGTACATCCCCAGTTCAAATAGAGATAAATATTTCAGGCTTAATGATTAGCCGCACTCCTTTTTTTAAGTCTTATAGTTGGGACAAAATAGAATGCTTGTTGTGAGAAATTAGATTGGTGGCTGTTTAACTAATTAGTACTAATAGACTTGCATGAACATGCGAACTTCAAAAGTATGTATACCAAAATATCAACCCAAAAAAAAAAAGAAAAGACAAATCCAATAATATGTAGCACTATTATTTCTCAAATTAATGTATAGTTTTTATTTAGTAAACTTTTTTTAATACAGTTTTATTCGAACCCAAGATTGCTTATTTGTTACATAAATGTCTCCAGAAAACAAATCCTTTATGCTAGAAGATTTTGGATATGTTATGAAAAAAAAAAAGAAAATCAAGAAGATTAAGTGAACTCCACCTAAGATGCAAGTTGTGCCTATTTAAACACATTCTCATGATCTCTTACCTTCTCGACTCGCAACATGAAATAAATGATCAAATGAAAATATCAAATTATAGAAGGGATGGCATATCCAAAAGTATTTACCCTTTTAAAATTTTTCAATTTAGTGCTCAAGTTTTTAAAATTTTTAATTAAGTGACCAACCTCTTAAAATCTTAACAATTCTAATGTGCACTTAATTGCTTATACATTCACTTCTTAACACTTAGTGTTTATTGTTATCAATTGCTTAAGATATTCATTTTAGTTCATATTTGATTTTGGAACAATTTGGAAGTATAAACGCTAAAATGAGTTAAGAGCACATTCATTAAGCCTAACATTTTTATGTCCAAACTCAATTATCCTCGTGGAACAAGAAAGAGATGGATTAGAGTGGGGATTGGACAAGAAATTACAAGAAGAATAACAATTCAACAAAACCTAAGACATACATGATCGTGTATATACTTATATGACCGTGTATACATTCGGAAGAACATTTTTGGGTCGTGTATCCAACCGTGTATCTTCACAAGCTTTACATTTAATTGACATATGATTGGATACACGAATATATGCCCAGAAACCTAATTTTTCATATAAATAGAAAATTTTGATGGCAAATGAAGAGAGAATCATTTTGGGACTTCGTGAAGGGGCAGAGCACTTACTCTTTGGAGACCTATGGAGGGCAAAGCTTTCCTATTCTAGTTTGGAGGTGAAATCAACACTGAGGATCGCATTTAAGCATATCTTCATTGTGTATCATTATTCTTTCTCTCTTTAAGAATTGTTTACGTTATACTATATCTATTGATTTGGGCATTTGTGTATGGATAATCGTTATTCTTGTACTTGTTAGATTGTTTATATATGAACTCTCATTTCTAGAATCTTAATACAATATGTAATAGTTGTGCTAGATTCATTTGTGGCAATTAATGGCGTTAAATCATTAGGAATAATTTAATATAAGCTAAATAACCCGAATTTGTGTAGTTAATGCATATATTGATCTATTTTCTTAATTGTAATGTGACTGTTCAACTAAATCTAGAGAACTTATTCAAGATTGTTCGATAGTTAGGTTTAATTAAAGAGCTTGATTAAATGCAATCTAAGGGAAAACTGGGGTTAACAAACCTTGTTGTTTATTTATGATCAATAGTTCTAAGAGAGATGTGAAAACAATATGACAATGACGTATGTAAAATTATGTGTAGGTTGACATTAAACCGAGAACCCAATCCTAAATGCATTCATCATTTTTAACAGTTTCCTTTAATTTACTTTCGTTATATTAATTTCATTTCATTTTATTATTTAAATCAAACCAAACCCCCATATCCTAAACACTAATTTCTTTCATTGCAAAAGCTTTACGTACACTCTCTGTGGGATCGACCTAGCTAGACTTATCACTAACTACAGTTTTAAGTTTAGTTATTTTGTATAGTATTACAACATACTACCAATTTTGATACCGTTGTCGAGAAGTGTGGTGCTTTAGTTTTTTTTTTAAATTTCAATTGGTGTTTTGTATATATATTTATTTATAATATTTTCTTTTAGTTATTTCTTAATCTTTACAAGTTTTTTAGTTTTGGAGTATGGTAGTAACAAGCTCTTCACATAGAAAACCTTTACAATTTGACCCAAAGATCGAAAGGACATTGTGGAGATTATGTAGTGAAACCAGAACAACTCAGGGGTTACAACAAGGAATTGAACTTGAGGAAGCTATAGCCAATCTAAGAACTTTAAAAGAGTTGGTTGCTCCAAATTTAACTTAAAGGCCTTTATGCATTACTTTTCCAAATTTCTCTAAAAATGTTGCTTTTGAGCTTAAATCTAGCCTAATCTATCTTTTGCCCAATTTTCACAGTTTTGCAGGCGAGGATGCTCATAAGCATCTTAAGGAGCTAGAAGTGATCTGTCTTAGTATGAAACCTCCAGAGGTGATAAAAAAGCAGATTATGATGAGAGCTTTCCCATTCTCATTAAAAGATGCGGTAAAAGACTAACTTTTTGATCTACACCCTAGGAGCATTAGCACATGGATCGAGATGAAGAGAATAATTTTTGAAAAATATTTTCCAACATCAAAAAAGTCAATGTAAGAAAGGAAATATGTGGGATAAAGCAAGATAATAGTGAGAAACAAAATGCTTCTACCTTGAACATAAATTGAACACAATGGTGTGTTGGTGTGGTGTTCGCTAAGTGGAAACCTCCTTAAGAAAAATAATATGGCATGTTATAGCACAGTTAGTAATATGTTGTTGGCTAAAAATTTCTTCATAAGATTTTTCTATATTATGATTGAAACTACAGATCATGCCTTCAATCACTAGTTAGCTCCGTTAATAAAATAGAAACAACGTCAGCATTATTACATCTTTAATGGCCTTATTAATCTTGAAAGTAATACAAATCTCCAATAAGTTAGCAATATGTGCATTAGAATCTTCATCTAATAATCGATCGAACTAAATGTATTACTACAACATTTGGATCATATTTAGCTTGATCTCAAAGTAGTTTGAATTGACTTTTGATCATGTAGTACATTGTGTCCCTACAAAAGATGGCTTTGCAAACTCTATCATAGTTATATACTCCTTTTCTTTAGTGCCATATTGTATATCTTGTATATGTTAAGATTCTTACTTAGCTCATTCTCTTGTTATCCAAAGAAGTGTTCTTTCAACCTTTGGGTCTTCGTTAATGAAAAAAAAGTGTTAGTTCTTGTTACACACTAAGATCACACCTAAAATCATAGTAAATCAAACAAAATTAATAAAAAAATTAAAATTTGATAAAGAAAATTAGCAAAATGAAAGAAATGAAATGGCTAAGATAATTGTTTCTGGGTCTCCTTAACATTAGTTGCTTCCTTGAAAACAAGGTCAGAAACTCAGTATGTGTTGTTTATACAGCTAAATTTTCCTATTATAAATCCATTACTCACTAACACAAGTGCATATATCATTGATGAGTGATATAAGGGTATATGGAGTCAGTGATATAATGGTAAATAGAATGTTAATCTCATAAGGAAGTTAGATGGATCTAGTAAATTCACCTACTAATAAGTAGTCTAAAAAATTAATGAAGTAGATTGTTAATGGAATTGTATACAAATATAAAATAAGCTTAAACAAAGAAATAGTCAAAATAATAAAAAAGAAATTAATTAAATAGAGAAATCAATGATAATCAATGATTAGATAAATACTTCTCTTACTATCATTTTTGATATCATGATTCAATAAACTTATATAGGATTTATTATCTAGACTAACAAAAGTTTCTAAAATATGAAATTGTACTATATCAAGCTACAACTATCTATGCTCAAGTTAGTTGACCTATATCTCTACCAAGCTAATAACCTAAAGAAGTCATCATGCTCTTTGAACTTCTATAAAATATTTCATTTTAATACCAAAAAGATTATTTAAATCTATCTTTAGCAGCCCATTCAATTGCGAATATTTAAGTCATACTTCACTTATAACCAAGTTCTTTTGAATCATCTATAAGTGAATTAAGATCAAATCTAATTGTCAATACTAATTAAGTTTGCATTAAAAGCAACCAAAGATATTTTGTAGATATAGATATCACTTTATAAATAAAATTGAATTAATCCATACAAAGCTAAACATATGAAATAGTCAACCATAAATCATGTTTAAACTATCAAAGATAAAAGACAAAAGTAAAAGACAAAAGAATAGTATCCATTTGCATGGCTTAAGTTAAGCCCTACGCAATATTGGCTAATTTTGAGGACATGTGTCCCATTTACATGGCTTAAGCTAAGTCTTAGGCAATACTGGATAATTTTGAGGACACGTGTCTTCTTATTATTTGCCAATTAGCAAGTGCCATAGATTGGTAAACAATGTTGGTGACTATTTGAAGTTGGATATTTGCCTTAGAAATTGCTCTAATTTGCCATGTAGCCGTGACATCAGGGACGGAGATACATAGCAACTTGGGAGGTCACTGGGCCCCCAAGTTTTTTTAAAAAAATTATTTTTAATATATATATATATATATAAAGATATAGTTATTTAAGGGCCAGTGGTGTACTGGGCCCCCCAAAATTTTAAAAAATTAATTTTTGGACCCCCTATCTTAAATTCTTGGCTCCGTCACTGCGTGACATTCCTCTCTTATTGCTCCAATCTTGAACATCAATATCAAATCTAAATCTTAGTCATAAGATTAGAAGTTCACTATTCTTGCACTTATAGTTGTTAGATTTCTATCCTTTTCGTTGATCATATATTTTTTTCGATTATTGCGTTATACGGTGAATTGAAACGTTGGTTTTGTAAGTTGTACCATATCCTAAGTCTCCTATTTTATTTTTTATTTTTTGTTTATGGCGTGATATTTGCATTTTAAGATAGAAATTCATGATTTAGGGTTCTCAGCATTTCTAGTCTGGCAGCTCAGTCTAGTACAATCTCAGATCCGGAGTCGCCTATCCTTGGTTAGGAAATCAAAAGACTCAGGAAACTACTTAGACTAGCGACAAGGATTTCCTCGAACAACCGGGTCTCACCTAGTCAGAAGAGAAGATAGGATCTTTCCTTGACTTTAAAATTGTTTTCTTGATTTTGAAATGTGGATTTCCCAAGAACCGAGATGCGTTTAAGTTCATTTGGACATTTTAATCAGATCTATATTA
>JANZLH020000421.1:2459524-2479539 GCA_026770325.2 Erythroxylum fimbriatum
AGGGGTGTGGCTCGATGGTTGAGAGCGAGGCTTGATTTCGGTTAGGTCTCAGGTTCGATTCCCTGCTAGTCCCTCTTTATAAGTAGGGTGTTAAAAAAAAAAAAAAGTCAAACAACTTGAGCTTAAGTCAGGCCAAACATATGGACATTGGGCTGAACTACTCTATGATGAGGCCGAAATGCCAATATGTCATCCCTCGTCGAGATATCAGTACTGTTTTTGGGTAAACCACATCATACCGTAGTTTAAGGATGAATTTTGATGCCAATATCGTTCGAAACACTAAAAGGCCCCACAGTACTCTTCTTATTCGCTCGCCATCTAAGGATAGATGTGGCAAGAAAGTGAATCCACGCATGCAATGCATTTAACGTAAACAATTTCAGGTTTGTTTACTAGAAATCCTTCGTCGTGATTAATTTCCAAATTCCTACTTGCATCTTTCAGATCGTTTGCGATTTGAAAATCCAGATGATCAGTTATACACCCTGAAAACAGATTGTCTTCTACAAAGTACACATTACTTGATAGAACGTTCAGACTAAAACCTACTCATTTTCGGCATTCCAAGATTCAGATTCAGCCAGCCTAAGGCTTAATCATGTCCTTGCCCGAGAAATGGAAAATGCCTCATGGTGAGATTTGAATTTGGGGTGCAATCGCTGCAGTCATTTCTTTCTATGCATAACGTACATCCATCCACTTTCTGTATAATCGAAATTTAATTTAGAGCCATTGTGTTTCTCATGTTGCCGGAAAAGTATTATTTAAGCCTTATGCGAGTGAGGATTTAAGGCTTAATCACAAATTCAAATTCTCCTATACTGTAACTTTGGGAAGGCCAATACTTGAAAATATGATGAGCTTTGTAGCACCCTTTGGAGTCATCTCCTTCACTTGAAGAAGAACAAGATTATTTCATTATCCATTGGTTTGAAAATGAATAGCATCGCATAGCAGACAACAAAATTGTTTGGTGCTTTCCTCCGTTTTTCATGTATCTGCTAGGGACTTCCGCCATATCCCTCAGAGAACGTGAGAAAGCTAAAACTTCAACTTCTGATTCTTTCAAATAGGAAATGAACCAATAGAGAAATTATGACAAATATGGCATTGTTAAACACCTATTTTTGAAGAGGACTTCTATAGCTACAATGTGCAGGATATCTGCTCCTATGAGCCTATTTCATACTTTTAAGCAACTCTAGAAACTTGTGTTAAGATTTACAAATCACACAGATTATCAAGACTTGAAGAGCTCATTTATTGTTTTCTTGAAGAGTTACATACTTATTGTCAAGTAATGCCTCAGCTTAGGAGACCTCTTTTCTAGATGTTCAATCTGCAGGCATAACAACTGCTTTGAAGTTAACTTCCTGAGAAATTACTATTCCCAACTTAAGAATTATTGTCCAATAGTCTTCAAATGGTTGATTTATGTCGCAGTCATCAGTTCAAGATATTCTTGTCAGAATTCAGATGCATAGATGATATACTTTTGTTTATACGAAATAATCATTGAGATTCACTTAATCATGCTCTTCTATATGCAGATAAGTCATCATATTCAATCATAAATATTGTTGGCAGCCACATATGGAAAACGGAAATTTTTAAAAGCATAAGAAAACTAATCTGTCTTCACTTTCAAATTTTCATAGCACTTGGTTAATGTACGTAGAGCATACGACTAAGACCAGAGTCTGACTCATCCTTTTAAACTTTTGGACTAATGTCTTGACAATTCTATAAAGATGAAGAAGAGAAATGAAATTTTGTGTTGAAATTCTCTGTATTTTTACTGGAATTTGACATCAATCTTGTTTGATTCTATGTTCCTAACTATTGGTTCAATACAAGAGCCTGGATCCAAGTATTAGAATAATACACAAAATGTTTCGTTTTTACATATATTGTCTGCAACAATGACTTGATATTGTGTATACAATGGATTAGAAACATAAAGAATCCAGCTCATAGTTGACATTTCTTACAGCCTGCAGACCTTGTCAAAAGAGAATTCCCATTTCCTTATTGCATTTGTTACTTTGCAGCTTTGAAAGCAACGACTCTTTACTTATAAACTTCCAATCGCAACAAGAGTGATATCTTGTAATCTTCACTCTCAAGACTATCTATACCATCAAAAGATAAGATTCTGTTTTTCAAGTCATTTCTATGTATGTTCCAGAGCAAAGGAAAGAAATGGCTGAACAGAACCGTGTGCCTGCAAGCTCTGTTCAATACTGTACTGCCCGGATCATGTCACCAGAAATTGTGGAGTTAGGAGAGGATAGCAAGAGTTTTAATAATAGTAAAGACAGGAGTTTCAATGATGTTTATGTTGCTGTAGGAAAAGATGATTTGGAAGTCTTGAAATGGGCTCTGCATCATGCTGTTACTCCTGGAGCTAGAGTCTTCCTCATTCATGTTTTTCCTCCTCTAACCTCTATTCCAACGCCAGGTAACGACATGATTTGTTCTTCCCTTCACAATTTCGCAGGTTAACAGTCAAGTTGAATTGGATTCGTTACAATACGGATGTTTAAACATGATATCTATGTTAATTTTTGTAAAAGTATATCAAATTTGAGGGAGATCACATATTGCAGAAGTAGACATGATTTCTATGCATCATCCAATGGCCTGAAGCCCGATGCGGCATCCACTAATATTTTGAAAGTTAGACCATTTGGAAACATAATTAGCGAAGTGATTGCAGACCATTTCTATGATTGTCTGAAATCAAAAGATTAAAATAACAGATTCATCATCTAATACTCTCTCGAAATCAGTGATCAATTAGGACTGTTTTGAATATAGTTCTAGGTTGAGATGAGGTCTGGACTATCTGGCTAGGCCAATTAGCTAAACGATGGATGAGAAGTAAAAAAAACTGACAAGCTAATACAGTAATTAATTGAGGTTCAGTTTCTGAAAAAATTCATCATATTGATCTATCCTTTTTGATAATATGAATTTATGCTGTCACTGTTCTTCTGACCTCATAGTCCCTAGCATTGCCTAAAGTCAAATTATGCAGGCTTTGTGGTATTAAAGTTTCCATTGTTTTACTTGATGTTTGATTAAAGTTGGAAGAATATCGAGTAGTCAACTGAGCAAAGAACAAATCCGAGGCTACGTAAATGAAGAGAGCAATAAAAGAAGGAGCCTCCTGCAGAAATACATACGTTTATGTAACGATTCCAAGGTCCTGACTCCTGATAATATTGCCAAGTACACACAACACAACATTGGTAAAAAAAAAAGCGACTTAAAATCACTCACTTGTAACTCATGATCATAGGTGACGGTGGATACGATGCTTATTGAGAGTAAGGACACAGCACAAGCTATCCTAGATCTGATTCCTGTTCTTAACATTAGTAGCCTGGTGATGGGAACTAAGCGACCACCTCATGCAAGGTAAAACATGTCTTGTATTGAACAAGAAACATATGACCATCTCCATGTCCAGTTTAAGATGAGCAAGGGTTCATCTGGTTGTGTCAGGGTTCTGAGAAAAAGAGCTGGAAAGGGAAAATTTGTTGAGAAAAAGGCTCCGGACTACTGTGAAGTTAGTATCGTGCATGATGGGAAAAAGGTTTTGGATGATCCAGTAACAAAGAAATCCCGATGGCAAAGACCTGACTTTGTTGGACGCTTCTCAGAGCAGAAGATGTTGGCATGTGCATGTTTTCCAGGCAAGTCTGGTTCCTATTTCTTGTCAAACACTTACATTCCTTGCATAAAACAAAAGAAAGAAAGCCAACAATAATGCGTTTCTTTCATCTTATCCAGGTTGTGGGACTAAGCCCAGGCAGGAATTCTTAAAAGCGTAGAGAATGGACATAATGGCATACTCAACGCAAGTTGGGACAGTAAAGAGATACAAATAATGTGTCTACTCTCCTCTGTACTTTGATTTCTTTTACCTTTTACTGAATCCTTGTTTGTAAGTTAACTAAGCTCCTTGTCTCTCCGCATATGTTTGCAAAAGAGTTTCATTTTTTTGTAGTCATTTATCAGCAATTCAATGATGAGAAGAGTGCATTTGACTGTTAAATTGAAAGATATCAAGAAAATGTCGTTTACTGAGAAAACGAATAATTAGTATGTAGAAATTTAGGTTGAAAGTGAGCTCGGAATAAAGCAAAGGTTGCGTCTTAAAATTTTTTTTTCTGATAAGTTGAAATAATAGAAATTCAAGTTATAATAGAATTAATTGATTATTACTTTTGGATTGATAACAACATTTTACATAGCCATATTTCACAAGTACTTTTTGTGTCATTTTGTCCTTTTAAAAAGGATAAAAAAGTGACATAAAACAGATTTTCATCTGGCTGGGTAGATAAAGATTAGAGACAGAAACACTGAAGAGCTGTAACGCTTGCTCTAATTTTGAGGAAAAAAGAAGGCGAAAACCCTAGAAGAAGAAATCCCCTCAAATTCCACGATGAACCCTTACGATAACAGATACTCCGACCCGGACTCTTACCGTCGCCGTCGCAGGTACTCTCCTTCACCTCGATGTATTGTTATAATTCTGTCTGGTTCTTCAATTCCGGTTTCTTGATGATTGTGGTTTTTTGCGACCAGTGACCTAATGGGCCCACCGCCAACGTACGGACGCAGCGCTCCCGTTCCTTACGGAGGTGCCCCGCCAACCGCCTTCGCAGGAAAAGGGGGTTCTGCGCCATCAGGCGGCTATCCACCGTTCGAACCGCCTGTTGGCAGGTTTGATATTGGGAGGGGCGGTGGTGGTCGAGGCGGAAGGGGCTTCCCCAGTGGTCGGCATGACGCGGCGCGTGGCGGAGGTGGCAGAGGCCGCGGTGGTGGGCGAGGTTTTATCGGTGGTCACGTTGGGGGGAGAGGAAATAGGTATAGTGGAGGAGGAAGTTCGAGAGGAGACTTGGATAATATTGCTCTTCCAAGACAAGATTTTGGGAATTTAGTGCCTTTTGAGAAGAATTTCTACGTTGAGAGTCCCTCGGTCCGGTCTATGTCTGAACACGACGTTAAGATGTATAGAGCAAGAAGGGATATCACTGTCGAAGGACATGATGTGCCCAAGCCCATCCGAATGTTTGAGGAGGCCAACTTCCCTGGTAAAATAGAGAAAACTTGATGCTTTCATGAGTGTTTTATTTGTATTCCGAATCTGATTGTTACATGCCTTGTGTTGTAGGTTACTGCTTAGAGGTGATTGCTAACTTAGGATTCGTTGAGCCTACACCAATTCAGGCTCAAGGGTGGCCAATGGCCCTAAAGGGTAGAGATTTAATTGGCATTGCTGAAACTGGTTCTGGAAAGACTTTGGCGTACTTACTACCTGCTTTGGTACATGTTAGTGCACAGCCTAAATTGGGTCAGTATCTGTTGCTTTTATTTCTCAAGATGCGGTGTTACTTTAAGTTGCTCGATATTTGAACCGACTCTGAATACTTTGTTATTTTCCAGTTCAAGGAGAGGGTCCAATTGTGTTAGTATTAGCCCCCACAAGAGAACTGGCTGTTCAAATTCAAGAAGAAGCTCTAAAGTTTGGTTCATTTGCAAACATCAGGAGTACTTGTGTATACGGGGGTGCACCTAAAGGGCCACAAATTCGTGATCTGAAAAGAGGTACTTAATTTATTCAAGTAACTCAATGGGCAGTTTATTGACCTGCAGTGCAGTTAGTTTATTGAGCTAAATATCAAAGTTTTGTCCTTTCCAGGTGTTGAGGTTGTCATTGCTACTCCTGGTCGATTGATAGATATGTTGGAAACTCAACACACAAACTTGAGGAGAGTGACCTACCTTGTATTGGATGAGGCTGACCGAATGTTGGACATGGGATTTGAGCCTCAGATTAGAAAAATTGTGTCTCAAGTATTCATCTTTCTAATATTTCCTCTTTTAATTGGTGGCTGTAACTATTTTGAAAATTTCAAATGGAAGGTGTGCATTATGACATCCAAATAAAGCCAAAGAAGTGTTTGATTTGTTTGTGTGCTATTTTTTCTTTTTGACTATTATAAATTTTTTGTGGAACTAGTGTTTATCTGAAGATGATACTCCGCTGAAACTTATTGCACCTGAATTTAATATATTGAAGAGCTAGGCTTTGATCTAATACCTATATGATACTCTGATGGAACTTATTGCACCTGAATTTAATATATTGAAGAGTTAAGCTTTGATCTAATACCTATGTATTTGTGGCAGATCCGACCAGATAGACAAACATTGTATTGGAGCGCTACGTGGCCAAAAGAGGTGGGAATTTTAGCAAGGCAATTTTTGCGGAATCCGTACAAGGTATAAGATTTGTATTTACTAAAGCATGCCTTTTGATTTCAGTGGATTCAGCATTTCTTGTTGGCATTGTATGATTTTCAGGTAATCATTGGATCACCAGATCTGAAAGCTAACCAATCAATAAACCAAGTTGTTGAGGTTGTCGCAGATGGGGAGAAGTACAACAGGTTTGTGTTGACAGCTTGTAGCTGAGGTAGCAGATCTTGTAGGATGTGGTTGTTGTTTGTCTTGACAACTTGTAGCTGAGACTAGAAAAGATTTTGTAGTATGTGGTTGTTGATGCCTTATATGCTTCTCCATACAGGCTGATTAAACTACTAAAGGAAGTTATGGATGGAACTCGAATTTTGATATTTGTGGAGACCAAAAAGGGATGTGACCAAGTTACAAGACAATTGAGAATGGATGGATGGCCTGCTCTGTCTATCCATGGCGATAAAAACCAGGCCGAAAGGGACTGGGTACTTGCTGAATTCAAAAGTGGCAGAAGCCCCATAATGATTGCCACTGATGTTGCTGCCAGGGGTCTTGGTAGGATCACCGTGTGTTAGGACTCTTTAAGTTCATTCAGTTAGTTCTTAAAACTTGAAGATAGTAGAGTCCACCGGCTGCTTTGCAGTTCCCTGAGAACATAATTTGTGGTATGGGTGCAATTGGTGGTGTATGCATGATGAGTCGGCTTGTTCTGTTATTATGCTCTGGTTACAGAGATCTAGAAGTTAGATTGAGAGGCATATTCGTTTCTCATATTGCTTGGAGTATCCCATAAAAGAGTCCTGCTTGGGTGCTACCCTTGTGTTACTGCTCATGTTACATGGACACGGAGCACTGGCTTTCAGCACTACTAGGCTGCTTAAGAATCGTTCAATGACTGAATTCTTCTATGGGTCAAAATTGTGATGATTTAATGGTTTAACGATAAGCTGGAATAGCTCAATGGAATGGCTTTTACAGAATATGGCATTGCTCCATTTATCTGGTGTCCAAGTAACATGATTGACAGCATTTTTGCCCATCCACAGTTATGGAGCTGAATTTGTTTTGGCAGCCGGATTGAGTCATAAATTGTGTGGAGGTGGTGGTGGTGGTGGTGGTGGTGAAGTTGCACTTTTATCCCTGCAAAGTTAAGGTGGGCACATTTATCTGATGAATGTGTTATCTTAAATTTGATCATACAGATCTTAGGATGCAGGGATAAAAGAGTGCATACATACATGTAAGGCATAAATTTGCAAGATAATGGGTTTTACATTTTTGTCTGAAATGAATTTTTAAGTTTTACATGATCACTGCATGGAGTAAGAGTTTTACTGGCTGTGTCACGTCAAGCTTGTGTAACTTGAATAATTGAGGAGTAGAAAGCTAACTTATGTATAAGCTTCTTTCTCCCTAGTGTTTGGATTTGACGGGAACAAGCCAGTTGTAATTACAGCTGTTGCCTTGTAGCCCCCTTTAGTTAAATACCCGTATGTATCTTGCAAATTAGATCTGATGATAGCTTTTGTTTGTGTTTTTTTTTTAAATTTTTTTTCTCTGTTGTAGATGTGAAGGACATAAAATGTGTGATCAACTATGATTTTCCTTCTAGCCTTGAGGATTATGTGCACAGAATTGGCAGAACTGGTCGTGCAGGTGCTACAGGAACGGCTTTTACCTATTTTACGAGTGCAAATGCTAAATATGCAAGGGATCTTATAAAAATATTGCAAGAAGCAGGGCAAATAGTGCCTCCAGCACTTTCTGCATTGGCTCGATCAGCTGGGACTTCAGGAGGTAATTACTGGGCTTTCTTTACTGGCTAGTGTGTTAGAGGGAGATTAATCTTGGGTATGCAATTGTTTCAGGTTCTGGAAGTAACTTTCGCTCCAGAGGACGTGGGGGCGGCTTTGGCAATCGGTCATTGATTTCAGGATCTAATACTGTTCCTATAGGTGGAAGGAGGCCTTGGTGAACAGCAACCTTTGTGTCTTAGTTCCGATTTGAAACAAAAAAGTATCAACTGTACCAACATGCAACGTTGTCAGGTTTTTACACCTATTTGGGAAGAGTGACTGTGTGAAATTTTATGCTGCTTCATGTCTTTGTTTAATGTAATGCCAATAACACGTTAGTTTCTGTAAATTAGGAACAGAAGTCCAAACTAAAGAAAATGTCATCTTCCGAGTTATACAATTTTAGAACGGTTCCCTCGTATCGCACAAGTCGATGGTAATTAATGTTTAATTAGTGCAGTAAAGTGAATCACACCGGCGTCGTTTTGGACAAATTAGAATTGAGTCATTTCACCGTCTTATATCTGGCAAGGGCAAAATCGTGCAGAGCGAAAATGACGACAAGATTGAAGAAGAGAGGTCATGAGTGCTGGCCACGGTTGTATAGCAACATCCTAAGTGTGCGGGAGGGCGCGGTAACGCCGGAGGAATGCACCACCACCGTATCCTCTTCGACAAGTATCATCCCGGTTAATTCGACAAAGTTGGTACGAGATATTTCCACAGGCTTTGCAACAAGTTTTGCTGCCTGACCCGCAACATCGAAAAGCTCTGGTCTTTGGTCCTTAACGAGATCAAAGACAAGGCCACCAAGGACAATGCGCCTTTGATTGATGTGTCGCAGTTCGGCTACTTCAAGCTTCTTGGAAAGGGCGTGTTTCTGCAGAATCAACCCGTTGTTGTGAAGGCTAAGCTTGTTTTCAAGATTGCTGATCAGAAGATTAAGGCCAGTGGCGGGGTTGTCATTCTTACCACGTAACTTTTCTTTTTGATTTGGTAGTCTAATCTAATCTAATCTAATCTCCCCTTCCCTTTACTTGGATTTCCCTTAGTCCACCATTCATGCCGCCGCTATCCCCCCCGTTCTCTCCCTCTAGCTGCAACAGTTATGGGCCTGACCAATATGCTTTATTGTTATTTATGAATTATACATTAAGATAGACAATTCGAGTAAGAGGGGTGTTGGTGTTTGATCCTGGTAGTGTGTTCAAAAGTTATTGTTAGGTTTTTGGAGAGATCTCCACGAAAAGATCTCCTAGGGGGAAATGAATTTATAGTTGTTGAGACGGAGCACTTGGTAGATTCTGCTTACAAGGTGCATCTGAAAATTCAGGTCAAAAGATAAAATTGTGCTTCAAATTAGAATGATAAATTTTTAGAGCTGAACTCCGGCCAGTAAGGACCTAAACTTGACCTGCCCTAGTGCTAATTTTAGTTTTAGAGGCGGTGGAGGGAAGGTTGGATAAGTCAGCGAGGGAGATCGCAGGGAGATGATAAGACAATAATGTTGAGCGGAAACATTAATAAATTTGGAGTGAAAAATAAAACAGGAACAAGAACATCAAGATTTTTATACTGGTTTGGCAATGCCTACGTCTAGTTTGGAGGCGACTGAGTATTTCACTATAATAAATGAGAACATATAATAATGTTTATCACTCTATTCCCAAAAGACTCAAATTAACCCAAGCTCACACACTCCTACTAAGAAGAGAAAGCCAAAAATTTTACTAATGCTCGCTGTTTTTTTTCTCTTCACTCTCTCTATTGCTGCTTCTCGTTTATAGAAAAGTCAATGGGGAAGGCTAGCTACAAAATATAGCTGGCCAACTTGTTACACTGAAATCCACCGAAAATAACCATTTTTGACTTTGAGACAATACTCAACAATCTCCACCTTGGATCAAATTCTCGAAGTGCTCCCAATGGTCGTCTCTCAATCCCCTACGGGACAATCAACAAATTTTACAAATGTCAATCAAGTCTAAGCAATGCTTAAACTTAAGTAACAAAACTGGTTTTGTTAATATATCAGCAGGATTGTCGGCGGTCCCAATCTTCTGAAGAAGAATGTCTTCCTCATCAATAATCTCAAGAACAAAATGGAACCTCACATCAATGAGTTTTGTGCGTGCGTGATGAACTTGATTTTTTGCTAAATAAATAGTGTTTTGACTGTCACAATGACATCCACGTGGTCCTGATGGACCCTTAAGTCATCAAGCAACTCTTGAAGCCAGATGGCTTTTTTAATAGCTTTTATTACTGCCATGTATTCTGCCTCAGTAGTTGATAAAGCAACTGTAGATTGCAAAGTTGATCTCCAACTCACTAAACCTCTAGTAAGAGTGAATATAAAACTTGTAGTGAACCTACGCTTGTCCAAATCACCTGCGCAATCAGAATCTACATATCCAACAACACATTGACCAGTAATTTCATCTTGCTGAAATATTAAACCAATATCCATAGTACCTAGAATACACCGCAGAATCTATTTCACAGCTTGCCAATGCCCTTTTCCTGGATTATACATATATCTATTGACAATACTAATAACTTGTGAAATATCAGGCCTAGTACACACCATAGCATACATCAAACTATCAACAACACTTGCATATGGAATTTGAGCCATGTAATGACTCTCCTCATTTGTATTAGGAGACATAGAAACACTAAGTTTGAAATGAGGAGCAAGAGATGTACTAACCGGTTTTGAATTTTCATTCATCCCGAAATGTTGTAGTACCTTCTTCAAATACTGCTTTTGACACAGACCAATCTTGCCTTTTGCTCTATCTCTTTCAATTTCCATACTTAGTATCTTCCGAGCTTCTTCCAAGTCCTTCATCTCAAATTCATTACTCAGTTGAGTCTTCAATCTTTCAATCTCCACTTTACTTTTACATGCTATAAGCATATCATCAACATATAACAGCAAATAAATAAAAGTTTCATCTTGTAGCTTGTGAAAGTATACACAATGATCATAATGACTTCTTGTGTACTTCTGCTCGATTATAAACCTATCAAATTGCTTGTACCATTGTCTTGGAGACTGCTTTAAACCATACAATGATTTTTGCAATTTACAAACCCAATTTTCCTTACTAACAACCGTAAACCCTTCTGGCTGACACATAAAAATATCTTCCTCCAAATCACCATGTAAGAATGTCGTCTTGGTATCAAGTTGAGCCAACTCAAGGTCAAACTGTACAATTAAACCCAACAAAATACGAATGGAAGAATGTTTTACTACAGGCGAGAATACCTCGTTATAGTCAATGCCTTCCTTTTAAGCATAGCCTTTAGCTACCAATCTGACTTTGAATCTTACATTGTCTTTTCCCAAAGATTCCATCTTCTTATCATATACCCGTTTACGACCAATTTCTTTCTTCCGTTTTGGTAACTGAACCAACTTCTAATTCTTATTTTTATGAAGAGAATTCATCTCGTCATCTATAGTTTTCTTCCACGCAATGCTCTCTAAACTCCTGATAGCTTCTTTGTAGGTGAATGGAATATCATCTTCAATAACTGGAAGTGCATATGCCACAATATTAGTAAACCGAGAAGGCTTTCGAATTTCCCTTCTTGATCTTCTGGTTGCAATAGAATCTTGTTGCTGTGGTGGTTCTTGGGTAGGTACCTCCTCTTTATTATCCTCGTCCTCATCATCAAAATCAACTGTAGGACTAGTATCTATAACATCAGACCTTAATGGATCAACTGGAGTCTTCAATAACTCCACCTGCTTTGAACTACTCATGGTCTTGGTCGCTTCAATTTCCCCTTCATGCTTGTTCTGATTAACCATAGCAGTCTCATCAAAAGTCACATCTCTGCTTACAACAAATTTCTTCTCATCTGGACACCAAAGTCGGTATCCCTTCACGCCAGTGCTAAAGCCCATAAATAGAGCTCTCTTTGCTCTTGGATCCAACTTGCTTTCCCTGACATGATAGTAAGCAGGACAACCAAATATGTGTAAATACTTGTAATCAGTACAAGGTTTACCATACCGTACCTCCATGGGTGTTTTTTGCTTGTTTGCAGTAGTAGGCAACCGATTAATAATATGGCTTGCATAAGTAATTGCTTCAGCCCAAAATACTTTGTCTAAACTAGCATTAGACAACATACATATAACTTTCTCAAGTAAAGTACGGATCATGCGCTCTGCCACCCTATTCTGTTGTGGTGTCTCCATAACCGTGAAATGCCTCACAATTCCCTCATCTTGACAAACTTCCAAAAAAGGATCTGACTTATATTCACCACCATTATCTGATCTGAGAGTCTTGATTTTTCGACCGGTTTGCATTTCAATCGTCTTTGTCCACTTTAGGAATATCTTTAAGACTTCATCTTTATGCTTCATGGTATACACCCATACTCTTCTAGATAAGTCATCAATAAGGAGACAAAATAATGGCTATCTCCCTAAGATGCATTCTTGGAAGGTCCCCAAACATCAGTATGAACATAATCTAAAATGCTTTTAATGTGGTGAATAGCAGTGCCAAATTTCACTCTAGTTTGCTTACCCAGTACACAGTGTTCACAAAATTCCAATTTACATGCCTTTGCACCTTTCAATAAGCCTTGCTTCACCAATCCTTACAATGCTTTTTCACCAGCATGCCCAAGATGCATATGCCATAACCTTGTAGTATCTAAACTATCTATGTCAGCAGCTTCAGTGATAGCTGCTCCACCAGTAACTGTACTCCCTTGTAAAAAATACAAGTTATTTCGTCTTGTACCTTTCATCACCACAAGTGCCCCGTACACAGCTCTAAGAACTCCACCCTCTATGGTGATCTTGATACCCTTGGATTTTAATGCTCCTAATGAGATAAGACTTTTCTTCATATCCGGTACATACCGAACATCACTCAAT
This sequence comes from Erythroxylum fimbriatum, assembly GCA_026770325.2. NCBI lineage: Eukaryota > Viridiplantae > Streptophyta > Magnoliopsida > Malpighiales > Erythroxylaceae > Erythroxylum > Erythroxylum fimbriatum. The sequence goes on from JANZLH020000421.1 coordinate 2,472,512, forward strand.
TCTCTGACTGTTCCATCATGCATCTTCAAACAGATTTTGCCTATCCTTTGTGTTTTGCATGCATTATTATTTTCCATCAAAACAACTCCACCATCCACCTCCTGGAAGCTAGAGAACCATTCCCTAATGAGACACATATGATAAGTGCAACCTGAATCCAAAATTCACTCCTTGTAGTGACCATCCGTAGATGAACTAGTCAAAGCAAACTCGAAATCATCATCTCCAAATTTTGCAACATTTACTACAGAACCCCACTTTCTCCCTCTCTTTGTTCTTTAATTTGGGGCAGCCTTTCTTCTAATGACCCTTTTGGCGACAAAAGGCACAATCATCTTTAGCAGGAAACTTCCTTCGTGACTTTGAACGAGATTTTTCCTGCTTCCCATGTTTTCTTTCCTCTGTTCGTTCCCTTGCAGTGAGAGCCTCAGTTTGTGAATTGTGAGTCTTCCATTCCTTCTTACGACACTCACGATTCACTAATACCGCAGAAATCTCATTAAGTTTCACCTCGGATTTTTCATACAACAAAGTAGTTGTCAAATGATCATAAGCATCAGGCAATGAATTTAACAAACATAGTGCCTTATCCTCATCAGAAATTTTCACATCAAGGTTTGCTAAACCAGCAAGTATTTTATTATAATCATTTAGGTGTTCGTGCTTAGAAATACCTGGACTATACTGAAATTGGAAGAGTCACTTCTTCAAGAAGAGCCGATTTTCTACCTCCTGGTCATATACTTTTCCTCCCATTTGGTCCATAACTCCTTAGCAGAAGTTTCCTTTATATAAGGATGTTTCAGCTCCGTTTTAAGGAATGATTGAATAGCGATACAAGTATGGAGAATAATTCGCGTCCACTACTTGTCATCCATATCTTCGGGTTTATCTTCCAGGACCATATCTTACTCTTGTTGATACAATACATCAATAACTTCACACTGCCACATACCAAAATTATTAGAGCCATTAAATTTATCAACCTCTAACCTTGTAGTAGCGATTGGATGTCTACTGGATGTAGGTGTCGATGATGATGATAACGATTCCCTCTTAATAGGCTCGTCTTTATCTCCAGCCATCTACACGTTACTGTTCACAAATACGTATTGATACTGTTCACAGCACTGTAGCACTGGCACTGTTCACAGGGACTGTAGCACCGATACTGTAGCATGACACTGTTCACTGGGGGTACTGTTCACCGGCACAGTTCCCCCATACTGTTCACCGACACTGTTCACCCCGTACTATTGACCGACACTATTCACCGGTACTGTTGACCGACACTGTTCGCCGGCACTGTAACTCCAATAAATTTTCACTCCTACAACACCCCAATCGAAAAAACTGAAGCTCTGATACCAATTGTTGTGCGAAAACGTTAATAAATTTTGTGTGAAAAATAAAATAAGAACAAGAACGTCAAGATTTTTATATTAGTTCGGCAAAGCCTACGTCCAGTTTGGAGACGACCGATTATTTCACTATAATCAATGAGAGCAGACAATAGTGTTTATCAATCAATTTTCCAGGAGACCCAAATTAACCCAATCCTATTAGAAAAGAGAAAACAAAAAATTTATATATCTAATTTTCCCTTTTCTCTCTCCCCCTCACTATGCTTCTCTCTCTTCTCCTTCGATTGCTCTCTCACTTCTGGAAAACTCTCTCACACGAACAATTTCTGCTCTTCTCCCAACTCTCCTCTCTTTCGTTATTGTTCTTCCAATTTTTAGAGAATTCAATGGGTGTGAACAAAGCCACCATTGTTGAGCCACCATTGTTGATCACCGAAAGCAACAATTTTTGACTTTGCAAGTTTCAATTTTTGACTTTGAGAAGTTGAGAGAATATTCAACATTATATGCAAACGACTACTCTTTTGTGGTCTGAATTATGACGTGGATGAGCTTTTGCACCTATAGAATTCCTATAAAATATACTCATATTCCTCTCAAGCCAAATATGATTTATCGTGCTATTGAATGCAATTCTGAAAGTGATCCAATCCCCATCATTTTTTCCTCTAAACTTTACTACACCATTTAATTAGATCTTCCATTCGAGGTTAGGAATGTTTGAGCAACACATTCCTTTGATTATGCACCATATTGAAGAGGAGTATCCACACTTAAAAAATAAGTGTTCAAGTGTGTCATCGCTGAGCTGTAGAGAACACAAGTGTCAGATAGGCTTATATATCTTTTAGGCCTATCGAATATATTTTATCTTTCTTTAAGTGCCCACATAGTGAAAGAGGCTTTTGGGTAAGCTTGATGGAACCATATTAAGTAATGCCAAGGAATTCTTACAGCTTGTCCCCTTATCATCATCCCGAAATATTTATTAGAGAACATATCATTGCTTACCTTTTCCATTTGATCTGATCCTCTATGTTTAGATTGATTTAATATAAGCATTAAAAATATCAATATAATTAAAATAATATTTTAGTGATTAATAAAAATACACAGTTGTGAAGAGTTATCATGATTGTTACCCATATACATTTATTCTGATAAGTGAATTAAATTTTAAATAATTAAAAATATATAACTTTTTTTGAGAAAATAATAATGGATTAAGTTATAAATGGCAAGCATGAATTACAATGTAGCTACAAAGAGCTATACGTGAAAAAGCCAAGCAAATGGAAGCTTATAAGCCTAGATACAACTTTCTTCAGATGTCAATAAGCTTACACATTCTACATTACAGTACAATAGTCTTCATTATGAAATATAGACTTGATTAAGCTCATATAGCTTTTAATTTGCATAATGGTTCTGTCGCTGAATTGTTCTTTTATTAGACTTTTATCTTGGAATATTTGAGCATTTCTTTCATCCCAAATAGCTTTAACAAGACAGGTGGTAGCTAGATAGAATGACTACTCAACTATAGAGTGAAGTTGTTTGCTTTCCCTGCACCATATCCTTATAGACGCACCATATCCTTATAGAACCCCACGCTCCATGAGCATCTTGAATGTAACATTTCTATAGCACATTCTTCTAAGTAGTATTAAAATATGTATATTGAAAAATAAGCGTTCAGTGCTTTCTTTAGCTCTTTGACAAAGAAGGAACCAATTAGGAATGTTGGGGAAATTTCTTTAACTTATCCACAGTTGGTAACTTATCCTTCATAGCTAACTATAAAGTGATCGAGGCCCTTGGATGAAAATGCTTGTATGATACAACCTTATACCAAGATATCCTATTATAGTTGTTTCTAAAGAAATTCTTGTGGAATTGATTTGTGAATTTGTCATTTTTTGAATTATTCCAAAAAATGTAATCTTCCCCTCCACTCAAATTGGATTAAACAATTTCTTCACAAATTGATCTAAGGATAGAGTTATGTATCAACTAATATTACTCTATTACCAATGACATATTTGAGATCTTCCATTTCTTGCAAGTTATAAAGAGGATCATAAGAGGTCCAATTCCCAAACTAAAAACTGGTTTGTTTTCCATCTTCAATAAGATAAATAAATTCATTCCTCAATAACTCCCTAGTTTTTATAATAGCTTTCAAGGTTGAAGTACAGTAGGATTTAATCTTTATACTCCATAAACTTCTACTTTTTATATTGATATTATGGATCCATTTACACCAAAGGGATTGCTTATCTGTCATTAACCTTCATAGCCTCTTATGGATCATAACATTGTTCATTAACTTGAGAGAAATAATCCCAAGATTACCTTTTTCCTTAGGTAAGCAGACTTACTTCCACTACATTCGAGCTTTTTCGATAGTGTCTTCATTCTCATTCCAAAGAAACCTACTGCACAAAGTCTCTATGGATTTGAGACTCTCTTGGAAATAGTTACATAGGCAGGCCAAAATGTATTGACAGAGTTCAACACAAACGAAATAAGCATAGATCTATCAGCAATAGATAGTGTTTTGGAACTCTCCAAGAAGAAATTCTATTGTTGATTATGTTAACTAGTTTGCTAAAATCACCTTGTGTAGGATTGGTAGCTAGAATGGGAATGGTTAAGTAAAGTAAAACATAGGAATTAGATATGACATGAAGCCAGTGATGGAATTAATGATAGATTCATTGCCTGCGGCTGATTTTGATAAATAAAAGCAACTATTGGAGCAATTGGTTTCTAAACCAGACATCTTGCTAAAGATTTTTAAGGCTTTCATAAGAGTCGACACAAAAGTCTAATCAGCCTTAGAGAGGAGAATGAGATCATATTCAAAATACAGATTAGCGATATGTAGATGTTTGCACTTGAAATGAAACTTGAAACCTTTTTTTTTCTCTCCACAACTCTCTTCAAGGTTCTATTAAATACTTCCATAATAAGTGTAAAAAAAACATAAGGAGATATAGGGTCTCCATGTCTAAGTCCTTTAGTGCTTTTGAAGGGCTTACCATGCTAAACATTCACCAATATCTTGAAGGAAGGAGAGGTGATGCATTGTGTGATCCACTTAGCATTAATTCCTGTCGCTTTCAAGAAATGGAAATATAGGAGTTTCAACTAATTCTAAATGTGCATTAGTTGTTCTTTGAGTGCTTTAAAAATGTATTGCATATTGTGCATTATGAAAATGATTTTTTTAAAAAAGGTATCAAGTTTAAGAAATCCAGTTTCAGAAATGTGCCATTTTGGGCAACAAGTTTACAAGTCATGAAATTCATGTTATGTGGGTTTGTGGTGGTCCCCTAAGTTAAGTCAAGTGCACTTTGACAAAAAAGCTTCTCCCGCCTGCTCGCTAGTGGCGTGGAGCTCCTTCATGGACTCCCATAAGTTCATGGCTGCACAAGACCATTATGTGGAAATGCGTAGTACGTTCTGTTTTGGATCCACCCGAACCAATTTGATGTGCCATTATGTTCGTGATATGTTGAAAAAAAGTGATGTACTCATGTTATGCCTTCATGTGAGTTTTACAATGAAAATGATTTTTGCAATGATTTTGCTTGTCACCGATTGTAAAATTTTTACTCACAGGCTTCAAGCTCACCCTCACTTTCCTCCCCACAAGCAGGTGAAGAGCAAGAGATTGAGTAGTCAAGGGCCGAGGGCATCACTCCACTTTTAAATTGTTGTTGTATTTTAAGTTAATCTTGAAACCAAGGCTTTAGTTGCATTGTGAGTAGTGCATTGTTCAAGTATCTTTAGTATCTGAGACTTTTGAAACATTGATGTTTTGGGACTTGAAATGCCCACTAAAGCTTTGCAAAAACTATGATCTTTTGATGCTATTGATATATGATTTTGCTTTCTTCCATAATTCGCAAGGTTTCATAAGGGGAAATTTCGTGTACTGACTTCAGGGAGATTTTTGGGTTGATTTGAGCTGATTTAGGCAAAATTATGTTATAGAAAGTTGTAGATCTTTCTTTCATCTTTCCAACGATATATAGCATGAAAATTTTGGACATCTGAGCTGAAAGTTATGCCCTTTTTATTGCTCCATCTCAGTTTTGTTCCGTCTCAAAAGTGACGTCATCATCGTCTGATGACGTCAGTATCGTCTTAGTTTGACTGTCTCAGTTTGACCGTCTCAGTTACTATTCATCGTTACCTTCTATTCCATTTTTGACCCTTCAAACGATGGCATTAGTCTTTAAGGTCTTCATGAAAGTTGTAGATCTTGAAGTCCTCTTTCCAACCATATAAAGAATGCCTTAATCCGAGATCTGTAGGGAAAGTTATGGTAATTTTCCCAACCCTGTATCGTCTGATGACGTCACCATCGTCTTATAATGACGTCATGCATTGTCTGATCCATTTTTCACCCTTCAAACGATAGAACTGGTCTTTGACGTCTTCATAAAAGTTGTAGATCTTAAAGTTTTTTTTCGAACCATATAACGAACACCTTAATCCTATATCTGTAGGGAAAGTTATGGCAATTTTTCTAACCTTGTATCATCTGATGACGTCACCATCGTCTCATAATGACGTCATGCATCGTCTGATCCACTTTTTACCCTCCAAACGATGGAATTAGTCTCTGCGGTCTTCATAAAAGTTGTAGATATTGAAGTCCTCTTTCTAACCATATAAAGAGCACCTTAATCTGATGTTTGTAGGAAATGTTATGATAATTTTTCCAACCCTATATCTTCTGATGACGTCACCATCATCTCATAATAACGTCATGCATCGTCTGATCCATTTTTCACCCTTCAAACGATGGAATTGCTCTTTGAGATCTTCATAAAAGTTGTAGATATTGAATTTCTCTTTCCAACCATATAAAGAACACCCTAATTGGAAGTATTTAGGGAAATTTATGATGATTTTCCTAACCCCGTATCGTCTGATGACGTCACCAATGTCTCATAATGACGTCATACATCGTCTGTTCCATTTTCTACCCTTCAGACGATGGATTTGTTCTTTGAGGTCTTTATGAAAGTTGTAGATCTTACAGTTCTCTTTCAAACAAGACAAAAATAAAGTCTATCTGAAATCTATAGCAAAAGTTATAGGATTTGTTCCAAGATAGGTACAAATTGTTTGATGGTATAAACATGTTCGATTCTTTCGGGTATAACTTGTTGGAACCCCTTCCTAGTGAGACCCGTGTCTGACGTCCTACGTGACACCTGGACGCGCACCTCAGGAGGGAGGAATTCCCCACCTCATAAGGAACCTCAAATCGAACTTATTTTAATGACTTCCAAACAAGTCTTGCTAAATTTACATTAATTTCCGTCAATGCAAAAGATCTACATTAGGGCCCAAGCTCAAATAAAAATTCCATCCAATTGCTTCACTCTGATTGAATCCAAGAATTCAACTTAATCCCGAAAGCTCTCGAATTTGCATAAAAAGGTAGGAAAATTTTGCTTGAAAGCCAACGTTTCAAAAACCGAGTCAAACGGAGGTCAAACGAATAAGTTATAAACTAAAGAGTGAACTTTATCGTCGAAAATGTGCAAACTTAATGTCAAAAGAAAACTGAACGAAAACTCTACGACTTTCAAGAAGAATGTAAAACCTGATTTGGCCATTAAGGAGGTTCAAAGTTGTTGC
>JANZLH020000421.1:2483058-2508574 GCA_026770325.2 Erythroxylum fimbriatum
CACACACCAACTCTATCGTTAGCTTCACCTGACTTGGCATAGTGTTCCTAAACCCAAGATCGTTTTTTATTTGAAGAGGTGGTAGGAGGCTTAGGGAGATTTGATGCATTAGAATCAGGTGTTTGGGGATTATCGGAAGTTGTTATAGAAGTCATGTCAACACCACCAATGCTCTGAGAAGTGAGAAGTATCTCCATTAGTTCCATGAGTCAATGGTGGGGCATTGCTAGTGCAGTCCATGGAGGTTGACATCTAATTAAAAAATTTAAAGCTTTTGGAGTTGTATATTTCATGAACAATAAAAAAGAATAATTTGGGATATTGAAAGGAAAAGGTTCTACATGTAAAAATAGATATAAAAAAATAATTACCTGTTCTCTTCAAGAATCAAGATCGTGATTTGATCTTTTATGTTTAAGGAGGAGAAATAGATTGTGAGTGTTACAGTTTGAGAGATAAGAGGTTAAGAAGTGACTGTAGGATGAAAGATTGAATTGAATTTTTTTTCTTTTTTGAACGAATAGAATGACCTTTAATTTTCCTTTTGTTTCATTAAGAAAAAAACGGTTCAACTTCAATGGCTAATATTTAATAAAAGATCAATTGTTATTCAAGCGATCTTAGCCATAAATTTACAAGGTTTATATTAAGACCTTTGGATTGAATTACCTTTTTTTAGACGAACTGAATTTACAAATGATCTTAGCAATTTTATCAATTATTCATATAAGAACAAACTACATTGCTATATCAATGATTCATATAAGAACAAACTACATTGCTATTCTCAATTTAAATATTAAAATGATTGCTATTCATTATATTAACAAAAATTGAACACAAAACCTTACGTAAGGTTTTTATGGTAATGTCTCGCTTCTTAATAAACTTTCAATAGAGCTCTCTATTATTTTCCAATCAGAAGTGCTTATAATAGGACTTTGAAGATGAATTATACACGCAATATGGCTTCTTATTTACTTGCTTGTTTAATGTTTATAATATCTCATAAATATCTAAGCTAATATATGTGCCTTAAAAAACTAAAATTGTAGGATTTCTTAATAAATGTGTTTTACACTTATTAATTTCTTTAATTAATCTTTAAATGATTATATTATTTTAGTCAATGAATTTTTTATTAATAGTTTAATACTTTGATCAATAACTTTGACATATATTAATTATTATTTGAAGTAGAAGTATTGAGTGTTATGCATTAGTTGTTACTTATAATAGCAATGTTTAAAATTAACGTTTAATAACATAGAATTAAAGTAGTTTTTTTTCCTTTTCTTCTTTTTTTTAACTCGAGAATTAATATAGTAAATACTAGTGAATTGATTATTATTAATATCCTCTTAAATTATATCTAATTATATAATAGGTTGTTTTGGGTGTTTCAGGTTCAGGTTTAAACATAAACCTATAAATCAGGCTCGGTTCAGTTAACCTGCTATAGGTTCGGTTAACCTAGAACTGTAAGTTAGAAACCTGAACCTGAAACATTCGGTTAACCTTGTTTATAAGTTTGGTTCATGCGGTTCAGGTCCGGTTCATAGGTTTGCGGGTTTTTTTTAACACCTCTACTAAAGAATGTGTTGTAAGCTGATTTTTTTAAGTTTTAATGCTACGTAGTAAGTATTTTGGCTAAGAGGACATAATGCATTAGTGCACTATTCATTTTTCTTCATTTAGGATAAAATTTCTTGCATATAGAGTGGAATTATTAGGACATCCACACATTAAGTTTAAGGATCAATTAAGGAATTAAATTAAGGTGAAACTAAGCTTAAGATTTTGGTTACAAACCTTAATTTAAAATTAATACGATGGATCATTTGTATATATTTCTTTTTATGCTTCTCTTATATTCTAAACCATTTATTTTATGATGATTCTTGCTTGTTTAAAGACTGATATTAAAGAATATTATGGTAATCTTGATACTCTTTTTAGTTGAAGATATTATATTCAAGTGAACATATCACTATATAAATATATTTAGTAAATGAAACTTTCCTCATAGGATCATCCTTTATTTATGCTATCCTAATTTGGTTAATAATTTCAATAATTAAAAAGTCAAAAATTGTATACATCGAATGACACATATCAAATTTTGGCATGGCTGTTAGGGAATGTTTATTTTTCAGTTTATTGATGCGCATTGAACACAACAGAAAATAAAACCTAAATCTGCATAACCAAAAATTTGTAATAGTGATGAGCAATGATTGTATCCATAGCGAGTGTATGTTTAGCTTTTGTAATGAATAAATCAGTGCTTAGGATTTGTTGGGGAGGTTGGTTGAATTCGATTAACAAAATAATGTATAACTAAATTATTGAAGGTAAGTGAAATCAAACAGTACAAAAGTGATAAAATTAACAAATGGGTTTCAAATCCATTTCGTGGGTCAAACTCAACCTTCACATAAATGAGCAAAATTGATCGTCATATTGTTCTTGTACCTCTCTTTGAAACTGTTAATCATAGATTAACAACAAGCTCTGTTAACCTTAGTTTTCCCTTAGGTTGTATCTAATTAAAGATAAACTTTTTAATTAGGTCTAGCTATCAGACAACCTAGAATAAGCTTTCTAGATTTAGTGTCACAACTACATTACATAATAGGAAAATAGGTTAATCTAGGTAACAACCACATAAGCTTGGGTTAATTAACTTATTCTATATTATCCATAATGATGCTTAACCATTAGTTTACCAAAAGTGAGTCAAATGTACATTGATTATGTATTGCAATCTAGATTATGGAAAAGGGTTCATACATAAATAATCTATTTGAAATGTCTAAATCATTCAATAAATGCCCAAACATGTTCTTCAACCTTGATATCCCATTTGAGCTGAAATGATGAAGTTTATCTCCTTGCAACTCTCCAAAGGGTAAGAAATTAGCCCTCTTTTGTGTCCCTAAAGCCTTCATTACTCCTTTGGCCTCTTAAATTTCCTTTTATAGTAAAAATTATGATTTCTTCATAATACAGAGTCAATAGCATGAGCATGCAAGTAACTATATGTGTGAAAATTATAAGAATCATGAACTTACATGACCGTGTAAGTCCATACAAAGGCAAATAAGATTAAACATCAATTGGATGACTCCAAGGATATGTTTTTAGCTTATTTTGGTTATTATTCCTCTAACTTATTCCTAAAACAAAATGTGAACCAAAATAAGTATCTTAAATACAATATAACATTAATCATTAAGCATTAGGGAGTAAATATATTATCAATCAATAACTTATTAAGTTTCCCCACGCTTAACTTTTGACTTTCCTTAAGAAAAACTAAAAATCAAATTTAAAATATGAAACATTTCCTCTTTAACCATATTTCCTAAGAATATATAGCCATAAGAAAAAAGGAATAACTTTCAAAACCACAGAAGAATTAAACATTCAATGTTTTTGCTTATGATCAATCAACAACCACTCCCTTAAAAAATTGAGCAATCTATAGGTAGACCTTGACAGGTTGTGTTTATAAATAAGATAAATCCACAGGTACACCCAAACACCATTCATAATCAAGACATTCCATAACTTTGCATATTATTTCAATTCTCCACCACTAAAGATTCACATGTATAATCATAAATCAAAGGAATCTTTGAGGTTGTAACGGGCCAAAGGTTAGGTTGAGAAGTATTTGAATCATCCACTCAAAACTGAGTACCATTAGCAATGACCAATGTAAAAACTTTGTTTCATAGCTTAGATTCAAGCCTTCAAACCACAAACCACATGAAGCATAAACAATCAGAAGAAATCACTCACAAAAATTAATGATAAGCAATACATTATAACTATAAAGAGTGACCCTTCACAAAAATTTCTCCCTTATTTGCATCACAATCAATTCACCCATTTCATACAAATTTAGGAGGAAAGACTAACATGAATTACTTTGCAAAATAAATGATTTTTCTCCTTGATAACTTTTTTCTTTTATTCTTTTTTTATATTTTTATTTTCTTTTATTTTCTTTTTTTAAAATAAAATTTGAAAGAAATCACATTAATGATGGAATTCATTGATAAGAGATAAAAAAATCACATTCCATCAATTATAACCAATCAACATATATGCACACCCTATATTTATGCTCTTGTGCATCCACAAACATCAACAATCACAAATTCTTCACTAGCTTTAAGGCTTAGGTAAGACATTAGGTTAAATGCTCATAATGTGGTTAACATTAAAAAAAAAGACTAATAAAGCTCAAGGGGCTTAACAACAGGATAAATCATGTTATTGGGTAGGCTATTTGGCTAATGTAGCTTGTAAAACAAAGACTACGTATATCATTGTCATTTTAATGCATGTGATAAAAATATAGTCTCAAATGGAAAAGCAAGGTAAGGTTAGGATGTACATTTCATAAAGGTCACATATGAACAAAAGATAATGAGAATGATATGGATTTGTTAGTCTAAAAGGCTTAAAATCTCACAAGCTTTTGTCTACTCACTAGTTACTAGTCTTCTAAAGAAAAAGTACATTGACCAATCATAAGAGTAAAAGTACATGCTTAAGTTGCAATAAATTTTTGTAGTTAATTATACTCTCTAATTATAATTATATAGTCTTAGAAGCAATAGAAAAAGAGATACATTTTTTAACATGCAAAAAGAACTTAGAAATATATAAGAAACAAACTTTAAAACACACATAATAAATAAGATCCGACCCCCCACACTTAAAACTTACATTGTCCCTAATGTAACATTAATGTAGAAATTAGTCATCCAACAAAAATAATAAACGCAAAAATGTAAAGGAAAGGAACAAACTCCCCTTGGATTGCCTCCTAAACAATGCCTTTGTTTATTGTCGTTGCCTCGACTTAATGTTTTCATCAACATGTGATCTCATTCGGGTATTCAAGTATCACTACTTCCACATTCTCAGCTTGGAATCCTTCATATTATCTCTTTAGCCGATGACCATTCAACTTAAATGTCTTTATGGTTTTCAGGCTCTATATCTTTACTGTACCATATAGAAAAACACTATAACAAAAGGACCGACCTAATGAGAACACAACTTATCGAGGAATAATTTGAGTTTGGAATGGTAAATAAGCACTTTTAAGCCAATAACAAAGCTTGTCCTCAAGATCAACGTTTCATGGAAAGCTTTGGCATTTTTTTAATATATCCTTGTATTCTTATAAAAGTCGTTATACATCTCTTCAAGTTCCTATAATTGTAGCTTTTTATAGGCTCCCATCTTATTATGGTTCATATTACAACGCCTGATAACCCAATACACCTTATGTTATATCCCCATAGGAATATGACATGACTTCCCAAACACCAATATATATGGGAACATACCAAGGCATTTTATAGGCTATCATATAGGCCCACAGTGCATCTTTTAACCTTAAGCTCCAATCCTTCATGTTAGGTTGAACTGTTTTCTCCGGGATTGACTTGATTTCTTTGTTGGATACCTCAATTTGGCCACTAGTTTAGGGGTGGTAAGAGGTGGAAACTTTGTGTATAATATGATACTTCTTGAACAAAGTTCTCATCACCCTATTACAGAAGTGTGTTCCCCTCTTGGAATCTCAAATTTATAAATGATATTAGACTTAAGAAAAACTGTAACAACTTTAGCATCATTAGTTTTGGTGACTTTAGCTTCCACCTACTTAGAGACTTAATCAACTGCAAGTACGATATAATGAAGGCCAAAATACGGAGGACACAATCCCATAAAATCAATGCTACAAACATAAAAAGATTCACAGAAAAGAATGGAGGTTTGTGGCATTTGATTTTTACAGGTCAAGTTACCTGATCTTTGGCATCTATCGCATGACTTACAAAAGACATATGCATCCTTAGACAATGAAGGCCAATAAAAACCACTCTCCAAAATTTTATATGTAGTCATTTTTACCCCAAAGTAGCCTTCACAACCGTATGAATGACATAAGTTCAAGATAGAAGGTTTCTCACTCTGAAGAACACACTTATTTATGACTTGGTTTGTGCAGTGCCTTTGTAGATAGGGATCATCTCACACATAGTACTTGGCTTCACTTTTAAATTTTTTTCCTTTAAGCTTTTAACAAAACTACATGTAATTTATTAGTAACTAAAAAATTTACGATATTTGCACACCATGGAGTTATCAAATTGGTGGAAAATAATTGTTCATTTGGAAGCGTTTCTCTCAAAGGAATATCATCTTCTTTTATGATCAAGCAGCTGAGGTGATCAGAAACCACATTCTTTGTCCCTTTATTATATCTTATTTTTAAATCAAACTCCTAAAGGAGGAGAATCCATCTATCTAACCTCATATTTGCTTCCTTCTTAGTGACAAAGTACTTCAAAGTTACATGATTATAGTAAATAACAACTTTTAGTGCCTAACAAGTATGATTGAAATTTTTCTAAAGAAAACATAACATATAGAAGCTCGTTTTCAATCGTGGAATATTGTAGTAGATGGTTTGTGTAACTTGGTCCACTCTTTGTTTAAAACCACCCCCATTGCGTAATCACATACATCATATATGATTTCAAAGGGAAGGCCCTAGTTTATAGGTCAAATCACTGGTGGGGATGTCAAAAGCTCCTTGAGGATGTGAAATGCCTCCTTTCACTTATTGTAGAATTCAAAAGGGATTACTTGTATAGAAGAGAGGTTATAATCTTCAAGAAATCTTTGATGAACCTATGATAGAAACCTGTATAGCTAAGAAAAGAATGACATCCCACATATCTAAATGCTAAGGAAAAGCAAAAATAAGTTCAATCTTAGACTTATCTACCTCTATACCCCAACATGTTGTAGAACTATCCCTTGATCAACTATCAAATGGCATTTTCCCAATTATGTACAAGGTTAGTTTCAATACATCTTTACAAAATAAGATTATCTAAGCAGTTATCAAAATAAGAATCTTTGACATTGAAATCATCCATAAATACATCTATGATCTTCTTAAAATACTTAGAGAAAATGCTTACCATATACATCTTTAGAAAGTGGAGGGTACATTGCACATACCAAATGGAATCCTTTAGTAAGTAATTGTACCAAATAAGAATGTGAAGGTTGTCTTCTTTTGGTCTTCTAGTGTAACAAGAATCTGAAGATAACCTGATAATCCATTTGGAAAATAGTAATATTCATAACCTGCTAGTCTTTCAAGAATTTGAACAATAAATTAAAGGGTAAATGGTTTTACAAGTTACAAAATTCAAATTTTTATAATCAATGCATACTCGCCACCTAGTTTGCACGTAAGATGGAACCAACTCACCATCCTGATTAATCACCACCATGATTCTAGATTTCTTTGAAACCACCTGTATTAGAATTACCCATTTATTGTTAGAGATAGGATAAATGGCTCCAGTAGTGAGGAGCGTTATCACTTCCTTCTTCACAACTTCCATCATTGGAGGATTCAACCTACATTGTGCCTGTCTAGTAGACTTGTCATCCTCCTTAAGAAAAATGTGATCCATGCATATAAAATGGCTTATTCCTTTAATATCTTTAATTTTCCATCCAATGGCCTTCTTGAGCTCTCTTAACATACTAATCAATATAGCTTCTTGAGCAAAAGTCAAAACTACAAAGATAATAACTGTAAAAGTCTGATTATCTCCCAAATATGCATACTTTAATGAGTGGTTGTGGTTTCAACTTCGTATCAGGCACTTACATATCAGAAGGTAATAGCCTCTCGTACGATTTAGGTAACTATATGAAAAACAAGTTTATACCTTGTAGGAGAGGTTTCCAAAGAATGTAATGTAGCCATTAACTTAATTAGCTCCTCCCCTAACTCAACATCATTAATGACTTCCAATTCTAAATACTCATTCATAACTGCTTATAATTGATCTCTGCAATTAACTTAAATATTTCCTACACTAAAGGATCAATCACATCAATAGAGAAAACATAATGATCATCTTGAGGATGTTTTATCGCATCAAAAATATTGAAATGAACTACTTCCCCATAAAATTTCATTATAAAGGTGCCCTCATGAATATCTATCCCTAGTAAGATAGGGATGATATTATATGAGGTTTCATCATTCATATCCACCATATAAAAATCTACAAGAAACACTAACTTATTCACCTACACCAAAAAATCCTATAACCACTCCATCTGATTAAGCATTATAAGATAACACTGGTCTCTTTTAAAGGGCCCAAGTTTAAAGAAACATAGATAGGGAGACATATAACATTGATTGATTCTCCTAAATTTAGCATAGCTCTCTTAATTACAGTGTATCTTTACATTTCAAATCTTTTTTCTTTCTAAAGACCACATAAACATTATCACCTATTATGACCTTCACATCTTCTCTCAACTTTCTCTTATAGGTATATAATTCCTTAAAGAATTTTGCATATCTTGGAACTTGTTTGATCGAATCTAATAAAGGTATATTTACTTATACTTTTATAAAAATCTCCAATCTCTCCTTATCATTTTTCTCCTTATTTGATTTCACCAACTTACTAGGAAAAGGTTGAGGGTTAGTGTTAACCATATTGGGACATTCAGAATTTAACTTTGAGCTAGATGAGGGATTTCCTTCTTCTCCTATCTCCTTCTCAGTCTCATTTTTAACGGATATACTTTGTAGGGTCCTCTTGGGATACTCAAGCACCTTACCACTCCTTAAGGTCACCACATTAACGTTCTTTGGATTAACATCGAGTTGAGATGGCAACTTCTCTCCATTTTGTGATTCTAAGTGATTGATAGCCACCACCATCTAACCCATCTGGCTCTCTAAATTCTGGATGTTAAACCTTGTATCTTGAAATTGAGATCTTGTCTTTTGCTGAAATTGTTTTACATCTTGCTGAAAATGTAGAGTATTAATGGTGAGAGACTTAACTATATCTTCTAGAGATGTATTTGAGTTGGAAGAAGGGGATTGTGGCCTAGGTTGGAATTGTTATACCCTTTGTGGCCTATGTGGGAAGTAGTTTGATTGGTCATTTCTAAACAGATAATGCACGATGTAGTTGTGGCTAGCATAGGCAAGTAAGAGTTGAACCCACGAAAATAGTAAATACTACTAGTTACTCTTCTCTTATTATCTAGCCTATGAATCAAATATTTGATTTTTAATTAAAACTAAAACTTAAACAAATAAAATAAAATAGGAAACAATATTGAACGAAGAACAAAGGAAATCATTAAGAGTATTGACAAGAAGAGTAATTTCATTAGTACAACTTGATCATAAATTACAAATGATTATGATAATTAATATTTTATATTATTAAAAATAATTTTAAAAGATATAAAATTATTTTATAATTTTATTTAAAATAATATCTTATATTAATCAATATTGATTTCGTATTATACTAGAATTATCTTTAGTATTAATGTGGGTGTGATATTCAAATCATTAATTCTTAAAAGAAAAAGAAAAAAGAAAAAAGTAGATAAATTGGTTGATGGCAATGTTTCCCTTTTGATTTTGTGTCTAGGTACATTTTTAGTGGATGGAAAAGGTTGAAAAAGGTCATTATTTGAGGGCCTCATTCCATCCGTTAATGAAATGAATGATTTTTTATTTAGCTACTTTCTTTTCTTTTTCCAATTCTTAGCATTTTTCTTCTGTTTCTTTCATAATATGTATCTCTTTGTTTAACATTTACTTTTTCTTTCTTAAATCTTAATCAATTTAAAAAACTAAAATTAAAATAATTATACAAGTAAAAAGTATAATTAAAGCTAAATTAATCATTAATAAAATTAATTAAACCCTATTATAGATAATTATATTTATAACAATTTAATTAATTATAATTTAAAAATTAAATATATATAACAGATATATCATAATGAAGATAAACTTAGTATCATGAATTACGATGCAAATTAAACATGATAAAATATAATTAGATATAAATTAAAATTAGTTAAGTGCAACTTAATATGAATAATTTCAAATATAAGACCTATCTCTGAAAACACAATGAGCTAAAAGGAAGCAGAACAAGATAAAAGGGTGAAATAGGCAAAATGATCAAATTAGGCATTTTCACCAAAATTCAATTTAAAATCAAATATTTGATGCATTAAAAAAGAATCCTAATACTTCACAAATTTGTAATATGAACTCTACCTAAACTTTTTCATTAGTTTTCTCTTACAAAAATATATTTGAAATTTTGTTGGTTATCTTTATCAGATGTATGCCCAAAAAATTTATAAAAAAAGATAAAGATCCTCTTTCTCTCTCCCTTTCTTAATTTTTTTTAACCAAGTTCATATGTTCGATGTTATCACTCGTGATAAGGTATTAGTGTTTTTACCCCATTAATTCTAGAATTAAGAGCTCAGGCTTTTTGATACATGCTTAATTGTTGACACATTTAATCTATGACACTTAGTGATTAATGCTTCGAAATGCTTCAAACACTTACTTTAGTTCGTATTTGATTTTAGGTACAATTTGGAAGCATAATAGCTAAAGTGAGCCGAAAGCATCCTTGTTGAGCCATCTTCTTGAGGTTCACACTCAATTTTCTTCATGGAACAATAAGGAGAAGGATTAAAGCAAGAGGAGACAAGAAAGTGCCAAAAGGAATGAAGAATAACAAAGTCATGATGCCATGACAAATTGGTCCTGGCTGCAAGACTCATGTCACGACCATGAAAATTTTTTCATGGGCGTGACACCTATGTCACCACGACTCACGACCATGACACTACAAGTCATGCTCGTGACTTTTTGCTAGCTTACCCAAAAACCTAGTTTACACTATAAAAAGAATATATTGTCACGGTAGAAAGGTTCAGTCTTTGTTTTTAAGGTTTGGGGAGAAGGAAAGGCGACAGGGAGCTATTCTTGTGGAGACCCATGGAGAAGATGGAAGGCTAGACTTTTTGACACCAGTTCGAAGGTGAAATCGACGCCCGAGTCACGATTAAGCATATCTCTTCATTGTCTAATGTTAAATCTCTTTGTATGGATTAATTATTTTATCCTATGTCTATAGATTTGGGTTTTTGTGTATAAATGATCATTA
This sequence comes from Erythroxylum fimbriatum, assembly GCA_026770325.2. Classification (NCBI taxonomy): domain Eukaryota; kingdom Viridiplantae; phylum Streptophyta; class Magnoliopsida; order Malpighiales; family Erythroxylaceae; genus Erythroxylum; species Erythroxylum fimbriatum. The sequence continues at coordinate 2,494,140 of JANZLH020000421.1, forward strand.
ATCTTATTATCATTATATCTTTTATGTATGAACTCATTGATAGAATCTTGAATATAATTCATAATTGTTATGTTTGAAATTCATTTGTAGCTAGTAATGGTTTCGAATCATTAGGGATAATGTAACCTAGGTTAAATGACCCGAGCTTATGTGGTTATTACTTAGATTTGTCTGTTTTGCATATCATAATGTGACTGCCCAATTAAATCTAGAAAGCATGTTCTAGGTTATTAAATAGTTAGATTTAATTATCTATCTTATCTTAATTAAACACAACTTAAAGGAAAACCAGGATTAACCGAGCTATTTGTTATTTTATGACCAATAGTTCTAGAAGAGATGTGAAAGCATTATAATAATGAAATATGTTTAATCGTGAGTAAGTTAAGATTGATCCAAGAACCGGGTTTTACACATATTCATTACTTTTATTGCTTTCGATCATTTTCTATAAATTGCTTGCATAATTTAATTTAATTTTTTCTCTATTGCATCAACTCAAAACCCCCATTTTATTTCCTTTACATCAATTAATTTTATTGCAAGAATTAACTAAACATTCCCTACGAGTATGATCCTCACTCACCACAGCTACAAATTTTTAGTGTATAGAGTTAGGTAATTTTGTAGTGCACTTGACACGCATTGTCAAATTTTTCTGCCATTGCTAAAGAGTATGATGCTTTAATTTTTTAATTTTAATTGGTGTTTTATGTATATATCTATTTATAATCGTCTCTTTTAGTTATTTGTTAACTTTCCAAGATTTTTAGTGTTTGTGTATGGTAGTGACTAGATCTCCTCATAGAGAACCTGTACAATTTGATGTGAAGATTGAGAGGACACTACGGAGATTGTAAAGGGAGGCAAGAACAACTCCGAAGTAGAATAAGAACTTGAATTCGAAGAAATAATGGAAAATTTGAGAACGCTAAGGGAGTTGGCTGCACCATACTTGACCCAAAGGCCTTTATACATTACATATCCTAATTTTTCTTAGCATGTTACCTATGAACTTAATTCTAGATTAATACATTTGTTCCCTAATTTCATGGTCTTGCAGGTGAGGATGTGCATAAGCATCTGAAGGAGCTTGATGTGGTATGTCTGAGCTTGAAGCCTCTAGAGGTGATAGACAAGTAAATCATGTTGAGAGCTTTCCCGTTCTCACTAAAAGATGTAGTAAAGGATTGGTTATTTGATCTACCTGCTGAGAGTGTGATTTTTAGAAAAATACTTTCCCGCATCGAAGACAGCAAGTATACGTAAGGAAATATGTGGCATAAAGCAATATAATGGAGAGTCCCTTTATGAATATTAGGAGCGCTTTAAGAAGTTGTGTGCTAGCTGTCCCCATTATAGTTATACCTGAACAACTCCTTATCCAGTTATTCTATGAGGAATTGTTACCTATGAAGAGGAGTTTGATCAATACAGAGAGCGGTGGAGCATTATATGAAAAGACTCCTATGGAGGCTCGTATTTTAATTGAGCGCATGGTCGCAAATACTCAATAGGTTTTGTTAGACAAATTCGCAAATACTCAATATGTTTTGTTAGACAAATTGCAGTTGGACAGGCACAAGTAAAGGCCTATGGAATATGTTCAAACATGAGCCATCTGACTAATTGAGCATCCGACATTGTAAGAGGAAAGTATGGAATACGTGAATGCTACATGAGGGAATTTTCCTAACCAGTACAACCCGTACTCCCAGACATATAACCCAATTTGGAGGGATCATCCAAAATTGAATTGTGGGGGAAATAAGCAGCATAATTACTTCCAAAATAGGCCACAAGTATCACAACAATTTTAATCAAGGCCACAAGCCTCTTCTTCTAGTTCATGTACATCTTTGGAAGACTTGGTTAAGTCCATTGCTAATATCACTCTACAATTCCAACAAGATATCAAATCCAGCATACAGAATATGGGAAACCAAATGGGTCAACTGGAAGTGAGGATTAATAGTCTAGAATCACAATAAGGAGGAAAATTGCCATCTCAACCCAAAGTTAACCCAAAGAATGTCAATATTATAACCTTGACGAGTGGCAAGGAACTTGAGGTTTCTAAGAGGACTCCACCGAGGATTGCCAATGAAGAAAAAATCGACAAGAAGTTAGGAAAAGAAGAAAATCCCTTATCTAAAACAAATGAAAATTTTGAAAACCCTAATATCGTTAAGGCTAATCCTCTACCTTTTCTTAGTATGTTAGCAAAGTTAAATAAGGAGGATAAAGATAAAGAGATATAGGAGAACTTTCAAAAGGTTGAGGTGAATATTCTACTATTAGAAGCGATCAAGTAGGTGCTAAGGCATGCAAAATTCTTAAAAGAATTGTGTACTAACAAGAGAAAGTTAAGAGGTAATGAATGATTAGGATGAGAGAAACTGTTTCTGCAGTTTTCAAAGAGAAAATACCTCCTATGTGTAAGGCCCCAGGTATGTTTACTATTCCTTGCAAAATTGGTAACATTGAGATTAAAAAGTCCAAGTTAGATTTAGGAGTATCAATTAATGTTATGCCACCTTCCATGTATGTTTCTTTAAACTTAGGCCTATTAAAAGAATCTAATGTTACTATACAATTGGTTGATCGCTCTACTGCTTACCCAGATGAGGTGATTGAGGATGTGCTTATATAGGTAAATGAGCTAATATTTCTTGCTGACTTTTATATGATTGACATGAATGGTAAAACTTCCCATAACCCAACACATATCTTATTAGCGAGGTCGTTTCTTAACATGACCTAAACTAAGATAGATGTTCGTGAGGGTACCCTCCTGATGGAATTTGATGGAGAAAATACTCATTTCAATATTTTTGATGTTAATAAACACTACCATAATGACCACTCCGTTTTTGCAATTAATGTGATTAAACTTTCAGTACAAGAAGACTGTAAGTGAAAGCATGCAAATAACCCCCAACCTTCTTATTTTCTCACTTTACTTTAATTCTAACAGTTTATCGTTAAAGGTAACTGTGGCAAATATGGAGCCAAGCTTTCCTCTTTCTTTTGCCCATGATAACTCAATTCCTAACGTCCTAGATGAGGCCTTCCTAACACTCCCTTTACAAAACCAACCCTTATATAAGAAACCTATAACTAGTGATAGCCTAAAGAGGAGACAAACCTGGTGGAAGGTAGTTGGTGACCCAGAGACTTTTGCTCGCTTACAATATGTGTCTCCTTCTTCCTATAACTTTCCTATTTCCACATCTACAAAGGTTCTGCAATATGTAGCGAAGAAATGGAGCTCAAAACTTTTTGGATATTTTATTGATAAGAGGCTGGCTTTTGTGGTTTAACAGTGGGCTAAAGTTAATAGAAAAAGATGGGAATGAAGAATAAAGATCAAGTTACTTAGCATGTGCAGGGGAAGCCATTGTTTTTAAAGAAGTGGAAACTAATACTAAAGCTAGATAGGATAGAACTGAGGAAGATCCCAATCTAGGTGAACTTCCATCGTGTTCCCTTAATATTGGTTATTAAGGGCCTCAGTTACCTTGCTAGTGTGATTAGGAATCTTATTACTTTAGACGATAACGTTGCAAAGCTTAAAAGAATAGGCTTTACAAAATTTTGTATAAAGGTGAAACTTGATAAGGAGTTACTTGACTCCCTAAAGATAATAAGTTATAATGATATGAAGGAACTCATCCTAAACTCCTTGATATTCATTTATCCCAAGAGACCTCTCAAACTTGGTTCAATAAAAGTCTAGAATCCTAAAAAGAGCTCAGTTCAGGAGAAGACCTCTCCAAATCCACAAACTACTGGTATCCCAAATCATTAGTATGAAGAATTAGAGAATGACCATACTTATATAAAAGGAGAACCAATTGGTAAGGCTGAGCAAAAGCAAGATGCCAATGAGAATATTATCGGTAACCATTCAAAGGCCATAACTACCTTTGACATGGAAACAAATCTGGAAGTTGAGGCTAAAAGAGCTAAAGAAGACACTTCAATTCTAACTAGAATGGAGAAAGGCCAAGACCCATAGAACCTAAAGAGACTTAACTAGCCCCTAGTAAAATATAGATAAGAATAATGGAGGAAATCAATGGAGACTGGACTAATTATTATGCCAGTAATCACAAAGCTAGAAGAAAGAAGTATAGATCTAAACCTAAATAATGGGGTTACCTTTCTAAAATGTTAGAGGCTTAAATAGCCTTAATAAATAGCTTGCCTTCAAGGATTTCTTAAACTTGAAGAAGCCTTTTTTTTTCTGGTTTTATGGAGATCAAAACAAAAGAGCATCATTTCAAAAATCTCCTAAAATTTTTGCATATTGATTTATTAACTCTTAGCAATTACTCAACAAATAATAATAGGGGAGTAATTTTTTATTTTGATCCCTCTATTAGCCATCTCACAAATTGGCATTGCTCTGACCAATTGCTTCATTGTGAGGTCATTCATAGAGGGAAGTTGGAATTTTAGAGAAACAAGCTATGGATTGAACTGTAATAGCTAGGAAGTAACATACACAGGTATTTTAGAGAAACAAGTTATGGATTGAACTGTAACAGCTAGGAAGTAACATACACATACCTTGTTTACTTACTAGGGATTTCAAATTGTACGTTATCCCCAAAGGAATCCCAAGATAGTTCTCACTACAAATTCACCAGGTTTTACGAACTGTCCAACCTTACCGCCAAGTTTAGGGTGATAGATTTGAAATCTGTTCGACACTTCCTCATTTGGAGCAACAGGCAAGGTGGAGGAAGACTTATTCAAAGAAAACTTGATATATGTTTAGTTAACAACTCCTAGCTTATTAAATTTCCAAACAATTTTATTAACTTTAATAATCCTTTATTCACAATTCGTACATATATTCTTCTGGACCTGAATGTATTGTTATGAAAAACTAGACCTTATTCAGATTCTTCAACTCATAACTAAATCATCCTGATTTTAACTTAGTCACTAAGGGCTTAGAAGCAATAAATGGAGGCACTCATACTTACAGATGCTCTTTGGAGTAGATATAAGATCTATAAACATCCTATTCAATTCCTTGGAGGACTTAAAGTTATCTCAAATTTGAGGTTCAATCTAAGGAAAAGCTCTATGTATATTCCTATCAATCCTGCTCTAATTAAGAGGTTGATTCCTTCCTCATAGGGATTGAAGATCAAGCTATTGCCTTTTAAATCCCTGAGGGTTTCTATATCCTCCAAAAGGTTTAGTGTAGGTGACTATGTCCTACTTGTGATACAACAGATTCCTCTAATATAAAGGCAAGTTACAATTAGTTATTTCAATACGAAGCAACTTTATGTATACTGATGTTCACCTATTGCTCTACCTAAAAGCATCATGAAAAGAGTTGACAAAGCTTTCAGGGAATTCATCTGAGGCAAAGTTGGAAGCAATATAAAGGTCAAAAATGTCAATTGGAGCAGGCTCTGTACCCCTAAGGAATGTAGAGGAATTTGATTGATTTCTATTTTAAAAATGTCTAAAGTCTTAATGGCTAAAAAACTATGGAGAATTTATGAGGAAAAGGAAAGTTTATAGGCAAGGTGGATCCATACTTACCATTTAAACTATGAGAGCATCTGGATCTTGAAAAGTAAGCAAACTTTCTCTTATGCCTTCTAAAAAATTTTAAAAGGTAGGAACTTTATGCAGCCTCACATAAAATATAAGATTAGGAATGGAGAAACAACATATTTCTAGTTTCACAACTGTATATATTTAGTCCCCTATGCTAATTTATGGAATTCACTAACCTAAGAGCAATAGTGCTAGCAAATGTTAAGGTAAGGCGAGTGATCAAAGATGGTAGATGGCATTGGTCATTCCACTCCTCTAGGGGATTCCATGATAAACTCCAGCTCTTGAGCCAAACTATAACGTCAACGGTGCTTCCCTAAAATGTAGCTAGTGGTTACAAAAAAAGGTAGGAAGCTTAACTACTTCATGTAGGCAACTTTTTTAAGATTTAGCACTCTTGCATTACCCCATCACTAGAGATAGAATTAAGTTCCACATTGAAGACCTAAATTATGGCCTTTGCAAGTTGGAACTAGAAAAACACAATCATTTATTTTTTTAACTATGGATTTTCCTGTGTTCTATAAAAATGTCTTCAAATTGTAATAGCATTGGAATGCCCCATTATAGGTTGATGAGCATACTAGCCGGGGTAAGGGAACATCATATTCAAGAGCAAACGTGATAGGTATGTAGGATAGCTTATGGGATGCTTATACACCATATCTTGAAGGAAAGGAATAATGCTCTTTTTGGAAACAATGAGATAGAAATTACATCAAGTCAAAGCAAGCTACTCCTAATGATGAGACTAGTAGCTCTAGATAGGCATATCATCTCTAAAGTTTTTGGTGGAATGAGATCTGGATTATTCTTGTAATTCACTTACCTAGTTAACATGGAGTTGGTAGCTTTTCACAAATTTGTCAGGACTTGTTAAACATAGGCTTGCTCTTGTATATTTGAACTTTTTTGTCTATAAATTTATTTGCCTTTAAAGAAAATGATAGCCCTGCCTACAAGAAAAGGTGCAAGTAAATTTGTACTTTGTTAAATGAAACATTCAAATTGATATTAGGTCAATCTAAATTAACCGGATTTATAAATTTTCGAGCTTAATAACTAGATTCAAATTTGACTTTTGGATTGATTCTTAATGTATAATATTTAAAGAGTTTAAGCCAACGAAACTGATAAGTTAGATCCGATTTCTAACAATAAAACAGAAGAGAAGATGCAAAGGAAAAAGAAATTCCAATTTATCTTACAAGAGAGTCATTCTTATAAATTCTTAATTGGAGGAACACAGCCAATGGACAACTAGTGGACATGGACCCATACTCCTTTACTAGGGATACCTTCATGGACAACAAATAACAGGTAGTACCCAGGCGGAGCTAATACAGCAGTTGGCGGAGCATTAACAATGGCAAGGTACTTGTCAGCGGTCAGCTTTTGCACATTGTCCAAAACCAAAACCAACAACCTTTGGTTCATTGAAAATGAATGTGTGGTAAAAGATGGTGCAACCATTGTCACGTAGATTTTCCCAATGCTCGTAACAGATGGCAAATCAAAGTGCACAGCAAATTTCTGCCTGTAATTGATATTAACTCCTATCTTTGTCAAGTTGATTGACGGCCGAGTCATATCTGAGGTCAAATAAGGGGGATAGAATGCTTCAAGACTCAACTCGGTGGGGTACATTGCAGTGAAGTTATAATTTCTATTGGGGTTGCTGCCACCGACTAAAACGCGACCATCTGTTAGCAAATGTGCTGCGGAATGGTAGAGACGTGGAACTGGTGATGGACTCATTACTTCAAATCTGCTCTTTTCTTCACTTCTCGGCGCGTTAGGCCGGTATAGAACAGGGTTTTGTACAGGTTCTCTAGCTACATTCCAGCCGGCAGTTCCACTTGCAGCACCATTTACGATGAGCACATCACCCGTAGGAAGCATTATCATGTCACCCATAACTCTACTCATGGGCATTTCTTCCATTTCCCAGCTTGGACTTGTGGCCGTAATTACTAAACGGCCACACGATTTTGATGCAGGAATGAAAATTCCTGCATCTGCCTGTTCATTAGAATCTGGTAATGCTCCACCACAGATCAGAACTTCGGCATCTATGCTGATGTTGAGGTTACTGCTAAGTACTATAGGAAGAAGAACTGAGGAACCAGTGCTAGGATAGTTGCGAGAAACACCTCTGGGCATGACAGGATAGCTTCTAACGACGTTGTTGTTGACATAGTCGAACAAAATTGCACGATCATTGGCAAAAATGAAGAGATTCCCATCTGGAGAAAGGTGTAAGAAAGGATATAAATTATTTGGAACCCGTGGGGAGTATCTTGTTTCTTCGAGAAAAGGGAGTTTGTATAGTGTTAGATCGGAGGCAGAGAACTTAGGAATGAATTCATAATTGAATTGATATCTCCCGCCAACAACAATGACTCTTCCGTCTGGTAGAACCTGGTTTGAGGCGTACCATCTCGGTGTAATTAGACCGTTTTGATCCTCTAGCCAGTCGCAATCTGCGCAGGGCTTGAAAGTCCTGACAACTCGCTCTCCGATCCCATACCCACCAGTCTGCACCAAAGTACCATCCTGTAGCAACGCCCCTGAAGAGCACCATGTGTCAGTGAGTATCGTGAGCGGTCGAATACTTGTGGTGATGGGATCGAACTCAACGGAATGAGCTGAGCAATCTGTGTTCTGAGAATCGCTATTGCATTTTCCCTGTGGAAGAGAAATGTTGGAGGGGCCGAAATTTGTCCTATCAAAAATAATCAGTTTATCGTTGGGTAACAGCTGCATGTGCATTGCAGAAATTCCGATGCTTCTCTTCAGTAACTTCCATCTTCCTTGATATAGTTGACTGCATAGTCCAGACGTGAAGAGTGAACAAGTTGGCAGGAGCATAAAAACAAATGTTACTAGATTCATGGCTACACGGGAAGTAAGCTTGTTTTTTGGATGTAAATATACTCGAGGAGAATGCATGCAACGCCATCCCTGACTTAGAATGTGATTGGAGTAAACATTTTCAATATTTAATTAAAGAGAATGGAATTGGAAGATCTTTTGTAACTACAAATGCCAAGTGTTAAAAAGCTTGACTTGTCAGCACAAATTTACTACTTGATTGAATTATAGTGATGTCACAAACTGTCACCGGAATGCGGCACCTATAACCCGTAAGGAATGACTTGACTTTGGGGAAATGGTGTTCTGAGATGTGGTGACTGTTGTAAGTTTATGTACTAAAAGCATTGAGTGGAGTTATGCTCCTTTCTCAGGGGTGCCGGGAAAGGGGCAGGGTATTCAAATGGTGGCGTGCATCTTAGCTGGCAGTATAATTGCACGGGTTGTTCAGCTACCCGACTCTGCAGGTATCGAGGCTGAGCAACCATTAAGCTTTTGCTTTTATCAAGGACAACATTTATGTTTTTGACTGTAAGTCTTAGCAATTAATGTCTTTTTAATGACATGGACCAGATACCCATTCGTTTATCTCTGGACCATTTTTCATCCATAATTAAATAACTTCTGAACCAAATAACTTCTCAACCAATGTTCTTTCTTTATTGGCTTAAACACAATAATTGTAGCAATATCTAGTGACTTCTAAAAGAACCTCATTAGGTACGCCAGGATTGGCGGCTATCATACCAATTTTTTTTTAAATCGGAGGAATTGGCTGTCGTTATGTTTTAGACGTGTACTAGTTAATTTTGAAATTGACGTAATAGTCTGTAAATCATATCAATCGAGTACTTCACACTAGACAAGCCTTGTACGACAGACTTTAATAAATAGGAGGAATCAAACACAAAATCTTCTGGTCTCATGCCCCTCCACTCTACAAACTCGACCACTTTCTAGGGGGCTAATATTTTTTAGTAAGTAAGAATAAATAAGTGTAATACATAAATAAATTAACACATAAAAAACTTAATTTTGTAATTTTAAAGTACCTTCTAATCTCATTGTCATTAAATTCATCCTTTTGATATTATATTTGTATTAAAAAAATTAAATAAGATTTTATACGCTTGCTATTAGCCCCTTAAAATATGAAGACATTTTATAGCTAGCTAGAGACAGACCTTTGGTGGAAGGTTAGCTAAATCACACACATGGCGGTGGCATGCAAAAGCTCCAGGATGACTTAGCAAGTAAGATCAAGCATGATGAGCGTTTTGGTAGAGTTTCGGACCTATACGAGTTGACATGACTAAGGCTAACTTCTTGACGTACTAAGGGCTTAATGTATACTCAAATGGACGGACCATGGCTAATGAACTTGACATAGGTAAGCATCGGATCAGATCAGTGTTTTATGACTGGCTTTGGCTTGGATGACTCATCATCAGCGGATAAAGATCGTAGAGAGATCTTGGATGATGTGGCAGATAAGATCACGGAAGATAAACATCGGCTTTAAGAGATAAAGACCATGCAGGAGGATCATCTGAAGATAATGAAGATCTTCGTGGATAAGGATATATCATGTGTAATCTTTTATCTTGTTAGTTGGGATGTAGATAGACCTAATCAGATAGAGTCATATTTAGATGGAGATGTTATCTTATTAGATAATGATGTAATATGATAAGATAAGATAAGATGTGATCTTGGGTAGGAGAGTTATGATAAGATTCTAACTTGGCCCTGAAGCCTTGATGTCTATATATAGCTTATTTGAGTCTTGCTCATCATATAGAGAGACACACAAAGAATGAGAGAACATCCTTTGTATACTTTGAGGGAAGTAATTAAAGTTGACAGTTTGTTGTATCTCTTTCTTCCTTTATTGCCTTTGAATATTCTATTACCTTTGTAGTTTTTGGCAAGTGTGAGAGTTAAACACTACGAGGGTTGTGAGGCATTCGAGAAAAAGGTTGTTGATCGATAATCACGTGGGAAGGCTAAGTCTTCCTTAAACGGACCTACCTTGCAAAGAAGTAGGCACAAATTGCGATAAAAGTTTGGTGCTTAAGGAGACCTTTGTAATAACTTATATCAGAGCCTAATTTCGGGATGGTGGGAGACAGCAATTTGACGGAGCGTGTCAACATAGTGGAGGCACTCATTGGCTCAATTCCTTAAGGGTAGGAGGAGGTCACTTACTACAGTACTTGAATGGAGACGTTAGAGAAACATATCCAATAGTTGCAACAACAAATAGTCAAGTTGATGAACGCACAAGAGGCCACTAGGTTTGAGATGACGATCCTAAAACATGTTATTGCAACACAAGAGGGTGGATGAGTCGAGATCACCATGGTGAAGTTGCATGAGCCCAAAGTTTTCAAAGGTGTTCGAAACGCGAAGGAGCTCGAGAACTTTTTGTAGGATATAAAGCAGTACTTTGTAGCTGCTAAGATACCTGATGTTGAGATGGTAAATGTGATGACCATGTACTTGGATGGAGATGCCAATATTTGGTATTGATGGGAAAAGATGAAGGAGGAGTTAAAGGATCAATTCCTTTCGATGAACATTTCTTGGTTCTCAAGGGATGCCTTGAAGCAGCTGAAACAAGATGGATCGGTAAGAGAGTACATTAAGAAGTTTAGTTCTCTAATGCTTGATATTGACAATATGTTAGATGAGGACAAACCTTTCAACTTTTTGTTCGGGTTACAACCATGGACGTAAATGGAATTATAGAGGTAAAATGTGGAGGACAATGGTTAATGTAATCACGACTGCAGATGTTTTGGTGGACTTTTGGATGACGAAGGAAACTAATGCGGCCTCCTTAAATTCTTCTAAGGGCAAAGGCCTAGCCTAATAGGAGAAGAGCGAAGGGAAAAACTCCAAGAAGGGAGAGCAAAACGGTGGCTTCAATAGTGGGGAGACATCCTCCAAGAAAGGTAAACTTACTTGTTACCTATACACTGATCCACATTTTGTGAGAGAATGTCTAAGGAAGGAGAAGTTGATCGCATTGATTACCAAAGAAGAAGATGAGGATTTGGAAGCAGTAATGAATCCGATCACCTTATTGAACGTGATTAAGAGTAAGTCTAACCTTTTTGACGAGTTGATGTATGTAGGAATACAAGTAAATGGGAAGGAGGTTGTTAGATATGGGTTCAACACATTCTTTTATGGCAGAAAAGATGGTGTGTTAGCTAGGGATCAAGGTGCTAAAGAACCTGACAAGAATAAAGACCCCTACAAGCTGTTTGCTACATCCTAATGAGCATAAGGAGTTGACGTGCCAAATTCAATTGCATGATCATGCCACTTGAAGATTTCGAGTTGATACTGGGGATTAATTTCTTGAAGGCAATAAAGGCGGTGTTGTATCTAAGTTTGGAAGGTATAATGATCATGCATGACAAATTTTCCTTCTTTGTTAATTGTTTTAGATCCGAAGGTGGAATGACGAATGATACAACAATGATAGCATATGTATTGGCCAAAAGCATCAAGAAAGGGTTGAAAAAAGGTATGAAGACCTATCTCGTTGCTATTTGGGAGATTAATGAGGATCACATGGCGGAAGTCTCGATGCAGTTGCAAGTTTTTTAGGGAGTTTCAGGACGTGATGTAGAAAGAGTTGTCTAAGACTCTTCCCCCTCGTCGAGAGATAGAACATAGAATTGAGTTGATTCCTGGAGCAATCCCACCTACATGTGCCCCATATAGAATATCCCTGTTGAAGTTGAGGGAGCTTCGAAAAAAACTTGGTGAACTGTTGTAGGCAGGGTTTGTCCAACTACCTAATGCCCTGTATAGTGCCCTAGTGCTATTCCAAAAGTAGTAGGATGGAACACTTTATATGTGTGTGGACTATCGAGCCTTAAATAAGGTAATAATAAAAATCAAATATCTTATTCACTTAGTTCAAGATTTGATAGACAGATTGTCGAGGGCTGTGGTTTTCACAAAGTTGGATCTTTAGAGTGAGTATTGGCAAGTATAGATAGTCAAGGGTGATGAGTACAAGACAACGTGTGTGACTCAGTATAGATCGTACGATTTTTAGTCATGTCATTTGGATTGACTAATGCTCCTGTGACATTTTGCAACCTAATGAACGATGTGTTGTACAATTTCCTTGATGAGTATGTGGTGGTGTATCTTGACCATATCGTGGTGTACAGTAAATGCATGGTAGAACATGTGGGGCACTTGAGGAAAGTGTTTAAGTGGGTGAAGCAATACAAGCTCTAAGTGAAGATGGAGATGTGTGAGTTTGCACAACTAGAGATTAGATTCTTGGCTTACTTAGTGAGAAAGGATCAGGTTATGATGGATATGAAGAAGGTGAAGGCAATAGTTGAGTGGCAAGTTCCCACGACAGTACAAGAACTGCGGAGTTTTTTTGGATTGGCAAACTACTGCAGGTGATTCATAGTGGGATACTTAAAAAAAAGTGGCACCAATGATGGATTTGCTAAAGAAAAAGCAAGAGTGATATTAGTCGGATGCATGTCAGGAGGAATTCTAAAAACTTAAAGTCACTATTTTAACTGAACCTGTGTTGAAGCTGCTAGAGTTTGATCTTCCATTTGAGGTACACCTAGATGCATTGAGCAAAGCTATTAGTGGATTCCTAGTACAGGAAGGTCATCCCGTAGCATTTGAGATTCTAAAGCCTAACGTTGCAAAGTAGTGATCCTCGAAAGAGATGCTCACGATGGTACATTGCCTTGAGACATTGCAAGTTTATTTGTTGGGATCCAGTTTTATTGTTCGTACAAATAATGTTGCTAACACATTTTCAGGACCCAGAAGAAGTTGTTCGTGAAGCAAACCCAGTGGTAGGAGTTCCTTGACAAATATGACTTCATGTGGAAGCATAAACTGGGGAGGAACAACAACATGGAAGATGCCTTAAGTCGAACGAAGGTGTTAGTGGCCCTATATACCATTACAAGGGTGGAGTCGAACCAATTGGAGGAAATTAAATATACAACTCCATTGGACAACACATATTGCAAGTCACAAGTTAAGTAGGGTGTTGTGTGCAGGTTTTAGCTTGATGATGAAAGATTATTGATGAATAAGAGTAGTCAAGTGTATGTGCCAAGTTTCGATAGCTTGCGAAAACAATTACTAAGGAGACGCATAACTCACAGTGGGCTAGTCACCTAGGAGTTTAGAGGATGACGGCGCTCCTAACTCATTCCTATCATTGACCGAAGATGCAGAATGACATTGAGGTGTATGTCAAGACTTGCCTTGTGTGTTAGTTGGTTTAGTTGAAGAGGAAGAAGGAAGCCGATTTGCTATAACCTTTATCCATTCCTGAAGGATCGTGATGTCAGTTTTTATGGATTTCATTATAGGGTTTTCAAAGATGGACAACATGGCGATAATCATGGTGATTGTAGATCGTTTCTCCAATTACGAAATCTTTGTGTCACTACAGTGTATTGTGTCCCTCGGATATTGCGGCGGAGTTGTTCTATAAAAATGTGGTGAAATACTTTGAAGCTGCTACGAACATTGTGAGAGACTGAGATGTCAGATTTATAGGCTGAATCTGGAGATCCCTTTTTAATATGATGGGTTGCGATTTGAAGTTTTCAATGGCAATCACCCACAAATAGATGGCCAAACAGAGAGGATCAATGGTCTATTGAAAGAGCACTTGATGCATTATGTAAGTGCAAGTCAATGTAACTAGTTAAGTTTGATTGATACTGCATAATTTTGCTATAACTTGCACAAATCTTCTATTACAGAGAAGAGTCCCTTTGGGATAGTCTTGGAAAAGCAACCTCTCCCTCCATTCGAGATTGCACAACAAAGGACAGGTGGCAATTTGCCAACGAACACAATAAATTGTAAAAATTTATTGGAGTTGATAATTAATGAAATTGCGAGAAATAACAAAATAATAAAAAGAGATTTTCTTCGATGATTTAGAGACT
>JANZLH020000421.1:2508674-2524848 GCA_026770325.2 Erythroxylum fimbriatum
ATAAATTTATTTAATTAAAAATAATTTATCTTTAAGTTTTATCTAATATGTAATTATTATCAGTGATAAAAATATAACTACATTAACATCAACCAAACAGGTTTTTTTTTTATTTGAAAGAAAAACAGAAACAAAAAACTGAAAACGAAAACTAAAAACTAAAACAGAAAAACAGAAGTAGAACCAAATGACTCTTAAATTAAATCTCTTCATATTTCTTACAATTCTTTCCATTATGTTTTGTTGATTATTTATATCTCTAATAACAATATTGTATTTTAATTCAAAAATATTTTTTTTTGAGGGAATTCAAAATTAATAAATTATAAAGAAGATAATTATTCGATAATTAAATAATATCCTAAAAATACAAGTGATATTTTTTAAAGTAAGACAATCAAAACGAGAAAAGATACTATATTCACCTCCATCACTTATACTTAATATTATTTTTCAATATATACAATAGTTTTTAATTTTTTATTAACTTGTAAAAGGCGACATGCCAAGTAACGAGGAATAGACACCACTCACCTGCATGGTAGCCCAGTTGGTTTCTTGGGAAGGAAACTGAGTCCAAGATCTCAGGTTTGAGTTTCGGTAGCGGCAGTGTGGAAGTTAATCCAATGTGGTGACTTTTTGTACGCACCGAGCGCTGGGCCACCTTCCTGAGGGACTGGGTGGGATCAAACTGTAATTCAATCCTCCAGCGATGGTCGGGTCTGCGACTAGGAGACCTTGGAGTTGGGATCAACCTTTTGAGTCCAAGGAATAGATACCGCTCAATAATGCCTCTCCTATAACATCACCGCGAAACCTACACCTACTCCTCTAGACTTTAATCAATATAGGACTCAATTTGGTTGGTTGGTAAAACATCCCGAGAAAGTCATGCCATAATTTAAGTAATGTCCAAGCAAGCCCACTGATTAATCTCGACTTTGATTAATTAGTTGAGTGCTCAAATTTATTTATGACCAAAAGATGATGTAATTATTCATTTTTTAAACGTGGATTAAATAAAATTTTACATGCATATAAAAATAATTTAAAAAAATTAAGTAATTGATGGGTGATTGGATTAGTTGAAATTAAGTAATAGAGTCAAGACTTTAAGAAAATTATATCAAAAAATAACATATTTTGGATATATCCATTTACAAAAATTTATTTTATTTTATCAAAATTATTGCAAAAAATACTTATATTCAATGATTACAAAATCCAACCGGTTCGATCGAATCAGTTGTTAAAATATTGAGCCGTTCAATTTTTTTCAGTTCGACTTTTCAAGTTTCGGTTTGATTTAGTTTAATAACATTTATTGTTAAAAATTGAACAATTTATTAATTAATAAGTTCTTATAAATAAAAAAATCAATTAATTTTTATTTAACTATATTTTTAATTAAACTGCAAATTATTCGATAGCTTACACTACAAGAAAAGTAAGAATTAGAGACAGAAAATTACCGACGGAAAATAAATTGTTGCCAAATCGCCGGAAAAATTTCGTTTAGCGACGGTTCTAATATCCGTCGCTAAAAATGGAGGGAAACCGTCTTGGCAAAATTTGCGATGAAATTCAGGGACGGTAAAAGTTATCGTTGGTAATAATATTGAAATTTGCGACGGAAGTTTACCGACGGAAATGATACCGTTGGTAATTACTAATGGAAAATATCCCGATCCTAATATCCGTAGCTAAATATGGAGGAAAATCATTCCGGTAAAATTTGCGATGGACTTTAGCGATGGTATAAGATTCCCATCGGTAAAGGATTTAGCGACGGTATAAGATATCCGTCGGTAAAAAGGCAGGAATTATTGGCGGAATAATTTTTTTTTTAGTTTATTCACAAAAAATGTCCGTCGGTAAATTCTTTTTAAATTTAAACTCACTCGACTTCTCCCCCCCACCTGCGTCTTCTTCTTCTTTCTTCCTGCGTCTCCTCTTTGGTTTTCTTCTCTCCGATTTCTCTATTGTGGACTCCTTTTCTACTTGTTGGCGTTGTCTTCTCCGACCATTGTTATCGTGTTCTTCGGTGGAGGTATTTTTGCAACTACTGTCATGTGTTTTTTTGTATATTGGATGAAAGCTAATTTAGATATTTGATTATTTTTGTTTATTTGTGTATTTTGTGATTGGAAAACAACTTTAAGGTATAAATGCTAGTGATAGAAGGGACAAGATGTGATTTTAGTTGTGATATTGGGATAAATTTATGATGCATGTAAGGTATTTGATGAAATGTCTGTTCTTTGAAAAACGATTTTAGTTCTTTATTTTTAGTTTTTTTAGTATGAATTTCGTAATTTCAATTCTTTTACTTGAAATATAATGTAACTTACATTAATATTTTTGTAATGCATTATGCTTAGATTATAGTATAATATGATATGCTTAGATTATATTATAATATGATTATAATATAAAATGGATAATTATTTATGAGACATTTACGACAGTTTAGTATGAAAGTCTGCTTAGAGAAAAAAAAACAACTTGACTATGAGGCCAAAAAGCTTCAAAGCTGTGTAAAGAGAAGTCCTTCGACTAACCCCAGGAATAAAGCTGAAGGACAAGAGCAAAAGAAGTGGGTTAACACTAAAAGCAAAGTACAAGACGTGCATATTATAGAATTAAGGAAAATTTCAACTCCAACAGAGATTTTCTTTGTCTTTCTCTCCAAGGCTTGTAAGTCTAACCTTGCAAGCATGGGAATATAGTCAGAAAGATTTGGTTTCCCCATCACCACCAACATCTCCAAGCATAAATTTCTAAACTCTATTGCAGCTTTAAAATCTTCCTCTCCTTCTAACGTACGTCCCTACAAAATGCTCATGAGGGCATTCATGCTTGTCATAAAAGCCAATTAGCCTATATCTGTAGGCTATCCAATCTTACCATACACATGCCTTATAGTCTTCTTAATATATTGTTTTCTCAGACCATAACAAGCATCAATGTTTTTATTACTTAAAATTTTGCGAACAAAGTCCTTGCGCATCTTTCTCCATTTAGAACCATAGGGGCTCCAAGCTATGTCATTTGCACTCAAAGAGTTAATTCTAGTAGTGAGAGTGGGTTGCGGTTCGTAAAGATTTTGTCTTGGTCTCGAACAACTTCTCTGAACAAGTTTGGGGAGCTAACCACGAGACACAGTTTATTACCAAGGCAAAGCTTGTAGATGGGTCCATAGACACTAACCAATTCTGTGAAATCTCGATGAATGTCTTGGCCAAGAAATAGAAGGTATCCAACTATTAGCAATCCCCGAGGACCTGGTGGCAGTTGAGCCACATCCTTCTTTATTTTCTTAACGTTTCATAAGAACCAGAATATAATAAGTGTTGCGATTAGTACGAAGAGATTTAGAAAAGTTCTCTCCATGGTGGCTTCCAGAGAAATTAAACACTTTACAGGTAAATTTTAAAAAATAGTTGTCAACAAATTTATCGATGGAAAAAAATTCCGTAGGTAATTACCGACAGAATAACCAAATTCGTTGGTAAAATATATTGGATTTAACGATGGAAAAAAATTACGTAGGTAATTATTGACAGAATAACCAAATCCATTGGTAATTTTCTGATAGAAAAATCTTCTCCTTCGGTAAATTTATTGTCGGTAATTTCATTGGTAAATGTACTGACGGTATACAAAAAAATTTTCGGTAAATTTACCAATAGCCGTATCTCCGACACCTTTTTCCATCAGTAAATTCCATCGCTAAATAAGCTTACCGACAGAATGTGTACAAATTTTGTCGGTAATTTATGTTGCTAAACTCCATTTTTCTTGTAGTGGACTATGAGACATTGAAGGATTCAATTTCTTGATGAATTTAAATAGTTTTTTTGAGATGATTATAAATTTATCATATCTATAAGAGGAGTGTATTTGTCCTCTTTAATGGGAATATATAGAGACATAGTGCTAATAGAAAACAACGATTCTAATTTTCAGTTGTTGAAAATATAATTGTCAAAGAATAACCATTCATAGATAGGAAAAGATTAAAAAAAATTTGGAAATTAGATCTATTGAAATTTATTGGAAGTTGTTAACCTATTCTAAGTCTAAGCATATAGATAATGTACCAAAGATGTTTAGTATTTGCGTATCAGATACTTGTGAAATATTAAAAATATCCATTATTCTATGTATGAGTTGATATTTGAGTTCAACGAGATAAGGATATTTAATTTAGAAGTAAATCCTAATTAAGGTTTATTTTACTTAAGAACAATATCATTCAAGAATGAAAAGGTTCCAATATAGCAATGGTTGCTAATTAAGCCATACATTTTTCATTTAGTGGAAATGATTAATTGGATCTATAAGTTTGTTAGTGAACTTGATATAGTTTCTTGCATTTTTCAAGAAAGTAATGTACTATGGAACATTAGAGCCATTAGGCATGTAAAGGGAGCTAAGGTCTTATCAAAGATCCAAGATTGTATTTATGACAATTTTCTTAATTATAATGATAATTAAGATGGAAGTTGTAAGATTTAAGTAAGTGCTTACTATAGAGAATCTTGTAGAATTCTCTCATTATGCTACTATCCTAGCAGTAGTATAATCGTCATATGGTGATATGGTATGAGAAACTTAAACAATTGGCTTAGTGCATGTAGGAGATTATTAGTTTATGCTCGACAGCCAATCGATTGGTTGTAGTTTAGTAACAAAATAATTTAAAGACATTCTTTAGCTTGAACATGCTTAAATGTATATGATAAAGTCCATGGGAAAATTATACATTGCAAATGAAATTATAATGAGATTATAATTATGAGATTCAGATTGTATTTATGTATTATCTTTAAATTGTTCCTAGTCAGTGTTCTGTTAAGACTAGACATTAATAGAATGTAAAAAGGTTAGCATACATTTTTTTCCTTTTGAAGGAAGTAGTCGATTTCATAGACTAAAGTATTAAGATACTTAAACAAATGTGTAGGTACTTGTTAGAGAATAAGTTCACTAAACTGACTCGACATGAGAAATCCATTTGGAACATTACTTGTATATCTATAGAAATTCACATTGTGATGATTTTTAAGTGATCATTTAACTTGAGGTCTCTAAAGTTATTTTGCATAGGGATTACTATGTTTTGATACTACTTATGACATATTTTAATCATAGGTCTTTTAGTTAGTAGTCATTGAATGTAACATGAATTATATGGAGGTAGTTGTGTGATCAAGATAGGATTCATGAACTTAAAGTAATTAAGGAGAATGCTCCATTATTCTCGATTAGTATTGATTTGGGAAATCCTTGGCCAAAGTAAAATGACGTTTTGCAAATAGTTTACAAATGTCATTAATTTAATCAATAGCTAATGGTGGAGAGCTAATGTGATTGGACTAAAAAAGAGTAGACATTAATTTCATGTTTTGTCTAATTAGAACATTGTATGATGAAAGAATTGGATTATATAAAAGAAATCTTGCATAGAAAGGTTAGTCAAAACTACTTTGACATTCCTAAATATTTGGGTAGTCATGATGCATTGATAAATGACAATCTTGATCTATGATTATAAATTGTTTACTTAGAGAATTAAATTAATTTATTTAATTCTAATTATGAATTAGAATTATAATTTATAATCATTGTTAACATATTTTGAAACCTAATAGGTCACACATAAAGAAGGGGTTGAAGAGAGCAAAGATATTTTAATCAAGTTGGACTTGATTATAAAGTTTGAAAAACTTTTTGATTAAATATGAGATACTTAATAAATAAGAATCAATATGAGATATTGGATCTTATTTATTAATAATACATGTCCAACAATGTTTTCATGCTTGATATATACAATTTATGAATAATTAATATGAGTTGATGACATATATAACACTCAAATTATCAGATATTGCTATTTGATAATTAAAATTGGCACATGGATGAAGTTTATAATATTTACAAAAGGATTTTGAGTTATTAAAAAAAAATCAATGTTGTATATACAAACAAGTATTGATACTACATTTAAAATATAGATTAATATATAATTTCAGTATAAAAATTAATTTATTTTGAAAAAAGAAATTAAATAAAATGAATGAATATTGATATGCATATATTAAATTTGATAAAAATTTAAAAAGTAAAATTTCAATTCTATACAAAGAAAAATATCTCATGTTTTAAAATTAAAATTTAGTTTAAGGGTGAGTATTCACTCCTCTAAACTAAAGAATGAAGGTTTTTTTTCCAATTACTGCTGTAATTTTATTCTTTATTATTATCATAATCCAATAAAAATGGTAATTAATTTGCATTAGCCACTGAGTAATGATGTATTTACATAAATTATTTGACATTTACACGCTTCCAGTATTTAACAACCTAAAACCCTCTCACGCTTCGGGCGACATCCCAAGATCCAGATTCGTTTCACTCTTTCGTCAATCGCAATATTCCTCCGATGCAAGTATATATCTATTCCCATTTAATTGAAGATCTTAGTTCTCTGGATTTCTTCCTGAAAGCTCTTCGATTTATCTCTTCCCAAATCCCTGAGATCAGGTAAGACAACGCAACTTTGAATTTTCATTCCTCTGGTCTGTTCTGCTTGGCGTGGTGTGTTGTGGGAGATGACTGACTGACTGAGGAAGAGACGACGGCGGCGTGCGTGTGCTGTGCGTGCGTGAGCCGTGTCCGTGAGGAAGAGATGATGGGGTAGTGCCGAATGCGTGGTGGAGAGTCGCCGGAGAGGAGAGTCACCTAGTGCTGTCACTTATCATTGCCAGTTAGTTGCTGTTGTTATTCGTGATAAGCTTAAGGGATCTGGATTGTTTTACTTCTTATCGCTATCCTAGTTCTTTGTCACTCCTATCTGTTTCCTATTCTTATCTTGGTTTTCCAATTTTTGCTCTAGTATTCGGATCCCTTGACCTATAAATAGTGTTTTGATTTTATCAATAGTTGTTTGATCTTTTTATAAAACGACGTGATTTTAGTCATTAGACATTTTAAAGATTGTCCAATCCTATTCAACACCCAAAATTAGGATCCCCACTCTGCCTTTGGAACATATATAGAGGTGTTTGCTTTGTTTGTGTAGAAAGGATTTGTTTTAATTTCTCGTCTTGACCAATGCGAGATTATATGAATTTTGGATATATATGTGCTCATAAGTACTTTGACTGTTTTGTCAATGAAAGCTTCAAGCTTGTGTTCATAATAACGACCTTTTACTTTATTTGGCCATTGGATGAAATTGTCTGGCCTTGTTGTTTTCTATTCAGGGAATTATTGAACAAAATCCCGATAATTATTATATAAAAAATCTATTCTTGGGTTGCCCTAAAGTCTGCTGAAGGTAACATTTAAAGTTGCTTGGAGTTTATGGCATTGTAATCATTCTATTGTTGTAATTTGGTCATATTCTTAATATTGCTAACCTTGTTAAGTATCAGTTTCTACTAATGTATTAAGCTAGATTCTTTGTTTCGAAATGAGGTATTTACGTAGGCCTCAATTCCATTTGGAGTTGTTATAATTGTCAAATGAAGTTTAATATTCTGATTTTTGCTCAATGTATAATATTCTCTATTGTGTTCTATCACTAAAAACCTCAAGTTTCGTACTAAGCTGGTGGATGATTTTCAATTTCATTCTCAAATTTAAATGACAATCATTGATGGTTCACTGTAATGTAGATGGTATTATGGCTCCTGTTAGATTATACCATTGATCAGCTCTCATTCTGTTCTGCAAATTCCTGGAGATGTTAAAAGGAATTTGGACTTTTAGATATTCGCTTCCTATGTCAATGCCTAATTCCCTTGACCGTTTACTGGTCTGATGCTTGCTGTGATTAGAACACTTGTTGATTTTATTATGTTTCCTTGCCCATTAGAGGTATTCTTCTCAGAAAGTAGAGCACATTTGTAAATGGCAAGCTCCTTCAGCTTTAAAACAGCTTTAATTTGTTCTTTAGGGCATTTGATGTTCAGATATGATTGATATGTCGTAATTATGGTTTATTTCTTAACCTTTTTTGTTTATTCTCTGATACGTCAGTCTCCAATTTCTGAGATGATGGTTTTGGGATTTAGGAGTTACTAGGAGGCAATTAATGCCTTTTATGTTTGATAAATTATGTCAATGTAGTCATTATTTTATTTTCTACATGTAGTCTTTTTATTCTGAATAAATTATGTAGTCTTAGTTTGTCTTTCCTTATGATGAGTTGTCATCTCATGGTCATTCTCTTTTGGGAGTTTGCTCAATTCTGTTCTTGTTATTTTTACTTTATGTAGTCAGCCTAATGGTACGTTGTTTGGTTGTGTTTGACAGATAAGTTGCCAAACATGGATACACTGCAGGGTGCAACTGTGGGTCCTGGAGGAAATGGCGGCAATGGCATACTATCTAATCAAACAAATGATACAGTTGCAGCGGCAACAGAAACAGCAGATGACCCTAAGAAGAATCTCAACCAAGTCATTAACTCCATCCAAAAGACTCTTGGCCTCCTCCATCAGCTTTACCTCACAGTCTCTTCCTTTAACACTGCATCCCAGCTTCCACTTCTCCATCGCATGTACAATTCTCTCAATATTAGTTTCTTCTTTCCTTTTTGGACATGTCTTTGATTGATTTGTGTTGTTTGAGTTTTTATGAGACCAAGGTATGAATTTGCAGAAATAATCTTGTTATGGAGCTGGAAAATATGACTACATTGTCTGAAAAATGTAATATTCAAGTTCCAATGGAGGTTATCAAGTGAGTACTTTCATTATGGTTCTTTAGCAATAGTTAATTGTAGATTGGCTTTGGTGGCATTTGATTTACTGTGCTGCTTTTTAGTTTAATTGACGATGGCAAGAATCCAGATGAATTCACTAGAGATGTTATAAATAGTTGTATTGCCAAGAATCAGGTTACAAAAGGAAAGACTGATGCCTTCAAGGTAAGTTTTTAGCTACTGATGTTTTATAATCTGTCATTTTAGGTAGCTTTGTTTTGGTGTAAAATCACACAATATAAATGCGTTTTACTTGTGATTTTGAAGCATTTGAGAGCCTATGTAATTTATCGGCTTTTGTAGAGTTTGCGTAAGCATCTACTGGAGGAACTTGAGCAGGCTTTTCCAGATGAAGTGGAATCATATAGGGAGAGCCGTGCTATTTCAGCTGCTGTAAGTTATTTCGTCCAATTGCAAACAGATCTCCCTGCGTGGTTTGCATTATTCTTGGGATTAAAACTGCATAAACATATGTTTCTGCCCTTTTATCGCACTAGATCTGGGTGAGCTAGTAGAATGAGATATAGGATTTGGTCTTTGCGGTAAACTTTCAATCTTTAATTCAGTCTCCATCAAGTTTCGTAACAAGAAGTAAGGTTCCTGAGAGAAATTATGGTCCTTAGAATGGACTTATATTTGATGGCTAAAATCAACTTGTCATAGTGTGGTTTTCTAATGAAGAGTGTTGAATCAACTTTGCTGTACGTCGGCGGTTATTGTTTAGTGTTATTCAGTCTTTGGTGGTTTATGACCTACTTTTTAACATGGCAGGACCCTTTTCTTCGTTCATTTTCCATGGCTGTTAATATGTTCAAATGACTAGCTGTTATACGTAAAAAGTTTATGGCTCCTACAGAAAAGGACAAAATAAAAACTAACTCTAGTGCCCTCCTATGGATTAGGGTTTCTGGATTAGGTTTCCTTAAATTCTTAATAATAGTACAAGCCATTTTTTAGTTTGAAAGATAAGCTACTAGTTTAGGTTCATGTAATTGATTCTTAACCATTTTTCAGTTTATGTAATTGCTGTATATGTCTGTATAATTTTCTAGCCTTGAGTGCTCCAGCTTGATTGTGTATTGACGGGTGTGAGTTTTGAGTGCCTGATTACGGGAAACACTATTTGTTCACCTATGTGGGAGCTTGTATTCATATTATATTTTGCAAATCAGAATTTGAAGTTATTAAAGATTACAATTAAAAAACATCTGACGCCGCCCTTGTTTGGTATAGGAGGCATATTTCTTTTGGCTTTTGCCTTTTAAGATAACTCAGGCTCTTTATTATCTTTGTAGGAATCAAAACGGCTTGCTCAAGCACAGAGTGCTTTGCCCAATGGAGACGTGAAGGTGAAAACTGAACCCTAAGGGTCCTCTGTACCACTGAATCAGGTTGTCCGTTGTATTGTAATTATAGCTATTTCATATTTCTTCGGAGTGTAGAAATGTCACTTTGTTTCCTTTTCTTAAGGCACCACATCCTATCTAGTTAGACCATTCAGGATACAGTTGAGCGTTGGATCAAAATTCTGGAGTGGAATTTGTAAGATTTATGGGATTGAAATATTATTGTACCGAGTCCAATCTTGGCTCGGCAAAAATGTCGTGATTTTGCATATGTTACCACAGCTGAGGAAGAAATAATAGCATTTACAAGAATTAGGCAATAGCCATCCAAAATGCCAAGAAAGGTCTTATTAAAGTAATGGGATGTATTAATTTGCTTTTAAGTTTGTCTCTGTTCTTTTGTTTTTAGTCGGAGAAACAAGAATATTTAGTTAGGGCTTTCATTTTCTTGTTAGTCATTGAATCAAATGCTAGACGATGGACAGGGATAGATTGACTATGAAATTCTTTATTTTCCCGGTACCAACTGTATGCCCGAAATCCACACATAAATCTCGGTTCGATGTATTGTGTTTCCTTAATCGAAAAGGCTGTTAGAGCAAGTTAATAGGTGCAATTTGGATCGTAAGTTCTGGACTAAGACATACTTTGTAGTTTGACTTATTGTTTGAACATTTTTTTTATTTAAAGTATGGTAATTTTCTTTTTTCTGGGATAAATTTGACACTTATCATGTGTTAATTCATCAAATTTTTAGTGAAAAAGTTGAACTAATAGCTCCTTCTATTGGCTTCTACTGTACTCACTTTCTTATTAATTTTCAATTTGACTTTTAACTTCAAAAGGAATTGTGAAAAAAGGGATGAATGTTCTTATTTAACTAAATATCGGTGTTTTGGTGTAGAATATTAACCATCAGAAGCGTTCGTATTTTCTTTTTCTTAATTCTTGACCAATAGCCCTTCGTTCTCACTCTTCAAATCAGTTCAAATGTGATAAAGAGTGGCGTGCAAATTAATAACATTACGTAGATATAAAGAAAACATCAATAAGATCAATCCATATTTTCCAAAAAATGATGCATGTCATCATCATCATCATACCCCGAAGTTTTGTATTGAAGCAGGGTCTGGGAGGGTCTGATAGTACGCGACCTTTCCTCCTACATTGTAGAGAGGCTATTTTCAGTAGGCTCACATGCATATGTGACATGATAACAGAGATGTAGGTTACAGAAATAAATATGTATAGATTGGTAGTACAATAAAATATATACCTGATGGTGACCATAAGCTGCTATTACCTTTTACCTTGCTAAGACCATCTTTTTGTTGCTATCTGCGCTATGAGTCTTCCCTAATCAATGGCCTGACAGTGCAGCAATCCTACGGTTTTTATTCGGCCAGCGGGGGCATCTCCCCATACACCTGGAAAAAAAAGGCGCGAGGGCTCTATGGCATGTCGTTTACCCTTATCCTATCACGCCAGATTGTCCTAATCTTAGCCACTGCGGCGGTGAGGGCCAACTGTGACATATCTCTCGTAATCACCTCCCTCCAAGTCTTATAAGGCCTCCCTCTTCTCCTCTTGTAGTTACTAAAGTTTATTCTCTCGCCGTGTCGAACTGGAGCATCACAGGCAGTGACGGAGCCAGGAATTTAAGATAGGGGGGTCCAAGAATTAATTTTTTAAAATTTTGGGGGGCCCAGTACACCACAGACCCTTAAATAACTCTATCTTTATATATATATATACATATTTAAAATAATTTTTTAAAAAAAACTTGGGGGGCCCAGTGACCCCCCAAGTGTCTATATAGCTACGTCTATGATCACAGGGCAACCTACTCACATACCCAAACTACCTTAGCCTCTTCTCCCTCAACTTGTCATCTATACTAGCCACCTGTAGCCTGACCCTTATTACCCGATTCCGCACCCTATCTTTTTTGGTAATATCACACATCTACCTAAGCATTCGCATTTTTGCTACCAGCAACTGTTGCATATGTCTACGCTTTGTAGGCCAGCACTCTGCACCATATAACATGGTTGGCCAAATCACCATTGCATAGAACTTCCCTTTGAGTCTGATAGGGACCTTTTTATCACATAAAACACTTGACGCACTCCGCCATTTGACCCACCCAGATTTAATATGATGTACTATATCATTATCTATATTACCATCTCTCTGAATGATAGACCCTAAGTATTTGAAACTCGTTTTCTGGGGGACGATATTAGTACCAATTGCAACCTTTGCCTCATGTGCCACTTGGCTACCCGAAAAGGTGCATTCTAAATATTCCGTCTTAGACCTGCTCATTCAAAAACTGTTCGAATCCAACACTTCTCTCCAACGTTCTAACGTGGCATTAACTCCCTCTTTTGTCTCGTCCATCAGGACAATATCGTCCGCAAATAACATACACCACGGTACCTCTCCTTGAATATGCTTTGTAAGTTCATCAAGCACTAATGTGAACAAAAAAGGGCTTAAAGCCAAGACTTGATGTAGTCCAACACCAATAGAGAACGCTTCTGTGTCACCTCCGATCGTTCGTACACTAGTTAATGCCTCTGCATACATATCCTTTATCACTTTAATATAAGTGCTAGGAATGCTCTTTGCCTCCAAACATCTCCATAAGAGTTCTCTAGGGACCCTGTCATATGCTTTCTCCAAATCTATGAAAACTATGTGCAAATCCCGTTTCCTTTCCCTGTAGCATTCCATCAATCTCCTAAGTAGATGTATTGCCTCTGTCGTGGACCTACCCGACATAAATTAGAATTGGTTGTCTTATATCGAAATAACTCTCCGAATTCTCCTTTCAATTACCTTCTCTCACATCTTCATGGTATGACTTAATAATTTGATGCCTCGATAATTGTGACATTGTTGTATGTCTCCCTTAGCCTTGTACAAGGGGATTAACCTACTCAACCTCCACTCATCCGGCATTTTGGCTGACTCGAGGATCACATTAAAGAACTTAACTAACCATGCAATACCTACAGTGCCTAGTGGCTTCCATACCTCTATAGAGATCTCATTAGGCCCTTCTGCCCGTTTGCTCCCCATCCCCCTGAGAACCTTTGTAATTTCTCCCCTTGTGATCCTCCCCCGTAGGTTCCCATTTAGAAATTGTCCCGATACAAGGGGTTCCCTTAACTCTATATTGACCACTATGCCTTCGTTATAAAGGCCATAAAAGTATCTATGCCACCGCTGTCTAATGGCTTCGGCCTCTGTGAGGACCTGACCTGCTTCGTCTCGGATAGAACAGATTCGATTTAAATCTCTCGTCTCACATGCCCTACCTCGTGCTAACTTGAAAATTCGTTGTGCCCCTTTGACCGTATCCAACTCCCTGTACATATCCTTGTAAGCTTCTCCTCTAGTCATTGCGATAGTCTTCTTCGCTTTTTGTTTTGCCAATCTATACCGAACTCTGTTTGTTACCCGCTCCACCTCGGTAGCACTTTCCAACAGATCTTTAAAAGCTCGCCTCTTCATCTTTACCGTCCCTTGGACCTCGTCTGACCACCACTATGATTCTGTCCGTCCTCTTCTCTGGCTTTTAGAAACCCCTAGAAGTTTTGTGGCGGTCTCTCTTACCATAGGGGCTACTCCCTGCCACATCTGATTTGCATCCCCACTCACCTTCCATGGTGTATTATTCCTAACTTGAGTCCTAAAAAGTGCCACCATGTCCCCATGTAGTCTCCACCATCTGATTTTGCAAAATTGCTCGGTAAATCGCTGAGCCCTCCATCCCTTAATTTGTAGATCTAAAACTAACAAATTATGTTGGGTTGATAGGTATGCGGCCGGAACTACTTTGCAATCCTTACACCACGATCTAGCTCTTGTTCTGATAAGGATATAATCGATTTGCGTCTTAGTCGTACTACTCTGAAACGTCACCAGATGTGCTTCATTTTTCTTAAACAAGGAATTTACTATGACTAATTCATACGCAATGGCCATGTTCAAAAGATCAACCCCACTATCATTCCTAGAGCCGTATCCAAAGCCATCATGAGTCCCTGTATAACCATCTGCATCCGCCCCTATATGTCCGTTGAAATCCCCTCCTATGATGATCTGCTCAGTGGAAGAGATTTGTTGAAGCACTCCATCCAGCACCTCCCAGAATGTACGTTTTTGTTGATCGTCTACGCCAGCTTGAAGTGCATACACACATACTACGTTGAGAATCATACTGCTTAGGACAATTTTTGCCACCATAATCCTGTCATTGACCCTTGTGATCCCCACTACCCTATTCATTAGTCCCTTGTCCACTAATATACGTACCCCATTCTGCTTCCACGGACTACCTGAGTACCATAGTTTGAATCCCCCTATCTCCTTTGCTTTGGCTCCAACCCACCTAATCTCCTGAATGCATGGTATTTGTATCTTATACTTGGCTAAAATCTCTACCAATTCCAAAGACTTTCTCGTGAGGGTTCTCACGTTCCAAGAGCCTATTCTGATTAAATCGTCAACATCGTTATTCTTGCAAGTTGCGCGGCTGAATTCATTTGATCGGACCGAAGGCATCCCTCTTAACCTGCACCTCTGACGCTTCTCGCGAGGAATATCTAAATAAATCCTCGAAAGCGGAAACAAACCGACCCCCCACAGAAGTTATAATGTAGGAAGAAGAATATAAAAATTATAAAAGGAGAGTTTTTATAATAATAATAAAAAATAAAATAAAATAAATAAAAATATAATAATAAAAGGAATAGAAAAGGGTCGAAAGAAAAAAGGAAAATGAAAAAATAGTAATAATATATATATATATATAGATTTTTTTGGTTTATATATATATATATATTAAAAATAAAAAGTAAAATAAAATGAAATGAAATGAAATGAAATAAAATAAAATAAAAATATCAATAATAGAATAATAATAAGAAGAAGAATTGTAAATAGAATAAATAAAAATAAAAGTAATAATATTAATAATACAAATACAGATAAATATACTAATTAATGACAAATAATAAGGCTAATACTTATAGTAATACAGACACTGCAGAACAATACTAGTAAAAGTAAAAATAATAAAAATGAAAACAATAATATACTAAGAATCCTGATAAAATTAACACTAATAAGACACAATTGGTGAAGTAGAATAACAATGAAGAACAGTGAAATTAAAATAATAATAATAATAAGAAAAATAATAATAAAACGGGGACCAATAAATAATACTACTAAACTGCTAATAAAACTAGTAAACTTTGCAAAAGGAAGGAAAGACTATAAAGAAAAGCCAGCTGGCATATCAGACTAATGTGCAATGCCAGACACGTAGACGCCCAGAGATATCCTAATACAGAAGCACCACCAGAAAAAAAGGTCATGTATACGGAGTTCAGATCTTCTGTCCAATGTTATGGTGTCTTATTATCTCCAATAAATCTCAGCTATTTATTTATGTGAGGTCCCTATGGAGCCTGCGTGAGTCTCACAAAATAAATGGCTGAGATTCTATGAGACAAAATAAGACAGAATAAAACTGAACAAAGGATCTAGTTTCATGTATACGCAAGGTGTGATTTTAACAGATGAGGCTGTTGTAAAAGTTTGAATCACCATAATAGAAAAGAGGAAATATAAGGAAGGCTGATTTTATTGGGGTCAGCTGTTGTAGAAGGCTGAAGGGTAAAAGAAAAAAAAGGGACCGATCGAAACTTAAAACGCTAGGCTAGAAAGTGGGGACCAACGGCTCGCAACAGGAGGAGAAAGACTGACGGTTGCTTGTGTCCAACGGCAAAAAAGTCAGGATGCTCTAGAAAGCTGACGATACTACTCATGATGTGCCAAGAAAATCCCACGAAAATGTAAATACGTTTATTGAATGTCGTGTGTGGAGGCCTGCGTATCCGCCCCTACCCAGGAGAGCAGATCACCTGTCTAATTTAACCCTGTATAACTTTGTCCAAGAGAGAAACGACGCCGTTTTTCTCTAAAATTTTCAAAGCACGCGTTTCTTACTCCAAGCAGGTGACAGTCAACA
>JANZLH020000421.1:2534989-2548692 GCA_026770325.2 Erythroxylum fimbriatum
AATTCTTTAGCGGTAAACCAAACAAAGTAATACCTATTCTATTCTATTCCTCATCTTTTATATTCCTAAGAATGACTGTTCTATTCCTTATCTATTCCAGCTGTTCAACCAAACAGGCCGTTAGAGTTTTTCATAATGATGGGTCTTTACGACCAGGAATTTATTCATTATTTTATTTTAACTTTATATCTTTGTTTGTTTATATTTTTGCAAGGATGGATGTATCTAATATCAAATAGACTATTCATCAAATGCAGAACCTTGTAAATCTTATGAGTAAGGGAAGTATCAATTCATACCCTTTCTCATTTTTTATGTTTTATTGTTATTGTAATTTTATGTGCTTCAATTGTGTACGTTAGAGACAATGTAAAATTTTAGGTACGGAGAAGGGATTTCAAATGTCTTAAGCTTATTATAATGTTTTCTATTAAAATCTGATCAAAATACTTTAAATCATTACTGGTTATCGAATTGAATTAGTATGCAAAATGATGAAAGTTAGAATATACTTGTTTTTATATGTTATATTTTTAGTAATCATTAAGATAAATAATTTGAATGAAACTGCATATTATTTACACATAAGACCTTTTTTACGAGCTTTTGTACCTAAGAGCAAATACATCATTATTTAAGGCTTTTTTATTCTTTTATGTATGTTATCATGCGTAGTTGGATAATTCTAGAAATTACTTTTATTATTTATATGAGGCACTAGTCGTTAAATTAGAAGCACTGAAATGATAAAGGCATTTAGATTCAACCTTTTGTTTAGCCTATTTCCATGATTATTACCTTACCATGTTTAATCCCTTAAGAGTAACCACTTTTGAGACTTAGCCTTTCATTAATTATAACCACACTATTAGCCTTTAACTTATTTTTCTTACAGTCTTTCTATTATTTTGAAACTCTAAAGAATTTACATTTACTTGATTATTTGAACTTGGATTATATTAAAGAATTTTAATAAGAGGTCCAATATTTCTTGATTTTGGTGCATGATGAATGTTTAAATAAAAATAAAAATATATTATTTTTATTTTTATTTAAACATTCATCATGCATATATATATATATATATTGAGAGCATAATAATGAAAAATAAATAAAAAATAAAATTTTTTGTTAAAATTATTATACCGATGGAGCTGTGGTGTGAAGGGCCTATATTTTGAAAAACTAAGTTACAAGTAATTTTGTTTATATAAATTTCTTTCAATATTATCACCCTTTTTTGTTATCCCTATCATACACATACCTAAGCCAATTATAACTAAACCATTTGACTTTTGTTTCTAAATATGATTTTATTGCAAGCATATGGTTAAGAATCCTTCTATGCATTGATTTGAGAGTTCTTATGCTTTCCACCTTAAACACTTTAAGTGTATTGAGTTAATCCTTAGTTAGGGTGTAAAAATTTGTGCTTTTGATTTCAAAAAGATTATCTATGTGATTACTATTGATATCGACTTATGAAGGTTAATTCTAGGATGACTTGAATTTTATTATATGTTAATTATGATTTAGAGTGTAGATGGATAGATTGAGGTTAATAAGGAATGAATGTTTGTAAGTTTGATGATTTAGATTATGATTTGCTTGAGGACAAGAAAAGATTTAAGTGTGGAGATGTTTGATAAATGATTATTTGATTATATTTATACACCCATACTTAATGTATCTTGCTTGTTATTTAAGAGTTTTACAGTATTATTGGTACATATTTTTCTTCAACTATGTTTTTAGGTGATAATTACCTTCATAGACTAAGAGGAGAAGTATTCGGCTGAAAGGGTAGCTGAAATGGATGAATTGGAGCAATTTTGGAAATATACAATCACTATAAATGTGTGGACCTTCAAAGATACAGTTTGATATGAAATTTGCGGAATATAAAAAACTTACCTAAGAGAAGCAAACCAAAAAAAACTTACCTAAGACTTTTCTTGATTCATCACTTGATTTTCAACCAAGAAGAAGATTCTAACAAGAAGAGATCAGCAAAAGTTATTTCAAGAGATTTGTAACTCAACCCTTAAGAGCATGCATAACCCAATTCAAGCAAAGTATGAATTAAATGAAACAAGATTTAAAGAAGAACAAAAAATAAAGATGCCACTAATTGATGAAACAAAATCAGTTACATAAGTCACATACAAAGCATGAAAATCGTGTAGTGCATTCTAATTATTCAACAAGAATAATAGTAAGGATAAACCTCACAAAATAATGTCATAAAATTGTGTCCCCTAGAGATAGCCGAGCCTACCTATATATAGGAGAGGCGTTGATAGAAAATTAAGGAAAAGGAATTAAACTTAAACCTATAATTACTTAACCTACTAGGAAACTAAATTTTAGGAAACAAGATCTAATAGGAAACTAACTTTTAGGAAACAAGATCTACTAGGAAACTAACTTGTAGGAAATAAGAGCTACTAGGAAACTAACTTGTAAAAAACAAGACCTACTAGGAAACTAACTTTTAGGAAACAAGAGACCTTATAGGATTTGATTAATTGTCCCTTACAAAGAAGGAAAACTACTAATAGTAAATTCAACCATAGGCATTATTTTTAAAGTTGGGTTGGCCCAACTTCTTCAAAACTTATTAAGTGGACATGTTTGGACTCCTTAATTGAAGCAACTTGGACTTGGTCTTAAGAATGGGCTTCTTTAATTAAATTATTCAATGCCCCTTGCATACTTTTGGTCCTAGCCCTTGTGCTAGGCCCAGTAATATCCACAAAGGGATCTCTTTTTAAAGGTGAAGGTGGAATTTGAGTTGAAGACCTCGAACACTCAAAGCATCGACCCCACTTGAGATGCCACATCACTAGCCCTTTGATCCATATCATTCCTCCTTCCTCAAAAGGATTCGTCGTTGAATTTAATAGATCTTTGTCAAGGAGTTCATCAACTTGACATTTAAGCTCTTTTGTCTGCTCAAGGTTGGCTCAATACACTAGTTGGTTAGGAATGCTCAAACCAAGTAGGAAATCGATTTGGTGCTTGATTCCTTGAAGGGTTAGAAGCACCTTTGGCATCTCCTTAAGGAAGACGTCCTTGTAATCCTGCAAAATATTTTTAACCTAGTGGGTAAATCATTGGGTAGTTCGTTAGTAGCAAAACAATTTTGTTTATAAATTATAAGGACAAAAGGCGTATTAGCAAAAATAACCCTATCTATATCTCTCACACTCGCATAAAAGATTCCTTTTTTCTCACTAGCTTTTAGCTTTTGATGTAGCGTGTTGTAACACTACTCAAAATAACTAGACCTGTAACTATAAGAGTGGTGAGTCTAGGTCAATCTCATATAAAATGTTTGATTAGCTTTTGTTATGAAAAGAATCGGTGTTTAGGTTATGAGAGTGTTTGGTTTAGGTAAAAATAAAATAAAATGGAACTAAACTAACAAAAAAATTAAAGAAAACATTTAAAGATGATGAAAGTGATGACTTCGTTAGGGATCCGGTCACCAGTTCATTCTCTACCTACACCCAGTTAAACATTTTTCATTAAATTATTGTTCTTATTCCTCTCCTAGCAAATATTAATTGTAGGTTAACAATAAGCTTTGTTAAGATTAACAATAAGCTATGTTAACCTCGATTTTCCCTTAGGTTGTGTTTAATTAAGAAGAGCTCGTTAATTAAAACTAACTATTGAAGAAACTAGAAACAAGCTCTTTAGATTTAATTGGATAGTCGCATTACGAGTTGGAAAACAGATTAATCAAGGCTACAACGCATTACGAGTTGGAAAACAGATTAATCAAGACAACAACCACACAAGCCCGGGTAATTTAACCTAGGTTATGTTAACCATTAGTTGCCACAAACGAATCTTAACATAATAATTATGAATTATATTGAAATTCTAGCAATGGGTTCAAACATAAAAAAATCTAACGATAATGAGAATAAAGATCATTCATGCATGAAAACCTAAATCCATAAGCATAGGATAACATAATCAATCCTTAAAGAGAGAAAGAATAACAAACACAATAAAAGATATGCTTAACCGGGTTCTTCGGCATCGGTGTCGCCTTAGAACTGACATCAGAATACCTATCCCTCCATGAGTCTCCAAAGGATCTCCTCTATCGCCTCTCTCATTGTCTCCTGAAACCCCTAATCATTTCTCCAAAACAAAAACATGTTTTTGCTGTTGCACTCCTCCCTATTTATATTAAAAACCTATGGTTGAAAAAGGGCGAGGTGGTAGTGTATCACAGGTGTGACATGGGCTGTCACACCTGTGCATAACCGCTCACGATCGTGATTTGTGTGTCACAGGTATGAGTGGTCTGTCACACCAGTGACATATCTTTGTATGGGCGTGAGACACGACTGTGACGTGAATTGTTTGGTCGTGAGCCATGTTGACAACATTTTCTTCATGTTCTTTCCATTTTCTTGTCTTTTTCTTACTCTAATCTTTCTTCTTCTTGTTCCATAAAGACAAGTGAGTGTGAATCTTAGGAAAACGTCTCAAATATAGTGCTTTCCACTCATTTTAGTTTCTTAGCTTCCGAATTTAACCTAAAATCAAATATAAACGAAAGTGAGTATCTTAAGCATTTTCATATCATTATCACTAAGTGTTATTGAATAAATAAATAATCAATTAAGCATGTATCAATTTGCTCCACACTTAGCTTTTGGCCATTCTCAAGTAGAACATCATAATCGAAATCATAGACCCAAAAACATTTACTCAGTTCCCACGTTTCTCAAGATATATAGTCATAAGTAAAGACAAATAACTTTAAAAAACCATAGCAAAAATTCAACATTCAACGCTTCTACTCATAATCAATCAACATTCATCACCTTTAGAAACTAAGCAATCTAGAGGTAGACTTGGAAAATGTGTTTAAATAAGATGTATTCATGGGTGAACTCAAATACCATTCATGATCATGACATTCCGCAACTTTGTAAATTATTTTATTTCTCCACCACTAAGGATCACATGAATAATCATGAATCAAAGGACTTTTTAGGATTGTAGTGTGGGCAAGGGTAAGGTGAGATATATTTGGGTAAAGTAGCATAAAAGTCATCAAAGCTAGTGAAACAAGAAAAGAACTCAATATGATCATCGAACGCAAAAACTAACACTCACTCACAAATGTGTACATCAACTATGATGAATGCAAAAACCATGTTTCCTAGCTTAAAGTTAAGCTCTCACACCATAAACCACATCAAACATATACCACTCACAAAAGTTGATCATTTGTAATCGTAAGGAGTGACCATTGAAAGCAACATCTACCTCATATGCATTATACTCAATTCATCCATTCCATACAACTTTAAGAGGGGACATTAATCATAAATACCTTTGCAAAACATATGCACTTCCTCCTTCATTTTTTTATTTAAACATTTTTTCTTTCTCTTTTTCTTTTTTCTTTGTTCTTTTTCTTTTCTCTCTTTTCTTCATATAAAAATTGAAAGAAGCTACACCAACAATGGATTTCATAATAAGACATTATGAGAAATGTAACCAACCCATATATATGTATACCCCACACTTAGACTTTTGTACATCGACAATCATTAACAATTGTCAAATGCTCCACTAGTTTTATGGCTTGGGTAGGAAATTTGATTAAGTTTAATAGCATGTAATGTGATTAATATAAAAAGAAAAGCTAAGAAAGCTCGAGGGGGTTTAACAAAGGAAAATTCATATCAATAGGTAGGCTATTTGGCTAATGTAGCTCATGAAACAAAGAATTCCTATATCATTTCCATGTTAATGCATGTGATAAAAATGTGGTCTTCAATAGAAAATCAGAGCAAAGTCAGGATGTATATGTCATGAAGGTCACATATAAACAAAAGAAAATGAGACTGATAAGGATTTGTTAGTTTAATGGGGCTTAAAATCTCACTGGCTTTTATCTACCACCAATCACTAAAGATAATGCACATTAATCAATCACAAGAGCAAAAGTACATGTTGTGTGTCGTAACACTACCAAAATAACTAGATTAAAAATATAGGTAGCGGTAAGTCTAGGTTTATCCCACAAAGATTAATTCCAATTACTTTCCTAAATTATCTATATAAGCAAAACAAAGGGTCTTTCGTTTGAAGCAAATTAGAAGACAAAGTAAAATTGAATCTATAAAAACAAATCAAATTAAATAGCACCCAAGTGATAAAGTTGATGAATGAGTTGAAATCCAGTTCTTTGGTTTAATCTCAACCTAAGCACAATTTCATAGATATCGTTAAATTATCGTCTTTACACCTCCTTTAAAACTATTGATCATGAACAATAAGCTCTGTTAATTTTAGTTTTCCTTAGATCATAGTTAATCAAGAAGAGCTCACTGATTAACCCTAACTATCAAGAAACCTAGAATAAGCTTTAAAGTGGTGAATTCGTTAAGAGTCTAGTTCTTTGGTTCAATCTCGATCTACATCCTATTAAACATATTTCATTAAATTGTTGTCTTCATATCTCTCTTCAAACTACTGGTCATAGACTAATAACAAGCTCTGTTAAACCTTGTTTTTCCTTAGGCATAGTTAATTAAAAAGAGCTTGTTAATTAACCATATCTATCGGATAACCTAGGAGAGACTCTTTAGATTTAATCAGACATTCGCCTTACGAATGAGAAAAATAGACCAATCTAAGCAATAATCACACAAGCTCAGATTATTTGACCTAGGTTATGTTATCCCTAATGATTATGAATCATTCGTCGCTATAAATGAATCAGAAAAACAACGATTATATATTATATTCGATTCTAGTAATGGGTTCTTACATAAAAATAATCAAATAGAGCATTCAATCATTCTTACCCAACACCCAAACATTAAATATAGGATAAAATAATCAATCTATAAGAGAAAGAACAACAAACAATAAAAGAAATGCTTAACCGGTCGTCGACCTCATCTGTAGTTTCCATACTTAGTTCCTCCACCAGTTCTTCATCAACCATCTTTGTCCACTCTTTTTCTTCTTCTTCCTGGACAAAGGTTTCTGGCTCCTCTTCTTTAGTTATCTTTTGTCACTCCTGTACTTTCTCGTTTTGGATGGAGACTTCTTCTTCTTCTAGAAGCTTTTCTTAGAATATCACTCCACTTATAAAGCCAACCCTTACTTTGTCTTCACTCTATTGCATTAATAAACTCAAATAGCATTATGCATTATGCATTATGCTAAAGATATTTAGGTGAAGAAACCCTTTTTTTGAATTTATGTTGGCTAGCTTTAAGTTAAACAATTTATTCCATTAATTTATCTCTGAGACTTGCTCCCTTCTTCTTCTTCTTCTTCTTCTTCTTCTTCTTCTTCTTCTAGAAGCTAGTTTCCACTCCTAAGGATGGTTACCATTTCATATTCTTTAGGATCTATTTTAGTAAAACTCGTCACATTCCCTTGGATCTTGTTAGAAAATACCTCCTCTAGTTGGTCCATTCGATTCACCAAAATTTATATACGAGCATCTATTTCCAGATGCCTTATAATTGTTTCTTGAACAAACCATCATACCTTCTAGAGTTGGCTTGTTAATTGGAGATACTTGGAGCTATAAGTATCAAGTTGTAGTGTAATTGTTCCATCCAAAGGCATAAGAGTTGCTCCACTTTGAATTGTAGCTATTTCTGTATAGTGCACCTTTAGGTTGATTGTACATGCTCAGCTGCTCCCCTATATATGTTTTGTTTCACATTCATGGTTGTCGTGATAACTCCCACCAATGTCACGAGATGGCCTAGGTATCAGTTAAGCTTTCGAAAACATACAACACCCCTCTCCTCTATATGGTAATGATACAGATTGTGAAAATATATCTCATCTTCTACAAAAGTATTGTCTACGTCATCCTTCCACTGTACGTTGTGGTTAAGATGTTAAATCTCAATTCCTAAAATAAACCACCACACACTATCAGTGTAGAAAAGTTAAAAAATTGAATAAAGAAGCCAAAAAATAAAGTGAGATACAATAAAATAAAATAAATACAAAAGCAAAATTAAAATAAAATAAAAATTAAAAAAGACAAAAATAAAATGAAAGTTACTAGACTAATAACATTCAAGCTTTCCTAATATCACTATCCCCGACAACGACGTCAAAAACTTGAGTTACCTATTTTGTGAGTAAGTCAATATTGTAATAACCATAAGTACATGGTGTAGCTGTAGCTAGAACCAACAAGTATGAGTCGATCTCATGAAGATAATGAATACTAGTAATTACCCTTCCCCTATTATCTAGCTTAAGGACTTTTTGATTTTTAACGAAAAGAAACTAAAACTAAGGCAAGTAAAATAAAATAGGTAATGAAATTGAGTAGAGAATTAAGGAAGCATTAAGGAATAAGAAATAGTATCTAGGTTTTGAATCCCCCTAAACCCTTAGCAGATTGATTTTTTTATTATGCAATTGTTTTATAGATTTATTGGACCGTGGAGACTCCTATGGTATGCTAGTAGTTGACCTTGGGTCTACCAACAACTAATCCTAAGGCTTCTAATCGAATTACTCAGTTTAAATTTTATAGAATTACATAATCATTTTATGGATCCCTCTTTTAGGTTTGATCCTAATTTGGAAGATTTATGTCATCCTATCTCCAAGGTTGCAATCAACTACTTCCAATTACTTCTCAATCGCTACGTATGAAATCAGATTATGGTCTAATATTTTGAATTACTAGAACATAAATAAAATAAGTAATTGGATCGCAATATTCAATCAAACCAATAACATTAATAAAGGAACCAAATCATATCAAAGTATTAACATAAGGATCATCTCACCTAAATACTAACTGGTCGTTTATTTACACATGATCAAATAAAAATCAAACTTATATAAGCAGAAATATGAATCGAAATCAATGGGTTCATAATTCTAAATTTCCCTGATTGTCTTTTGTCGAATGTTCTTATGATGTAGAAGCTTGGTCTTGTATTTTTGATGGATCTTTTGATGATTTCTTTGTGTTTTCCCCTTCAATAGACCAAAATTGCACCTAGAGGATGAGTTCAATTTCTAAAATTGCCTCCCCACATCTAACTCCCCTCTATTCAGCTTCCGTTCACAACCTTTTATGCTAAATTCTAAGGTTTTACTCGATGCACGGTCTTGTGCACGACCATGCATCATACCGTACATCACCTAATTATCTGAAAATTGTAAAAGTGCACGACCTCGGGAAAGTGCACGAGTCGATGCACCGTCGTGCATCCCTTCTCTACATTAAATCTTTGTTTTATGCTGTGTTTTTATCCGAATTGTTCTCCTTTCAGTCCATGAAGGTAATTATACTCTGTACAGACACTTAGAACAAATTAAGTACCAAATATATGATAAAATATAAAATATCAAGCAAAACACATCAAATATGGAAATATAGTCAAATATCTATCTATCACAACACATTATCCTTAATGTGGAAAACAAGACATAAATATAAGCAAACACAAACTAGTAAAACAGTGAAAATGAAAAAATCGAAAGGAAAACCAAGAGTATTGATGGAGAATGTAAAGATGACGGAGTTGGAGAAGGCATATAAGCACCTTACACTGAAAAGAACTTTAATAAAATTTTCATTTAGTAGCACTGATGTCATACTACCTCCTTAAATTATCTCTTTATAGCATCCATATGACCCTCAAGATGCTTGTTACTCTCTTCCAGTTTGTTGAGCTCCATCTCCAACCTTCTTCTTAATCTCCTGACTCTTCACTAAAGGATTATTGTTGGTGTTGTTGTGGTGGTGTAGAACTAATGCTCACCTATCCTATCCTGCTCTTACTTTTTGATTTGGAGTTGCGATTGCAGAGTTCCATTCTATAAGACTCTAAGATCTCAGCCCTCCTAAAGTAAGTATGATTTAATCTTTTATGTAAAATAAGGGTTAGTCCTTCCAAATCAACACCATGGAATTGAGCCAAAGTAGTAATTAGATAACCCATACCTAAATAGCTATTTTTTAAAAAGTGAAATAACTATTGTATGAAAAATATGAATTGTTATACAAACATTAATTTTATGATCCATGCACTAAAGTAAAACTAAATCCTTTTTGGATTGTTTGTTATTTTGACTTTTTGCAAACATAGTATGACACATAAATTAATGGAGTAACAATGTTCCAAACTTTGTATAACATTATTTGGTGCATTATATGGTTCAAATGCATTCAACCTAGTCAATTTAGTCCAATACGCAGTAGCATGGAAATCAATATTATTTTTAATAATTTATTATTTGGAGAAACCAAATTTAGTTGCCAAATTTTGTGCAAAACTTCCGAATATGTTCTTGAGAGAATATTGAGAAAGGAGTGCCAAAATTAGTCGCTAATTTTTGTGCACCATTTTTGAATACCTTTTTTCCCTTTTGGTTCAAACTTGCGACTAAGTTGCTTAACTTTTGGTGCCATCCTAGTGAAAAGGCTACAAAAAAAGCACAAAAAATATATAAAATATGATTTCTAGTTAAGTAACACTAGATTTGAAGGTATAGAATCTTTAAATGGAAGAAAAGTAAAAGAAAAGTGTGAAATCTTTGTGAAAAATGTGTGAAAATTTGAGAGAAAATAAGAGAAAGAGAAAGATGTGAGAATGAAGAAGAAAAGTGGTTTAAATAGGCTAAGGTTTTGTACTGCAGGGTTAAAAAGGGAATATACATGATCTTACAACCCCTTATATAGTCGTAAAACTGGGCAAAAACCCTTTGACATAGTGTGCATAGGTTGCACGATTTTACCAAAGGCTAGGAAAAAACTGGTTGTAATCGTGTTAGTGGGTTGTCCCTCTATAATTGCACAATCATGTCAAGCAACCTCCTGAATATTTTTCCTAACCATTTGACACACTTCAAGTTATGAACGTTCACCATTCAACTTACTACAAAATAAACATAAAACATAAAAATAACAAAGTACTATCAAAAATGAAATTACAAAAAACTTAACTATGCATAAAATGCTAAGCTTAAGGTCCCTAACTTGCATTTCAACTCAATTATTTTAACCAACTGAATCAATTTCTTTATAAATTAATCTACCAACTGAATAAGCATGGATGTTGGCTTCACATATCCTATCCCAATTTCCTGAAAATTGATAAAGGCATATAATTAATACATGCACCAAAGTCATATAAACATTTAGCAATTTCTAAATTACAAATAACATTAGGTATAGTGAAACTCCTTGGGTCCTTTAATTTTGAAGGCATATGGTTGCTAATTATAGAGCTATAACTTTCAATTAAAGAGATTGTTTGATCCTTTCAAGTTCACCTATTTGATAAGATGTCTTTGAGAAACTTCACGTACTCAGGTATGCTCTCCAAAGCTTCCATAAAGTACAAGCTAAGATGTAATTTCTTTAACTTCTCCAAAAACTTTGCAAATTGCATATTCATTTGATTCTTCTGTAACCTTTGAGTAAATGGAATCTTTGGTGCATATAGAGGGGAAGGAACTCTTTCGTCTCTTCTTTCTTGTCCTTTCCCTTTTGGTCTTCTATTTTGCGGGATTGTCCCAACTTGCTATCACTTATAAGCATAATGGCCTTCAATTACTCCCTTGGATTAGATTATGTGTTGCTGAGGAGGCTCCTCATAGTTTGTGTAGATAATGCATTAGCTAATTGACCCCTTGAAACTCCAAATATGGATGGAAAAAGCAAGATTCTTCATAATTTGTTCAAATTTAGCTTCCATCCTCTTTTAGTTCTCATCTTGGCTCGTGAATTTGGAATTCAAAACATCCATTAGCTTATCCATATTTAATTCCAAAGAATTGAGCCCATCTTGCTAAAATCCTAATAGGCCTTAATCGCTCATTAGGTTTCCTACAGTAATAAACGAAGAAAAATTCAGGTGATTTTTTCACCCAGGATTGTAAGAATTAGAATAGGGATTATTACCCCCTAACCATAGTATGCTCCCATGAAGTTGAGCTACTCCAAGTTGTTAGTTTCCACTATGAAGCAATCAACTAAGACATTATTTTCTTCTCTACATAGTTCGCATCCATACTGAATTGCCTTGAATGGGTTGGAAAAACTGGCTTTTAGGCTTTGTAATTGTTTAATTAGTTTTACTACTTTAGCCTGTGATGTTACTAAATCCACAACAAGTTCTCTCTTTTTTTTTTAATCTCCAAAGGTTGGCTGCATTTTACTTCTTTCTGATGTCCACAGATAATTTTTATTTGTCATCTCTTCTAAAAAATCATGTGCTATTTCAACCATTTTCCTTACTAAAGAGCCACCAACTGGTACATCTATGGTGACTCGTGGGTGGATTCAAACTATTGTAGAACATTTGCAGAAGGAACTCCTTTGGCAAGTTATGATGTGGGCAACTCCTTTGCAACTCTTTAAATCACTCCCATACTTCATATAATGAATCCCTTCCACTTTGCTAAAAATATGAGATTTCCTTTGTAAGTATAATGGTCTTTATTAAGGGGAAGTATTTAGCCATAAAGGCTTGCTCTAACTACTCATGTGTTGTGACATTATCTAGGTTAAGAAAGTTCAATCATGCCTTGGCTCGATCTTTAGGTGTAAAAGGAAATAGCCTCATTTTGGTTGCATCTTTTGATAACTCATTATATTGAAACTTGTCACATATCTCTAGGAAGTTGGCCAAATGAGTATTAGGATCCTTATTGGCTAGTACATAAAACTGGACGTTGGTTTACAACATATTTAGCAGTGTTGGATTGATTTCAAATGTGTCGGTTTGTAATAGGGGTCTTGTTATTTCTTGTTGATTTGCATTAAACCCTAGCCTTATAAAGTCCATAAGGGTTCCTTGGTGCTTTCCTTGGTTCTGTTCCTCCACCATTTTTCTTTCTATCGCTTCCAGGCATGTTACTTTTTTAATCTCCCTCTTTTGCTTGGTGATGTCAAAAAC
The DNA here is from genome assembly GCA_026770325.2 of Erythroxylum fimbriatum. Lineage (NCBI taxonomy): Eukaryota > Viridiplantae > Streptophyta > Magnoliopsida > Malpighiales > Erythroxylaceae > Erythroxylum > Erythroxylum fimbriatum. The sequence goes on from JANZLH020000421.1 coordinate 2,547,934, forward strand.
TTATGTATCATTTACTTTGCTCAAACTCCTTGTAGATCTTAAGTTTGTGCACCTACAATGGTGTTAAAATCATTAAAGCAAAGTAACTTGAACTACATAAATGCTATAACAATCCTTAGAAATGATGCTAAAAACTTAAAGAAGTTTTAATTGAAAACTCTTTTAACTATAAGTATACATATTGTAACTGATAATATAAAAGATATCATCCCAGGAGGATTGTAATAATCACCCAACAATTCTTGTAAACTTTGTTTAATATAAACAATAAGATGAATAATTAAGAATTAAACTCAAAACAAAGAGTTAATAACTATGGGGCCATTTGGTTCCACTTTTATTTTCTGTTGTTATTTTTAGTTTCTTTTCCTGTTTTTAGTTTATGTTTTTTTTCTTAAAAAAACAAAAACCTATTTGGTTGAGATTTGCAATATAAAAACTGAAAACAAAAACCTGTTTGGTTGAGATTTTTAATAAAAAACTGAAAAAAAATATGTTTGATTTATTATTATTATTATTATTATTATTATTATTAAGTTATTCTTATTATTATTAATTTCATTTATTATTATTATTATTATTATTATTATTATTAAGTTATTCTTATTATTATTAATTTTTATTAAGTTATTCTTATTATTATTAATTTTTAATAAGTTATTATTATGATTATTATTATTATTATTATTATTATTATTATTCGAGATAGAAAATAGGGATATGTTGTTTTTCTGTCGAAGAAAACTTGTTGTCAAAATT
>JANZLH020000421.1:2549844-2577659 GCA_026770325.2 Erythroxylum fimbriatum
TCACGAATTGAAGGATTGAGTGAGGATTCATGAAGAAGGAGGGAAGAATGTGAAGAAACACACGAGATTCTCCATAACCCTCACATAATCACTTCATACCAAGGACACAGATGAGGAAACAAAGGAAAAAATAAGAGGAGTATCTGAAGCATACCAAGAGAAGAAAGGTAGAGCTCACGAATGTGTAAATGGATCTACTGAAGAGATGTATTGAAGTTAAGACAATACACATGTGAATATTCAACATCAGGATTCACAAAAAATACAGACGCATTCAATAAACATAAAACGCAGAGTAAAAGCTACATTAGTAGTCACGTGAGAAGAGCATGTGATATCAGACGATATACATATCACAGCTATAAGACGATATACAAATGACAGCTATCAGACGATATACACATTACAACTTCAGACGATATACAATATGAAAGGTAGACGATGACTCATTAATGAGTCACGTGGGGGGCATATGCCATGCTCTTGATCCATGCAAAACTGTCAGAGAGCAACCGTCTTCTTCATCTATAAAAGGAAACATTTCAAAGCATCAGACAACAATAACAACAACACATTACAAGTTGTGGTTTTTTTTTAATTTCATAAACAAAAAATCACAACAGAGTAAACCAAACACGTTTTACTTACCTGTTTTTTTTTTTACAAAAACGACAACAAAAAACGAGAAAAAACGAAAACAAACAGCCCCTAAACAATAAACTAAACAGTAGTAAAATTGATTGAATGATTAGTGATGAAAGTTAGGAATTACTTCTATCCTTATTGTTTTCACTTTACCTTCTTGATTTAATCATACTAGATCCTAGATAACCTATAGTAATGATTACCTTTCTCGATATCTAATCAAGTAATCCCAATTAAAATAGATAAGAATTGAATTATAATCTCTCAATCTATCAAAACTTTTTCTAACTATATAACTGGATTTGAAGACATCCGATAGATAACAAATAAATAATTAAGATGTCTCTTTAATTGCCTATTAATTTGACATTTATAGCTCTATTGAGGTACTAGCTCTAGCTGTGCAACCAAAAAAGATGATCCAATATAATATCTCGATTCAAATTGACTATAAAATAATAAACGTCATAAGCATATTCATTAAATCAAGAATGTAAAGTTTAACAAATAATTCCTAAAAGGAATTTAGCAATACATAGACGTAACTACATATCAAATTTTAATCATTATTAGTATCTAACAACAACAACGAAATAAGAAAAGAGTTGAGAATTGAATTTGGAAGTCTTCTCTTCTTTGGCTTGAGCCGGAAAATTTGTAGCCTTGCTCTTGAGGATTCTTCTCTTTTGATCTTCTTTAATTATGTTCATACAACTATCTTATGGTTTTTTCTCTTCTTTATGTACTCTCGAGTCTTCTAGAGTTTTGTTTAGAGTTTTTCAAGTGTATATCTTTCAAAAATTGTCCCAAAATGTCAAAAGTATTAAAAAACTTACATCCTAGAAAACACCATGCACGACCCTCTATTTCCAACCTGTTAGGCCATGCACGATCGTACTTAGAAAACGTAGTATAATATACACCTATCAACTTCTAAGCCTAGGTGTTAATAAGAGGAAAAGCAAATCTTCTATCCAAAAAAAATTAATAATATAAGAGAGCGACCATTTAGTAGTGGCTCCAACTGAATCATTAATTTACGACTTGGCTCCACATTTTCCTTGGGAAGCAAGTTACTGTAGTGGGTTTAGCAGAAGAAGACTGTCGAGGTAAGGCTTTGGCGAGAGGAAAGCAAGAAGCTTCCTGTTGCATATTTGGTTAGACAAGAGCCTAAGAAAGGAAAAAAGGTAACTAGATGTTAGGACTAGTCAAAAGACTATTGCCATAAACGTTACAAAATGCAAAAAGCGGGAAAGAGGATTTACCATGAACTGGTAGAAGTAGCATAGAGAGAGAGCTAGCCAGACTGGTAATAATAATAAAATTTATAATTATAAATTATTTTATTTTTAGTTAGATTAAGATTATTAAAATTATTCAACTTTCTTTTTATATATAAATAGCTTTATATATTAAATAAAATATTTTATAATATTTATCATAGTAATATTTAATTTTCTTTGTTAGATAAGATATATTAGTAGATTCATTATATTTTATTAGTAATAAAAATAAAAATTGCAAATTAAAAAACTGTAATTCAATTCATTTGAAAATAATTTTTAAAATTTCCATTAAAATAAAAATTATGAATTCTTTAAAAAAATTTAAGTATTTAAAAATTAAAAAATTTGAAGTAACTTCTACAAATATATCACCATGAATTTACAGAACATTTTTAGTTTTTTATATAATTTTATTCTAAAATACAATTATAATAGTTTAATGAATATTACAAATTCAATAATACTTATGTTAATTAATAATAAAACAGCTTGTAGTAAAAACGAAAAATGAAAATTTTGATATTTATGAATTGTGAAAAATAGAAACAAATTTAGAAATAGAATCATAACCAAACTAAACTAAAAGAAAACAGAGAAACATTAGGAAAATCAGCATTCCTTCAAATGTGTACTGTTTGCTGAGTGAGAATTAACGCTGCGTTTGGTTACTGTCTCTAATATACAGAGACGGAACGAGACGAAAATTTAGAGACGGAATAAAACAAAAATTGGAGACAGTGAGGTGTTTGGTTGTGATGGATAGAACAGAAAAAATTGTCTCCGTCTCGAGGACAAAAATGTGCTTGATTGTAGTGGGCGAAACAAAAAATAGTATTAATGACAAAAATGCCCCTATATTATAATATGATTGAAAAGATGTAACTCATTGATTATTTTATAATTGTATTAATATTTATTTAAATTATATTTATAAATTTTTAATTGTGTCTAACCAAATTGGAGTGACTTCAGAAAGTAACCAGGAACAACATAGAGGAAAACGCAGAAACGACGATAAATAAAATCCATGTGTTAAAATGGGTCAAGTCATCGTTAGGCCCATTGAAGTTTTGCCCAAAAAACTAGAAAGATGGGCTAGAACCCGTTTCTTTCCAGTCTTCTTCACTTACCCTCTCCCTCTCTCATTCTCTGTCTGCTAACTAGATCTTGGCGTAGCTTTTCTGATTTCAGAAGGTACAACTACAACAACAACAATGGCGACAACCCCTGGAGAAGACGATTTACAAAACGGAGTGGAGCCAAAACAAGCTCTGCCAACAGCTTCACAAGATTCAAATTCAGAGCCTACGACGGCGACGGCTACGGGCAATGGAGATGGAGATCTGAAGGAGGAGGAGCGTAATGGAACGACATCAAACGGAGCTGATATGAGCAAGGAAAAAGGCAACAAGACTTTCACAATGCGAGAATTGCTTAGCGAATTGAAAAGCGACGAAGCAGATGGTACCGCTACCCATTACAGGTTTTATTTTATTTTCTTTTAAGGTACTTTTATTGAATTTAGCTTAAAAGAAATCTCGCGGGTGTTTAGCGTTGACGACGATTTGTTAGATTTCGGTTGATAGATCTTTGGTTGAATTTCAACTTTGTGCTCTTTTCAAACTATTTTTTTCAGTCAAGAAAGCACGCAGCAACACCAAGTAGAGAGTAATGCTGCCATGCAACTGATCAATAGCGTAACTGGTATTGACGAAGAGGCTCGATCTCGTCAACGCGTTCTTACTTTTGCTGCTACAAGGTCATTTCTACCTTCACATGTTTAACCCAAGATTTAGAAAAATCATAATGATCATTCTGTTGTATTTTGTAGATATGCTAGTGCAATAGAGAGAAACCCAGACGATTATGATGCGTTATACAATTGGGCATTGGTGCTTCAGGTCTGAAAATTTTTCCTTTACTTTGAAAAAAATAACAAATTATTTTTATGCATAATCTACATTTGTAATTTGCTTAATAAAATAATAGAACCTGCATCTTTAAGTCTACTTTCAGCCATTGCCATTTTTTTTTGCATTTCATGGAGGTGGAAGTTCTCTTTTCTTATTATACTTTTACATGGACTGCAGGAAAGTGCAGACAATGTGAGTGCAGATTCTACTTCACCATCTAAAGATGCTTTGCTTGAAGAGGCTTGTAAAAAATATGATGAGGCTACCCGTCTGTGCCCTACGCTTCATGATGTATGTATGCTTTCTATATTATAATGATCTTTATTGATAGATACTTATCTGACAAGGATCGTAGTAAGCAGGTTAATTGCTATCTTTACACAAGTAAATCAAGAAAATTTAAAACTAGGGAAGCTAACATCTTTTTTTGAGTGGTTGTGATGCTTACGTGTATAACCTTATTCTTTGTAGAATCCTTCATGTTCTGGAAATTATAAATTGCCTTTGATGCTTGTTTTTGTTTTGATCTTTTCATGTCTTATGTGAATTAAAAAAGGGATGGGAAGAGCTTGCAAAAATCAGTAGCTTTGACTCCCTTTATATACTAGATTATCTTATTCATATAGGGTAAGTTACAATTATAATCTCTAAAGATATTCAATCAAATCACGATCGTAATCCCTGAAGATAATCAAATCATAATCTCTAACACTCCCCTCCAAGTTGGAGCATATATCATGAGCTCCAAGCTTATTATATAGTTGTGTTACACGACTTCCAACCAAAGACTTGGTAAATAGATCAACTAATTTGTCCTCAAACTTCACATGAGTGGTTTTTATCACACTTTGTTGCACCTTCTCTCTAACAAAGTGATAGCCTACCTCAGTATGGTTTGTCTTTTCTTGAAAAACTGGATTTGAAGAAATGTAAATGGCTGCTTGATTATCACACATTAGCTCCATAGGTTGTGTTAGTTGAAATCTAAGTTCTTACAACATATGTTTACCTAGACAAGTTCTTGAGTTGTATATGCCGGGGATCTATATTCTAATTTTGCACTTGAACAAGAAACCACTGTTTGCTTTTTGCTTTTCCATGAAATTAGATTGCCCCCATCAAAAACGCAATACCCTATAGTAGAGCGTCGATCAGTCTTAGAACCAACCCAGTTAGCATCACTATAGGCCTGAACTGAACAATGCCTATGGTTCTTATATAATTGTCCTTTGTCAAGATTGCGCTTGAGGTATTTCATGATTCCAATAGCCACATTCCAATGGCGGGTCCAAGGGGATGGCATAAATTGACTCAACACACTTGTACTAAATGAAATGTTAGGCTTAGTAATTGTAAGATAGTTTAATTTACCAATCAAACTCCTGTAATTTCCTGGATCTTTCAAGAGTTCTCCCTAGTCTGCATCAAGTTTGACCTTGGGATCTATTGGAGAATCTACCATTTTACATCCCAACAAGCTAGCTTCTTCTAATAGATTAAGAACATTCTTGTGCTGGGTGAGACAAATACCATCTTTAGATCTTGCAACTTCGATTCCCAAAAAAAATACTTCAATAGACCGAGATCTTTTCTTAAAAATTGTTGTCGTAGGAATTCCTTCAATCTGTGAATTCCATTTTGATCATCACCAGTAATAACAATATCATCAACATATATAATCAATAGAATTTTAACGGATCTTGTGTTGATAGAACACCGAATGGTCTACTCCACATTACTTGAGACCAAATTTCTTCACAACTGAACTAAACCGTCTAGACCATGCTTTAGGATATTGTTTTAAACCATATAAAAATTTCTTCAATAGGCACACTTTCTCAAACTCTCTCTGAGCAACAAACCCCAGAAGTTGCTCCATATAGATTGTTTCTTCAAGATCACCATGGAGGAATGCATTTTTGAAGTCAAGTTGGTAGAGAGGCCAAGAATAAGTTGCGCCTAAGGAGTAAAAATACGAACTGACGCCTTTTTTGCCACAGGAGAAAAAGTTTCAGAATAGTCAATACCATAGACTTGTGTGTATCCTTTTGCAACAAGGCCGAATCTTGAGTCGTTCGATAGATCTATTAGCAAGTGTCTTAATTGTATATATTGATCTACAACCAACAATTGAGGCATCAGGAGGAGTAACAAGCTTCCAGGTGTCATTTGACCATAAAGCATCTATTTTCTCGTGCATAGCTTGGTTCCACCTAGGGTTCTTATAGCCTCTTCAGGGTTCTTATAGCCTCTTCCAGGTTTGATAAAAAAGAACAGAAGGGGGTAATACATGTTTATAAGAAACAAAATTAGAAATCAGGTGATTCGTACAAGATTTCTTACCTTTATGTAAAGTAATAGGCTGGTCTAAATCACTGTTTTTCAGCTTTGGCGGCAAATTAAGCGTTGGAGGAATGGGCTCATTTGGATGGCCATCTATCATTCGATGAGGTCGCCGGGAATAAACCTACAAGTCTGCTCGAGACAATTGATGAAGATAAGAAGGATCAGAGTTTGTAGGTGAATTGTTTGAACTTTTAGGCGAATTATCCAAGGAGTTGTCAAAAAGTGAGGGTAAACAATGATGGAAGGTTTTGGCATCTTGACTCTCAGAAAAGTATAAGGTCACATCTACGCACACAAAGAATCTTTTAAGTGAAGGATTGTAGCAACGATAAGCTTTTTTTGACCTTGAGTAACCAAGGAAGATACACTTGATGGCTCGTGAAGATAATTTGTCAACTTCTTGATGTAATTAGTGGACAAAACAGACATATCCAAAGATACGAGGATGAAGAGGAAACAAAGGGGTATTAGGAAACATAAGGATATGAGGAATTTGACCTTTTAGAGTAGTGGATGACCTTCTGTTAATAAGATAGCAAGCAATGAGGACAACGTCACTCCTAGAACTCCTTGAGAACCTTCATCTCAATTAGTAATGCTCGAGCAACTTCTATGACATGCTTGATTTTTCTTTGAGCAATACCATTTTGTTATGATGTGTGAGAACAAGAAGACTGGTGAATCATACTACAATTTTTTATGTAAGACTTAATGGGTTTAGAAAAATATTCTTTAGCATTATCACTTCTGAGGATACTAATAGGATAAAATTGAGTTTTGATTTCAAAGCAAAAGGATTGGAAAATAGAAAACAATTCTGAACATTCTTTCATTACATATAACTAAGTCATTCTAGACCAATCATCAACAAAAACAACAAAGTAAAGACAACCATGTTTCACAGTCACACGAGATGGACCCCAAATATCATAATGAACTAACACGAAAGAGCTTTTGGCTCTATTATTAACTCTGGATGGAAAAGCAACACGATGATGTTTCCCAAGTTGACAAGACTCACAACCTAGATGAAAATTATAATTCAAATAAGGTATCAATTTTTTTTATGACTATGGATTTAGAAGGTTGAGGCAACAGCTGAGCAGGCGGTTGAACAATTGTCAAAATTGTAGAGACCTCTAGATTCACACCCCCTCCAATCATCTTCTTTGTCTTACAAATCCTGGATAACAACAAAATGAGGAGAAAAAGAGAAAGAACAATTCAATGATTTGGCTAGTTTAGTAACATACATTAAGTTGGATGAAAATTCATTGAAGGAAGGAAATGTAGTGCCAACCCCACTTATACTAGTAGTGGAACCATTAGCAACAGTAAGTTGGTGGGAGTTTGGTACAGGGGTAATGTGATCAAAAATTTTTGGGTTACATGCAATATGGTCAGTGACTCCTGAATTTAGAACTTAAGGTTTAACAGAGGACGATATAAGCTGTGTGATTACCTAGGTGAGCAAATGATGCAGTAGGTGTGATTGCTTGCTTGGATGCTTGATACTAGAGAAAAGCTGCATATTCTACTTCATAAACCACTTGTTTCCACTCGTTGAGGCAAAACCACTATAAGCTTTCATAATATTAGCAGACTGAGAGGGCTTTGGGCGTAACTCTAGGTGTAATTCCAACAATAGTTTTGAACATGCCCATCCTTGCCACATTGGTCACATTTCCTTTGGCCTCCTTGGCCCCTTCCTCCACAACCACCACGACCACCTTGGTTACTTCGGCCCCAATTACCTCTTCCACTATTGTGAACAACTAGAGTAGACTTGTCACCACTTTCTTATGTTGGCCCCTTCAAGGATTGAGATAGTTGTGAATATATCTCTGCAAGTGATGGAAGTTCAGTGCCATCGAGTATTTGTGCCCTAATTGGTTCATATTTTGGTCTTAAGTTAGCCAAATATCTCAGCACGAATAATTCTTCGCTTTCCTTCATAAGTTGATCCTTATTTGTTAGTATGAGTTAAGCTGCTAAATGTTCTACAAATAAATTCTTTATTTTTGAAAAATACTTGACGTGGTTCTTCTCTTCCTACTCACGCTTGAACAATTCTATAGATAAATCATATATACGAGTAACATTATTGGAAAATAAAAGTCACATTCTCCATAACTCCCTTGCGGAGTTTACATGTTGATTCATGTCAGCAATATTTGGCTCCATGGTGTTCCAAGGACTTGTCATTATTTGATTCTCATGTTGTTCCCACTTCTCATACCTTGTTGACTTGATACCAAGAGCTGGATCTATGAGATGCTTATACCTACCTAGGCCTTTGAGGTATATAATGACCTTGTTATCCCAAGCAACATAATTAATTCTGTTCAATTTTTGATTTGTGATTTGTTGAACCATGATGGGTGGTTGTCCTTCAATACTTTCAGTTTTGAAATCACTTATGATGCAATCGTTACAGAAAACATTAACAAGAATCAAGTGAAGAATAATAATGCAAAAAAACCAAACTTCAAATATCAACAACTGTGCAACAATGAAAGAGGCACTATGACTACAATAAAACCATTATGAGATACGACTATGACGGAACTAGCGATGATGGTTAAACATACAAACCCAGTTTCCAACAATTAAAAGCAGAAACGTACGTCACCAACTATGGTTAAACACACAAACCTAGTTTCCAACAATTAAAACCAGAAAACCACATCAACAAAGGTTTTTGGAGTTGGTGCGACTCAGTCCATGGAAGCAGGGTTAACAGAACGTCATCGAAAGGTGATGCGTGGGCTACACGCATTAGTCGAACAATGGCTGCCAGCGGCGTGTGTGGGCCCGTGGGACACTTGCCAGTGTTGCTGATTGTGGTTTTCGATGTTTGTAAGCTCTAATTAATAACTCGATAATCCGCAAGCATACAGGTCGTTCGTGTAACACCTAAGGTGTCGATCCCACGAGGAGGGATAATCTAGTCCTAAAATCTAAGGCCAAAACAATTCGCAGTAATTCAAAATGTAGCAAAACTAAGGCAAGAATTTAATTCAATCATGCAACTCAATTCCAAGAATTAATTACGAAAATATTAACAAAGTAGCAGTTGCAACACACACTCAAGAATCAACCTAAAGCAACTATCAATTGAGAGAAAGGCAAATTTTTACCTATCTTTCACGCTAACTTAATTGATTATGAACTATTGGATTATTAGTCCTAGACGATTCTATTGTTGATTACTCTTTCTCGAGTTGTAACCATTAACCCTAAATTATAAACCGTAATTAGATTATAGAAAATTGTAATTTCTCAGTTCACAATCTATCCAAAACCGTAATTAGATATAAAGTTGTCCAATAAACTATCGGGAATCTATATGAGATCTCTCTTCACACAATTACTGATTTGATTAGTTTCTCATTCTTATTAAATCACCTAACTCTCGTTAGCCCAATTTAATTATTTTTCATTCGATTCAACCTCTCAGCCTATGAACAAATTATGCAATCATATAAATTAATCACAATTAATCCAATAAACATAAAACAATAAGATTTTATTAAATCAAAGATAAAAAAACCCGAAGGTGAGTATAGAATATCTCAACATTCACAATCCTATCATCAAATTGATATTCCCAATTCTATACGATAATAAAAATGGAAAATAATAGGAAAAATGCTTCTAAACGGAGACGGGAGGCAGTGACGGCGGGAAACTCCAAATCTGGGTAGTACGTCGATGTCGACTTCTCCACTTCTCTCTTCCTTCTTCTCTTTCTCAATCTCTCAACAATTGTCTCTAGGGTTTCTCTCCAAAGTGGCTGATGCAAAAGCTCCTTCTTTTTGTTCTATTTATGTTTAGGGTTGAACTATGGTTTTTTGGGGGTTCGAAAGGTGTAAAAAATTCCTCGAAACTCGAAGTTTGGAAGTGGTTGCGTATTTGCTTGACGCAGGGCCACGATCGTGGCCTACTTCTATGCCTTCTGTCACGATCATGGCATGTAGGCCACGATCTTCGGCCAACTCTGGTGCTTCAGTCACGATCGTGGGCTATTGTGCCACGATCGTGGGTCATTGTTTCAGCTCGAATGTCTCCGAAACTTTTTTGTTCTTCAATGTTGACCTAAAACACTACCAAACACATCAAGTTACCTCAAAAACATAATATTTAAGCTCAAAGACTTGTACTAACCCATAAAACACTTAAAACACAAATAATTAACAAACTAATACAATTCTAACCTAAACACATATCAAACGATTGAATTAATACCTAAACACATGTCAAACGATTGAATTAATAGCTAAACACATGTCAAACGATTGAATTAATAGCTAAACACATGATGTATTTTACACTTATCAGTCGCCTCTTTCTCTGACTTAGTCGCCGGTGACTGCTTGAGGTGTTTATGGTGTTAGATTGTTAAGGTTAATCTTATTTTTGTGAGAAAGGTTTGGGTATAGGTTTTCGGTTAAGAGAGGAAGAAGTAATTAGAGGTAGGATTAGAAAACCTGCTCTGATCCCATGATGTGAATTTAGAAAAAGGATGGGAAGAGCTTGTAGAAATTAGTAGCTCTTACTCTCTTTATATACTATTTATATAAGGTAGGTTACAATTACAATCGTAATTCCTAAGGATATTCAATCAAATTATAATCTCTAATATTGTCTTTTAGGTTTACTTAATTAGATGGCACCTGTTAGGAACCTGAGCTTAGAACAATAGGTATTACTATATTATTGCAGTATAACTATGGTGTGTACACCACTATCACAGAGAAATATAGTATTTCTCCTAACCAGAGCAGATAGCTCTTCAGAAGGTTCGATTCCTTCTGTCACTCTTACTCTTTCAAATTTCTGCCTACCTCTCCCTTCTTCTTGTCCCCCTTTATAACCACCCTAGGTAACAGATTCTGTTACAACCAAATGATTGGTTGTCATTACTATTAGCTAACTAACTACCCAAATACAAAATAGCGTACTCCTCTACCGATTACTCCTCTGCCCTCTGCTTATTCTTCCTATCATCTAATGATCCTAACATTGACTATGCTGGTTCCATTATTGACAGAAGGTCAACATCAGGCTACTGCACCTATCTATAGGGGAATATGGTCACATGGAGGAGGAAAAAGCAGAATGTAGTAGCTAGAAGTAGTGCAGAAGCTGAGTACAGGGCTATGGCTCAAGGAGTGTGAAGTTTTATGGCTCCGAAGTGTTATGTCTAAGTTAAATTTGGAAGTTAAGCCTCCCATGAAGTTGTATTGTGACAATAAGGCAGCCATTAATACTGTACACAATCCAGTACTTCATGAAAGGACAAAGCATATAGAGGTTGATAAGCACTTTATAAGGGAAAAAATAGAAGATTGAAGCATATGTATCCCATTTGTTCCTACTAAAGAGCAAAGAGCAGATGTCTTCACAAAGGGGCTGTTCAGACAACCATTTGAAGAACAAATTGGCAAGTTGGGCATGATAGACATCTTTGCACCAACTTGAGGGGAATGTAGAGAATCCCATAATAATAGATAGTCCCTTAATTAAGGGATTATCCTTACAGATTATCCTTAGCTGTAATATATAGCTATATTAGGGATATTTCCAAATAAGGAGTATTCCTAATAAGGAAGACTCCCATAACTATGTACCCTAGCTCTATATAAGAACAACCGCATATGTAAATCTATTTAATCTGAATATAGAGAGAAGTTTTTACACTTTGTATAAAAATTCGAAAAAGGACTAATTTGTTGAAGATCATGAATATTGTATCTTCCTGTGTAAAAATATTTTCTATTACAATGCGTTGTTAGATTATACGACCATATACAAGTATTGTTCATAACTTATATTAGCCATCTTACTATGGGATATTAGTGTCTTGTATAGGTCCTACTAGCCTGGAATTTAAACCTATTATTTTTCCACTTTTGTCTTATAAACCTATGAAATTGAAAATATAACACCAAATTCTAAAGCCCCAAACCACTGGGATATTGGTACCTGCGATGCTTTATAGAACTGGTATCACTATTTTCATTGTTATGCATTTTGGCACAGAATTACATCCTTGTGCTGAATGTTCTAGTAAACATGTTGAGGTATGCTGATCTGCATATGGGTTTGTTTGATGCCTTCATACCTTGTTTTCTTTTGATGATCTTGTTTTTTCTTGGTTGGTGTATAAGCTACCTAGAAATCAGGTATATATGTTTTCGATTATCCAAATTGTTTGCAGTTTATCAGATGCTTTAACGAAACTTGTTTACTTGGTCAGGCTTTTATGCTGAAGAGGGCTGCCGAGGAACCCCTTGGTCATGCTGCTGCCATAATCACTGATGTTCTCGAGAATGCAGAAACTAATCATGTCATCAATGCTTCACAAAAGCGAGCACTTCTTCAGGAAATGGCACTTAGGCTGTCATAGAGGTCACCTGTCTCCACGTTCAGGAATTATGGTTTTCGGCTCCTGCAACTTTATGTAATGTTGCATTTTATATGTCGCTAGTTGTGCTTCTGCTTCGAATGTCATAAATTTTGGTTCTGACTTTGGATTTTCTCTTGTATTCGATTTGAAAGTTATAATAAATAGGAGATGCTCCCATGTAAAATATCAACCAAAAGGGGGTATTCTGTTTTACAGGAAATTATGTTGTACGAAGATTTCACTGAGGGTACTTTGTTCTGTACCTTATAAATACAAATGGTGCTGGTTAGAGTTTATCTTTCTCTCTCTCTCGCTCTCGTTTTATGTATCAGGCAATACATCTGTGGCGATTACGGTTGACAAGACACGAGGTGATGTATAAATTCTGTCAACTATAATTTTTTTTACACAGAAGAGCAACATGTGTGGGGATAATTATGCACAATAAGAAATCATTCGAACAACCAAGTTTATCCCACTAGTATTTGTGGTATAGAAGTTTTTGAATATGCTTAGACATAAGTATATATTCACGCTGGATAATTTACAGCTTGGTTTTTGAGAAGGCGATTGATCCCGTCTTCTATGCACAGTCCAAATGCATCCTTGCTTTTGCCTTCTTCCAGAGCCCGCTCAAACGTCCTCTGCTAGCTGCCCATGCAGTTTTTGTGCATGCCTCTATCAGGAAAGGCGTAGAAGTTGAACTTTAGTATGTAATTTTCTTCTTTGATGTTCTTGCATTCTCCTTTTGAATGCTATCCAAGCGTTGACTACAGAAGGGAGATCTGAATTAGGACATGAGAATAGGCAATGAGCTATTCAATCCTCTAATTGCCCTATTGATTTGGTTGGTTAAGGTTCTAAGTTCGTACGAGATGTAGAGAGTGCTGCCGTTGTAGCACGGACTGAACCTGAACAGTTCATGTTTAAAGCTCTGACTTGTGATCTCCTCTGGATGAGCCATTGCAACCTTAGTTCCTAGACTTTGTCGATGGAAGTCTCTTTTTTATGAAATCTTTTCCATTTATGAGAAACTTCGTTTATGGTGTTTTAGCATTTATGTCTGAAATGGATTTGTTATTTTTGTCTGATCAGGGTAACGTTGGAAAGAGGACATGGAACCAGTGTATGATGATGGTTGATTGTATTACCGAGGGCAGAGAAGGGACCAAAAGGTTGCATCCTTTATGTGTTCATCGTGCTGATTATGCTTTAATTCCTTGTCCTTTTGCAGTCTATATATTACTGGAATTGTTAGAATATCCGTATTCCTAATGTAGAAATGCTTAATCTGTTCCTCCTTGTTCCTTCTCTAACAATCACTCTCTTCTAATCCATGAAATCTGGGAATTTGCATTTTCTTTTCGAAAGATCTGGGAATTTGCATTTATATGATTGGAGCTGTTATCCAATGCTTTGTAAGCTAAGCGAACGAAGAAACACTTAGATACATAATGATATCTACGACTATATGTGAATACACTTTATAAAAGAAGTCAACATTTTAGGTAAACATAAGGTGCCAAAATGATTTAAATTTAAGAGCATGGATAAAATTCTCTTCTCAGTAATTTCCAAGGACAGACACATATTACACATTAACTAGAAATTAAAACTATGCACTCTTATTTATTTTTATTTAAATTAATATAAGTAGTTGTATTATATGTAATTACTATTTTTATTATACATTTATTTCATATATGTGCCTTTTTTATGTTGGTTCTTTATTAGGAGACATTTAGCAACGATATTTTTGTTCTAGTCTTATTATATACCCTTTTTCCTAATTGATTTTTTTTACTATTTTTATTTCCGATATTAGTAAATCAAGTAATTAAAGCATAAAAGTGAGATGTCATTTTATTTCGATATTACCGTGACAATCATATAAAACAGATATCAATGTCACATCAAGATAGAGTGAGAGTATCACTTCATAAATTCTCTTATTTGTAAAATTATTAATAACATAATGATTTGATTGAAAAAATTATTGATATAATTTTAGTTTTTTGTATAGTTTAAAATGCTAAAAATATGTTTAAAATAATAATAAAATTGATTAATCATACAATAGAAAGTTGCTATTATATTGGTGAGTATAAATTATATATTAACTTATCATAAATTCATAGAATAATGTGTACTCTTAATTAATATTATTAATTAAACAAATAAACACCAAATATTCTGTACACACAAGCACTAAACTATGCATAAGAAAATCTCCCGCTTTCATTTTGCAAGAACTTTTTTTTGTTGCCTTTTTTAAAAATTCTTTTAAACCATCACTTCACTTGAAACTTATTGCTGATGCCCCTTACGTGACTGTGATGTCAGTTTTGTACTAACATGATATGATTGCATTAACGAAAATTGCCTGATTAGAAAAACTACAAATTTTGAACAACTCAATTGAAAAAAAAAAATAGTAGAGATAATCAAGAAAGTGGGAAAACTAAAAAAAAAACATTCTCTCAAAAATTTATATCAAATTGGTAAGTATAATATTCTATAGACATAATTTTTAATTTTATAATATTAAATATAATCTCTAAAACTTATATTTTATAAAAGAGATTAATTCAATGACACCAAATTATATTTTACGAAGAAAGTTAAAATAGTTTAATAAATTTTGAGTTAATATGAATTATTTTATGATATTAATTTATTATAAAATATGGTTAATTATTATCTAATAAAATATTTAGAAAATTATTTATTTACAAGTTCATATGTAAATATAAATAATAACTTCAAATAAAACTATTTGTTAGACTCCAATAGCACCCGAGGGTACACAATTAACAATAATTAACACAAATAAGGATGAGGGAATCACGTCATATAAATCAATCAAACACTTCAATAATAATTTGATTAGGAAGAAAAGAACGAATGCAAATTGATTTATATTGGTTCAACAAACAACCCTTACCCACGTCTACTCTCAAGACTCTTCTTGAAATTTCATTATAATTATTCCTTTTGGGAGAAAAATAACTTTTGTACAACCTTTTCTCGGTAAAGAAGAACTCTTTAATAATCTTTCTTCACAATGAAGAGGAACATCAATCTTACTTGAAGTACAATAATATAATGTCCCAACTAAAGCTAACAACTCAAAATACCATACTTTATCACTTAATAATTCCAAAGAGATTCACTTACACAAATATGAGACAATGATGTTCAAAAGATTGAAAAATACTCAGAAATATGTGTAAAAGACACTCATATGCTTCTTCATAAAGAACCAATGAGAAAACATATATTTATAGGATTTCAAAACCCCTAATAATTGTTGAAGCCAAAAACTGGTTGTTAAAATTGCTAGTTACAAAGAACTGATCAATTAGGATAACATATTTGTCAATCAGTGTGTTGAATGTACAAATTCACTAACCGTATAGCATTTTAGTCAGTCAGTGTATATTGAATACATAGATTCACTTACCGTTGAGACATTGGTTGATCAGTAGGTATATGGGTCGACCAATATAGCAAATTGATCGATCAATACAGCAATCAGTATTACTATAAACTCTCGGTATATCAAATTTGACAACTTTAACCTATAGCCGCTAACCTATATAGGTCAATCAATTCCCTAAAATATGATTTTAATAACTCTAAATGTTTAAACTCAATTTGTTTAATGCAATTATGATTTAAATACTTCCCAAAATATTCCATAAAGAGTGTTTGAAAGATTAAGAGGCTTTTCTATTAAAATTAAAAACTTCAATGCCTTTTGATGAATAAAAAGTCTCACGTAATAAAGTGATATGAAATATTTTTGTATAATTAGCCTTTTAGAACATGAAAGTTACTAAATAATATTACAATTGATATTACAAACAAAAGAATAACCTCGTGTTCCTTTTTCTTTTATTTTTGAATATGGTCTTCACTTTGTAAGTTAAAATTTTCATCTTTTATTTTATCAAGTTTATAAACTATCTTGTTGAGTTTTTGACTACATCTTAGTCTCATATTCTGTTTCATCAAAATAATAAACTCATTAGCAATATTTATGTTTTGTTATCACTAAAACATTGATTGGAACCTCCCTTTGGTTCAATAATCTCCATTTTTAATTATAGCAAAATGTTTATGATATTAGAGAGTGATAATAAGAATAAACATACAAATAATTGTCCATATCAAGATAATAATTAGATCCTTCTTAATTCACCCATAAGACATAATTTAATATCAAAAGATATATGCTAAGAATTATACATACGTATAGATAAAAGAAATATACTCAAGAATAAAAATATCATAATACAAAAGTCATTGCATATACAAAGTCACCATATAAGGAAAAGTTACTCCCACTAAATATCATCACTCCTCTTAAATTTAATATGACCAATCTTTTCCCTCTTTTGGGAATCATAAAAAAGAAATCAAGTATCCAAAAAATATATATAATGCAAAGCGTCATGTGTCACGCTAACTTGGTTAAAAAATTAAAATGAATTTGATCAAGATTGGTAAACTTGTTCAAATTGAATATTTAAAGAGTTAAAAAATTATTTAAAACGTTAATTTTGATAGAATATTCCTCAGTTTAAATTTTAAAATTCCCTAATTTCGGCATTTTTCTTAAGTTAAATTTTAATTAACATGAAATAGGCAAGTTTTTCAAGAAATGAAGATTGAAATTATAAAAAGTATAAGCATAATTGCAATATCCATCAATCAATTTCATAAACGATTATATAATTTTGGAAGTTAAAATTCAAAAAATAAAATTATGAAAAAATGCTTAAATTATCACAATTGAAGAAAATTAAAGATGTATCAATATAATTGAAAGGGAAACATCAATTTAAAAAGATCACTCTTAATTAAGAATTTTTTTTCAAAATCCTCAAATTTGAAACCCAAGAATGTCATAATTTCAATTTCGTGTGATCGTATGAGATTTTTAAGGATTCAAAGAAGACAACGAGTTGTTTAGGGTTTTGGAAGATATAAACAAATAAGATGTAAAATAGAAGAAAAGAGGAGGAAGAGAGTTTAATCATAAAGATTGGTTGATTACACAACTTCACTAGTCAACTAGTGCATGTGGTTGTGATCATCTCATAGCTATTGAGAACGAATCAAATCAGATAAATCTATTTCGCAATCTTTCTAACTTGTCGACCAACTAAGGTACAAACTTAATTGTACAAAAAAATCTTAAGAAAAGAGAAGATTGGTTAACCATTCAAAGAAATTGGTCGACTAAATGGTTGATCAGAGGAGTGACCAAACCCCTTACAAACTCATTAGGAAAAAATAACCGTTTGGGCAAAGTGATATTAGTCAAACACAAAAGGAAGTTGGTCAAACAATTTGTTTAAATGGTCATTAGATAAGTGATAACAAACTCATTAGAAAGCAAAAGGGTGAACTTTGAGGATACTGGTCAATCATACCAAGATATTGGTCATTCAGTTGGCTAGATAACTTGATCAATAGCCTTTAAGCTCAAATTCAAACACCAAACACATAATAAGTTATAGGAATATCAATCAAAAACTATCATAAACTCATATAATCGTGTCAATTTCTCTCTTAATATCATTATTCTTTGGTTTAGTGAGATATATCCTAATTGGTCAAATTTTAACTTAATATCCCTTTAGATACATAATTTCTAAGTTTAGTCCCATGACATATCAAAAAATGTTCAATTCCTCATTCAAGTGCAAACCCTAATATTTATCACTAAGGATTAGACTTAAATTGACACAAAATGCTAGATGTCACATATTTCTAAATCATGAACTAATAATTACCTCTTGTTGAACACTACTTATGACTGATTTGAATGATGATTCTTCTTAAATATTCAATCTATTAGTAGCATCTCATCCTTATTATTTCTATCACTTGGTTTAATAATTAACTTTTTAGAAAGGTCTTAGTGGTTATTTTTAAAGGTTAAATTCTCCACATTCTACAAAAATATTTTCAAGACTTTTTTGGACATAAGAAGGTTATATTCATCAAAGATTATATATATATATATACTATATCATGCTATTGTATCGTATTATTTTCCTTTTCTTTTTTATAAGGCCTTACAAAAAAAGGTAATTAATGCGTTTAATGTACTTAAATGAATTTAGTTCCTTGATTGATGGGCTCCTTCCTTTTAACCCACACTTTTAAAGATTTGTTTTCAATTCTTTTTTTAAATAAAACCTATCAACATGTCAATATTTGCCATAAGACTGGCATACCATGTGATGATCATATATAATGCATTGCTTGGTCTTATATATGTATAGGCATAATAAGAAATCTTCCTTTGAATATTAAAGGTGTTAAATATTTTCCTAAGATAATGAAATGTTTTATCATAATTATATGTATGATTCCTACTATGAAAGAAAGCTTGTTGTATGTTTCTTTAAGGCATGGTATGAGTGAATTTGAAGGTTACAATAGAAATTATGCCTAATTTTCTTTTGAGAGTATTGAACCTTATGCCTAGATTATGAGCCATATACGAAAGCATGATTCTTGCTTTTAGAATTAGTCTTAGCGGATGTGGCATGTGCATGCATGTGCTTAGATATGGATGCTTCATATTCATTTATCATGTTAGCCCCAGAATTTTTTTTTATTTGATTAAGCATGATTAGATTATTTTGGGGTATTGCTAGATTAATTTATGTTGGAATTAATTAGCATACTAATATGAGTAAGATGATATGAAGTAGGTAAATTGAATTAAGTGTTAGGGTGGTAAGTATGTATAAGGGGCATAGTTGGAAGATCACTTAAGTTAGAAAGACTTAAGGCTTTGGAGGAAGGGCAATTAGGTCATTTTGGCTTCATTAAAAGAAAGAAATAAGGCTTGGATTGGGTTAGAAGAAGAAGAAACGAAATTAGAAGGAGAAGAGGGAGAGAGAGTGTCGTGGAGAGGGAAAGAGAGGAGAGAAAGAAAGTTTAGCTAGGTTTTGAATTTTCATGGTCTTAAAGGGTGATTTTGAAGTTTGTCCAAGAAGAAAAGAGCAAGAGGAGGTTTAGAGCTTTCATTTGAGCCGAGGAACAAGTTGATTGGTGAAGATTAAAGGTAAGTGTATGTTTAATCTTTTAGATTTTGGAAGGGGTTTTGGTTCAAAGATCTTAGGAAATGCATGGGTTTGAGTAATCTAGGATCAATTGCATGCATTTGGTTCTTTGGGTTTGTCAATTTGAATGTCTATTGATTTGGGACTTTTTTGAAATTGTTGAAGAAAATCAAGGGGGAAGAGGAGCAAGAGGATAGGCACTTTTGAGCAACTTTTCTAGCAAGGGATCTAAGGTAAGTGACATTTTTATAATTGAGTTAATGAGCCATAAATATTTTTCAAAATAAATGGAATTTAATAACTTTCAAACTACCCTATAAATGTGTCTTTATTGTTCTCCAAATGCTTGAGAATGTGCCATATGTGGTTGGTTGTGAATTTTGGGAATAACTTCATATTGCTTCATAATTGTTGTAATTGTTGTTTTTTTTAATGAGTTGAGAAATGGCTTATATGAATGTGGTTGGTATATTGTGCAATGTTGAAGGGTCTATGCTTGATATATGAGGTTGGTGAATTGTGCAATGTTAATGGTTTTGATGCTTGGGATAAGAATGTGTTTGATGAATTGTAAAATGATGATGGAAAAATGCATATGAAATAGGTCATGCTTATGAAAAGCAAGTTTTGAAATATGTCATATGGGCAAACAAATTATCAGTTCATGAATTACATGTTATGTGGGTTTGGTGTAGTCCATCTAAGAATTTTCACGTGCACGTTGATCAAGTTATAGGCTTCTCCGGCCTGCCAGCTAGTGGCACGGAGCTCCTTCATGGAATCCCTCAAGTTTACGACTACACAGGACCATTATATGGAATTGTGTAGTTCGTCATGTTTATGGATCTGCCCAAACCATTATTATGTGATTATGTGTTACTTTCATTGATGAGTTTGATGAATGCTTGAATTATGTGAGTTGTGGATTGACTTGATATGTTGAGAATTTTGGAAATATATGTTTCATGGATTTCATATATATTTGCCTTGATCATGATTTTTGTCGACGGTTTTGTTTGTTATCGATTATAAGATTGTTACCCACGAGCATCAAGCTCACCCCCATTCCTTCCCATCCGCAGGCGATGAGCAACAATTCGAGTGATCGAGTCAATCGTCAAGGCATCACTCCAAATTGTTTTAATCTTTTGAATCTAGATTTTGTAAAAATGCTTTAGTCGCATTTTGAGAAAGTGTAATTCTTGTCACATTTATATTTTTGGAGTATGTTGTAAAGTGGCTCGAAATGCCCCCTAAAGCATTGTAAAAACTTTTATTTTGATGTGAATGAAATACGTATGCATTATGGTTGATTATGGCATTTCATGTTTTTACATTGCAAATCTTAAGTTTTCATATGGTAGGAATTGTGTCCTGGCTTTGAGAGAAATTATGTGCTAATCTAGGGTGAATTTGACTAACTTGTCTTCATAGAAGTTGTAGCTTGTCCTTTTATCTTTCCAACGATATAAAGTTTTCGATTTTTGGATGTCGGAGTTGAGAGATATGACCGTTTGAGTAGGAGATGTCGCATAGGAAGTTTCAACCGAGGGTTACACGGGCTGACCGTGTAAAATCACACGGGCCGTGTTTTTTGGGTGTAAGAGTGCCATTTTTCACCCGAAAGTTACACGGGCTGACCGTGTAAAATCACATAGCCCGTGTTTTTCTGGAGCAGGGTGCCATTTTCACCCGAAGGTTACACGGCCTGCCCGTGTTAGTTTACACTGTCCGTGTTTTTAACCCTCTTAACAACAGATTTGAAATTTTTTGTCTTCACGAAAGTTGTAGCCCTAGATGTCTACTTTCAAACCGTCTAAAAACAAAGTCAATTCGACATCCGTAGTGAGAGTTATAGCATTTGCGCTAAGGCATGTACAATGTGAGATTGGACATGAACATGTTGCATTCGTTTAGTCATAACTTTTTCTTCCGACCTCCGATTGAGGTGATTCTTTAGGCGTTAGATTTATAACTCATTGTTCTTCCTTCCCATAAAAGTTTATAGCCATTGGTTTAGAATTCAAAAATATTGATTCGAAGGAAGTAAGGGGTCGGTTGGGAGAACTTGTTGGGGCATGATTATACTTTGGTTTTTAAAGCATATCTTGAGCTATAGAGCTCCGATTGAGGTGTTTCTTGCTCCAATATAAATTAGAGATTAAGAGCTACAATTTCTTTAAGAAGTCAATTGTGATTTAGTAATTTCTTGTGTGGGCTCGCCTTTGTGGCTTAACGTGTTAAGAGAATGTTGAGGAACCGATGGGGGCTAATTAAGGTACATTGTCATACCTCTACAAGGAGACTCGCTCACGTTATATAGTTCCGGATAGTTGGGCTTCGAAAACGGGGTCCAATATATCACATTAGGCAATGGTTTTTCGCTATACAAATATTTTCCTTTTACAAACGTGGTTCTAGAATTAACTTCACTTTTATGGTTGTATCATGCCTATCATTGGAATTCTTTTGAACTCCTAGCATGGTTTCTATTTTTTACCCCCTTCAGTGAATTGGGTTAACAAATCCTTGAGAATATTGATCTTCTTTTTCAATATCTCATTTTCATGTTTTAATGTTTCTAATGTATGATTGTCATCAACAATTACATTTTTGGATTCTTTAATGTTATGCAATTCACTTTTCATCTTTTCATTCTAGTTCGTTTATGCATTTAACTATTTTTTGAACTTCTTTGGGCTTGAAAAATAATTTTTTACCTTTTCTTATTCATAATTTCTAATCTTTTTACGAATTCATCATATGTTAAATCACTATCACTATCACACGAATTAGATCTTGAAGTTTCCACATTATCTTTTATAGTGATAAAGCACATATGAGCTATATCTTCTTTCAAATACTTATTTTCATATTCACTTATGTCATCCCAAGTTAAGGTTTTAAGCTATTTCTCCTTATTCTTCTTCTCGTTTTTATAGTTTTTTTTCATACTTCTCATTATCTCTAAGTAAAGGATACTATGATGTCATGTGATCGAATTTTCTACATACAAAGCACATAATATTAGAGGATTTGTTTTTAATCAACTTTTACTTTCCTTGTGGTCCTTTCTTTTAGAGAATTTCTTCTTCAAAACTTCTTGAATTTTTCAATGATTAAGTTAATGTCTTTGTTATTGCTTTAACTAGTTAATGTTTCATCCTCTTCATTTGATTCTTCCTTTTGGGCTTAGAATGTTAAATTATTTTTCTTTATAAGTTTTGTTTCTTTCTACAACTCATGGGGCCTTATTTTGTATGTAAGAAGAGATCTAATAAGTTCCTTCAATAGTAGCATTGTTAGATCATTGGCTTTTTAGATATCCATCACTTTAGCTTTCTATGTCTTCATAAATGACCTAAGCAACTTTTTCATATTTTAACCATAGTACAGATCTCTCTAATACCTTTAAGAGCATTAATAATATTAACAAATCTATTATACATACTAGATATTCTTCTATCGTACTTCATTTGCAACAATTTATATTAATGTGTTAACATACTAACTTTATAACTTCTAAAGTGTGTCACGTTTCATATATAAAAACCCTATTCAATTCTTTTCTTCTTAATGCACAAAATAGGATATGTACAGCCATACTATTCAATAAAAATAATCTCTTATCTTAAGGTTCATATTCTTCATTTAACTTAGACACTTTTTTCATTATCTACAATTTTCATAGGAATAAAGGGACCATTTAAAACTATATCTCATAAGTTAACACTTTCGACCATTAAAAAAATTCTCATCCTAGTTTTCTAATAAAGGTAATCATTCTCACCAAAGAAAGATGCTCAACTAATACTTTGTCCCTTTTGGTTCAATAATGATGATGATGATCCTCCTAAATATATTTCTAAGATCTTTTCCATATGATTTCATAAGAAATGATAGCCTAATAGACCCTCTTTACTAATATCTGTTAGTCTCTAGTGGCACCTAAGAGGGACATGAATTGAATATTTATAAAATTTAACAAAATTTTATAACCAGTAGACTCAATTAACAATAGTCAACATAAATAAGAATGAGGGAATTACATGATGTACATCAGTTAAACAAGTGAATAATAATTTCAAGAGGACAAGAAAAAGAAAATATAAATCCTAATTTCATCCGTTTGAACAACATTCTTATTCTAAAATTTCACAACTTCTTATTCCACAATTTCTCAACACACACACACACACACACACACACACACACACACACACACACACACACACACACACACACACACACACACACACATATCATCTATCTATACAAGAGATGATAATCCTACTAATTTTGAGCTTAATAATATAGAAGTTCTTAATCAACAGTAGCAAGCAGGTTTAATCTATTGGAATCGTTATAGTATGTGCTTTAGATACATCATTCTATCATCAGTGAACCATGTTCATATGTACTATAAGAACATAAAGGATTCAAAATCTATAAAGATGCTATACAAATCAGTGAATTGCATTAGTCGGTTAAGGGAAGTACTTCCAATCAACTCTTTTCCATAAAATTAATTTGTTATATTTTTAGCGAAAACTACGTAAGAAGTGTCAAGTGAAATTTATATGCTATATCATAACCAGACTATCTGCAACCTTTTGACTGTATGCCTTCTTTATCATTGTACCTTTAAATAGAAGTTAGACCTACAGCAATGAACAACGATTTTCAACTTCTTAAGTCAATAGTATAAACGACATGGTTTGTTTCTTCAGAGTTTAGAGACAGATTTGGACGGTAGGAGGATGAGTTTCAGACTTTCGGTTAAGGCTTTTTTCACTCATTCAAGTAATTGTACATATTTTGCCCATTAACTATAGGCTAGGTCGAATTGAGCCAAAACCCAATTTTTGATCCTACTTTGGATTGCTTATACTACATCATTTGGTGTAGAAGAGACGGTAGCAAGTTGGAAGAATGTTGAGCGAGCGGGGCAGGGAAATTCAATTTATACTTAGAAATCAAAACCTAGTGTTTTGGCACCTACGACTCCAACTAAATACAAATCATGATTATAGGTATAAGACAAAAATGAATAATCATTAATATATATATATATAAATATTAATTGCAATATATAATTCAAAGAAGCATATGAAAAGTTTAAACTTAAAGTATCACTTTAATATGCAACGCATTTTTCATAATGCAAATATTTAGAGAATAATTGGAACAATCATTAGAAGAAATAAAAATAAAAATAATATTTGAAGTCAATTTCACTCCTTATAAATAGGTATTGATTTTTTTGTTACTTTTGTGTGATATTCTAATTATTATAATCAAATTCAAACATGTTATAAGTTTAAAATTAATTTCACATTTTATCAATGCATACATATGGAGAATTGAAATGCTAATATTATCATAATTAAATAGTTCAATAGATATGATAACATTCTTATAAATACATATAAAAAAATTTATGACATACTTTAGTTTTTATAACATATGTTAACTTTTAATAAATTTACAGTTAGTTTAAGCGTAGTATACCATCCATCTTTTATAACAAGAGTTACTTATATATCTTTGAAAACAAAATTGATATATTATGATTAATAAAGAGTCTAATTCATTATAATATATTTATAAACATGTGCACTTTCAATATTATTTATATATGTATTATGTGAATAATAAAAGTAAAATAAATAAGTTTAAATGTATTAAGATCATGTTGATTTCTTTTAGTATGTGTATAGATAATATTTATTTGAATATCACCCACACACATGTATTTGTACATATGATTAACTTTTACATAACTCTAAAATAAATATAAATTAACATATAAAATATATTTTAAGTCAATTTTCATTTATGAAAATGCATATTAATTTTTTTAACTTCTATATTATATGTTAATTATTATAATAAAAGTGTCATATTTACAATTTTAAATTCAGTTTACTTTAACTCGTGGAGTAGTTATAAGGATTGATTATACTGGACATTCTCGTGGTTTGGAACTTTTCAATTTCAATTCTTGATTTTTGAAAAACATATCTTATGTATCACTCATAACTCTTGACATCATTCTTCGTTAGAAAATTATTAGCCTGCAGTAAAATGATGATGTCTTCCCTCTCTTCGTGTTACATGACACAATGTAGAGTAATATATTTCTAATTATTTTCTTCTTATCTTAAAGGTTGGTTCTTATATTTAATAAATTCATTTTTAGACCACATGTTTTTACTAACAATTTTCTTATTAATGGATTTTTAAGAATTTGTTTTATGTAATCTTTTGTTCATACTAGAACAAACTTTTTATAGCCTTTAATTCAAATTATTTTAAGCTAATAATGATAATACATATCCAATCTTAGAGTATCTCAATTATGATTATTGTTTAGTTACTACCAATTCTAGTTATGATCTAAATCCTTTTCAGTTGTATATCTTATTCATTATTTATTCTTATATTATACATTACAAAGTTGTATATAAGGGTTATACACCTTATAGATTAATCAATAAGAAATACGACAAATCCCTTCTATTATATTCATTTTACCATAATTTTAGAGTCCAAACTTAACAATAATTTATCACATTAACATACAACATTGCAGAGAACATCACTAATAACATCAACAACATTATAGAAAAACAACAACAAAAAAATGATAGAAAATATAGAAAAGAATTTGCCTAAACTATTATTCAAAAAATTACAAACTTTTTAGTCAAATCATTAGATTATACAAATTACTTTGTGTGGCGAAATCAAATTCAAATCATCATGATTACTTTTGACCTTATTGACTATATTGGTGGCACATTTTTACCACCAACTATCATCTCAAGCATGGATACCCTATCCCCAAAATACATCAAATGGCAAATATTTGATAGTCTTGTTTATTACTTCCTCAGTGTATCATTTTCAAACTCCACCGCACACCTTGCACTTAATCCCCACATTGCTCATAACCATTGTGTAAGACTTGAAGAATACTTTACACAATAATTAACTTCTCAATGTTCTTTTCTTCATTGAGAACTTCGCACCTTAAAGAAGGGTTCCAACTTTATCATCAATTTCCTCTCCATCTTCTTTACAATCGCATATGAACTTGTTATTAGAGACCATATTTTAGATAAAGATCTTGTTCTCTTTACTTTAAATAGCTCGCTTGTAGAATTCAACTCCTTCATCATAATAGTACAGCATCATGACACCACCTTTATCTTTGTACAACTTACTATGAAACTTATAACTCATAAACAATATTTGCTTTTGTTGGCCCCCGAAATTCTTCTTGATGAATTAAGCATGATTTTGATTTATTTTTGAGGTTTTGAAGTATAAATTGTTTGGTTGGATTTTGATTAAGCATGATTGAAATAAATTATGAAGTTTTGATGGAATAAATTTTGGGAGTTAACTATTATGTTAGTAGGATTGATTTCATGGATTAAATTTAAGTGATCATGTTATAAGAATGAATAAGGGCAAATTGGGCATGACACTTAAGAGTATAAGGGTATAAGGCTTTTTATGGAGGGCAAAGTGGTCTTTTAATGATTAGTAAGAGTATAAATTAGAATAAGAAAAGAAAAAGAAGGGAGAAAAGAAGAGAAGCATCGTCGAAGAAGAGAAGAGAAAAGAAGAAGAAGAAAAATAGGGTTTTGAGATTCTTGGCATTTTTGAAGGCTTTGAAGCATCAAGCAAGTAAGTATGAGTTGTTTCTATCTTGTTTTGGTTGGATGAAACCTAAGTATGGCTTAGTTTGTGTGAGAAGTTGTTGATCGATGGTTAGGTTTTTAGGGTTTTCGATGACGTTGTGTTTTGTGAGTGTTTTTGGGTTTTAATGAGTTTAGAAATGATGTAAATGAGATGATTTAAGGTTAAGATAGGTTGTATATGAAAGATGGGAAGTGTATGGGTGAAATATGTGAAGAAAACACGTTTTCGGACATTTCTGGGGCTGCTCGTCGCGACGAATAGATGCAGACGTCGCGACTAACACCAGCATACTCGTCGCGACTAACACCAGCATACTCGTCGCGACGAACAACCATTTTTCCAGCACTGACATACTTTAGTATTTTGGGCATAACTTTTGCTGTAGATGTCCGATTGAGGTGATTTTTGATTC
>JANZLH020000421.1:2617016-2638199 GCA_026770325.2 Erythroxylum fimbriatum
GGGAAGGTCCCGGCAACAAAAATTTTTGTTTTCCGCACCTTGTACATGTGATGTACATCCCGGGATTTTCCTACATCCACATCATGCAATACACATATTGCACACACATTACTAAGTGCACAATCACATAAACATTCAACCGTACACATACGTATATATGTTATGTATAATGCATGCTTATTTTGACTATTCCGGGTATGTTTCCTTTATTCACATCTCATGATCATTCATACTTCAAAACTCATATATATCTAATTTGAACTTAGGTTTACACCTCAATGATACAAATTTATTTTAAGTTCATCACTCAATCATGCACTAAGGTTCATAGCTTAATACACTTGATTATTATAACATCATCAATCAATCATTTACCAATCTTTTCCTAGTGAATTCAGATGACAATGAATTATGGTAAAGAGTAAGGACAACGTGTGAGGAGCTTGTGGTTAAAATTTCAAGATAATCGAAGTTATGTTCAAAAGGGTGAAGAGTGTTGAAAGCTGCCAAACAGCAATGCACCTTCTCTATCACGATCATGCTTGTGAACGATTTTGCAACTTCCTGATGTTTCCTCTCTATCATGATCGATAATGGTTTGTTTCTTTTTAGGGAAGAAATTTTCTTTCCTAATGATTAGTTTGTAATCAACCAAACACTAAAAGAGAGGAGGTCTACTAGAGATACTTCTCAATTATGATCATCTATTTCTATTCAAATTTTCCTTTAAGGAAAAGTTTAAGCAATTATAGAATATGGATTATGAGACTTTAATAGCTTGCTAATCTTCTTTCAAATATGAAAGTCAAGGATTGAACTTGAAGAAATTAAATATAAGTAAGTACATTTCTGGGATAATTTCCATGAAATCCCACTTGAAGCATAAATAATTTTTATTACAAAATAAATATAGTTAAAATTAAAAGTGCATTTATTTTTATGTTGCCAAACAATCTACTGTATGAAGCTATTTAAAAAAACTCTTTTTTAAATGACAGCCAAACAGTCAACTGGCTTCTTAGAAAAGTTCTTCGCTCTATAGAAAAAAGCTCTACTGATATAAGTCCAACCAAATAGAGGCTAAGTTCACCAAGTCTACTTATTTTCTACCTGTACATCCTAATTATTCATTGGATAGGCTTGCAGATATATATGTGAATGAGGTAGTGAGGTTACATGGAATACCATCGTCTGTTATTTCTGATCGTGATCCTCGATTTACTTCAAGATTCTTGAAAAAAATTTGCAAAAGGCTTTAGGTACTTAAGTCAAGTTCAGTATTACTTTCCATCACCAGACAGATGGACAATCTGAACAGGTTATTTAGATATTGGAAGATATACTTCAGGTTGTGGGTTATAATTCTTAGGAAATTGGGATAATTATCTTGCTCTGATGGATTTTTCTTATAGCAACAGTTATCAGACTAGTATTGACATGGTGCCTTATGAAGCCCTATTTGGTAAGAAGTGTAGAACTCCAATTTATTGGACTAAATTATGTGAGAATAAGATAGTCGGGCCTGATATTATAAAAGATACTGAAGAGAAAGTTCAAGTTATCCAACAAAGATTGAAAGCTGCCAGTGATAGGCAAAAGTCCTATGCCGATTTGAAAAGAAAAGATATTAAGTATCAGGTAGGTGATAAGGTATTTTTGAAAGTATCACCGTGAAAAACATACTTTGGTTTGGGAAGAAAGGTAAGCTCAGCCCACGATACATTGGTCCTTATAAGATTCTTAAGAGAATTGGACTAGTAGCTTATCAGTTAGCTCTTTCTGAAGAATTGGCCAAATTGCACGATGTATTTCATGTTTCTATATTGAGAAAATATTGGTTTGATGATTCACATAAGATTCCTATGCAAGAAATTCAAGAACAACCGGATTTATCTTATGAGGGAGGGTCTATATCTATCTTGGCAAGAGAAGTCCGACAACTCATAAATAATCAAAAACCTCTGGCAAAAGTACTCTGGCAACACCATGGACTTGAAGAAGCAACATGGGAGCCAGAATCGAACATGAGAGCTCAGTTTCCTTAGCTATTTTCATCAGGTATGAATTTTGAGAACGAAATTCTTTTAAGGGGGAGAGAATTGTAAGGCCCCAAATTACACCTTAGTTGGAATGATACATGTCCATGAAAATAGATGAGATAGATGTTAAAATTGTCATATGAATTGTATATGTGTTGAATTTCTGGTTTAATGGATCATACCTAGTGACTTGGAATTAATTGTTACCATTAGAGAATTGAGGTATTAAAATGTACATTTGGATAAGGAAAATTTCAAGTGACAAGATAAGTTGGTACGTGAAAATTGAATGACATTTAGCAAAGTTAAGGTATTGACAAATGGAAATATAATTAAATGACAAATGGCAGTTTATATGACAAGTAGCAGTATTAATTAAACAATAAGTGGCCTGTTTGAATTGTGACAATTGGCAGCATAAAAGGGAGAACAAATGGGAGTCATGCATTGATGACATGTGCCAATGCATAATTGAGACACCTAGCAGCTTAGGTGTTAAGCTCTTGCAAGGAAGTTTCTGCAGCCCTCATTTTTGCTTCTGTCCACCGAAATCATCCCCTCTTCTTACTTTGAATTTTATTTCAATTTTGATGTATTATCACACTAAACTCCTTGCCATATACTACTTCAGAAAGCTACCTCAAGCTATCTTTTATGCTCCTGTCTTTTGGGTGTTAAGACCATCCTACACCTACCTAGATTTTGGAAGTGTATTGGTTGCATGAAGGGCTGGTTTGGTTTGTTCTTTGAAAATGGAGCTTGAAGTTAATTAGTTAAGGGAATTCTGACTTGATGGCATGTTGTAACATGAATTCTATGTTACTTGAATTAGAATGGAATATGTGTGGAATTGATGATATAATAAGGTCTAAAACATGATGCTTCTTTGATGGATTTTGCTATAGATTTTGTTGCATGAAAGACAATGCCTTTTGAGTTGCCAAATCAGTAATTTTGAGTTGAAATTGGACATGAAATATTGATGAGGGGTTGGCATATAATTGAGGTATACTTGAAGCGTGATTTACGGATTGTCATGTTGGGGTTTTGAAATATGGAAGAAAATGTTTAGATCTGGAACTCACAGGAAAATGGGTAGTCCACGATCATGGAATGAAGATGCATTAGCTTCTATCACGATCGTGGGAATGTACCCCATGATTGTGGGCATGACCTTAACATGGTAATCTTTGTTTTATGTAATTGTTGAACCATAGTGGGATAATATACCTTGCATTGGTATAATTAAAGTTAATTAGGGATTGTAATGAACCTAGTTTAAGATTAGATTAATTAGTTAAAGGTTGAATAGGTTTTGGATTTTCAATTGAGGTAATAACTTATAGAAGGTGTTATTTTAATTACAAGTATCTAATTTGGAATTTATATGTTATTAAAGAAGTGGAGTATACTTATGAATACAAATGTGATTTAAATGATATAAGTGATGTGTTAGTTATGAATGTTTATTAATTAGGAACTTAGGTGAGTACATGTAAACTGTTATTACTTAATGTCTCATTGGTATATTGATGCAAATGCTTAAATTCACTAGGCAGAATGAGTTTGTTCAAGTTTGAATGAATATATTCGGTTTGAGAGTAAGAAGATAAATTCATACTTATGCATTATTTCATTGTCAAATGATTCTGAAATGTAAAATGTTTCGTTTTAAAACTGCTAAGTCCTAGTTGTGGGTAAATAGGCATGCCTAAAAAGGTCTACAACTACTCCTGTAACTTGACACTAAGGTGTCCCTTGATTATTGACACTAAGGTGTCCCCTGATTATTGGCACTACGGTGTCTCTTGATTATCGACACTACAATATCCCCTAATTTTGAGACATAAGTCTCTTCTATTTTGTGATACCAATCATAGTATCTTCTGTTCTAGTCTCGTTACCTACTTCTATAAAAGGGACTAGCAGGCTAATATGTTTGTGTTCTGATATATGATCCACTCTAATGCAAGCTAAATTCTGTTCTGGCACAAATAAGTCTAATCTATTACAAGTTATGTCCTAATATGACACAATGATATCCTGTTCCGAGATTTTGAGTTATGTTATGAAACAAGATAACTTCTGATTTGATAGAAGACATATCCTGATCTAATACAAGTTATATTCTGATCTAAAAGTATTTATCCTATTCTGATACTTGTACATTTTGTTCTAATATTTAAATGTTTTGGTCTGTGTTGATGAATCATATTCTATTTTGACACACATAATGCTTGGATTACTCTGTAATATGAACAATTAAAGATTGCTTGTGATATGATTTGATTCTATACATATGAATGCTAGACGACTGTTAGAGACAGTCACCAGTTTATATCTTGTTTAGTTGTTCCCCCACTAAGCTATATGCTTAATACGGTGGTTTTGTCTCGTGTAAGTTTTCATAAGAAGGTTTAAAGACTGGAACAAAGACAAGCGTAGTGGTCAAGAAGAAGATGTTTTGTTTTGGAAATGTTCAGTTCATTTTTGGGATGTACTCATTATGATAAGACCCTTTTATATTTTGTGTATATAGTTTGTAATAACTATAATACAGGTTGGATCTGAATTTTTAAAGAATGTATTATTATATTTATACAATATGTATAAGGTTAACTGTTGTTAAGAACAAATGAAATGCAGTATATGTTTGTATAAGTTTCTTGAAAAACTTGGAAAGCTTTGGATTGTTTAGTTATGTTTTATATGGCACCTGTATATCCCTCTTAGGGGGGTATGTGGGTGTTACACTTTACACTTTGCTCCAAATAAGAGCAAACTGAGACATTAGTGCTAGACTAAGCCAAAGTGGATGCATAGATAGGGATCAATAGATTTTCTACTCGAAAGGGATAACCTCATTATAGAACACTTCCCCCTACTACAAACCTAATCCCAATAAGGAAGACACCTTAATCTAGTTAAAGAACAATTATTTAAATTTCACAAAAGAACTTATCTTCAATTTCTTAAGGAACTATATACTAGGATGAACTAACATATGTTAGTTTTGTTTAACCACAATGTACAAAGAGGATAATTTATCTTATGGCTAACTATTAAAAGGAGGCTTAGGAAACTTAATAGAGTAAAAATTCAATTAAGCAATCTCAGTTACATACTCAATAATCAAAGCATTAAAAACATTAAACATCTCTTCTTCAGTTGTCCTTTTTCCTCTTATCATTTGGCATGAAATTTGGACTAGATACATGATAAGCAAGTCGTAGCACTAGTCAAAATAAACTAAACCTACTATTGTAGCAGTGGTGAGTCCAGATCGATCCCACAGAGAGTGTATGTAAAGTTTATGAAATGAAATTAATTAATGTTTAGGTTTTTTCTTCTTGGGGGTTTGGATTTTCAAAATTAAGAAAATAAAATAAAGCTAAATTAACTAACAAAAGCAATTTAAAGAAAACATGTAAAAAATGGTAAAAGTGGGAAATTCGGTAAGGACTCGATTCTTTGGTTCAATCTCAACCTATACCTTAATTAAACATATTTCAATGATTTGTCTTTCTCAAACCTCTCTTAGTAACTATTAATCATGGGTTAATAATTAACTCGAGTTTTTCCTAAGATAGTGTATAATCAGGATATGATCATTAATTAAACCTAACTACCAAATAACCTAGGATACGATCTCTAGATTCAAGTAGGCAATAGCATTACGAATTAGAAAAAACAATTAATCAAGAAAACAACCATATACGATGTGTCATTAGGTTATGTTATTCTTAATGATTAGGAATCATTAGTTGTTACACATGAATTTTAAATATAACAATTACATATTATATCGAAATTCAAGCAATGGGTTTGTAAATAAACGATCCAATGAATGCATTAAATTCATGTTTTCACAATACCCGAATCTATACACATCAGGTAATATAAACAATTTCTAAAGAGAGAAAGAAATAACAAAAACAGTCAAGGAATGCTTAACTGAGATATCGGCATCGATGTCGTCTCCGAACCAATGTCAGAAAGCTACCCCTCTATGGGTCTCCCAAGGTTGAGAGCATCTTCATTAGAACCAAGAGCTCCAAAAATAATTTTGCTTCAACCCCCCAGAAGTGCCTCCACCGAAGACCCCTCACTCAAACTGTCACTATTGTTTTTGCTTTATTTCAACTGCTGTGTTGTTTTATTTGGCAGCTTCTTGGTTGTCTTCTTTTGGACTGAATTTTTTTTCTTCTGGCTCTAATTTTCTTCTTCTTACTTCATGAAGACAGGTGAATATTATTCTTCGATAAATGGCCCAAATATAGTGTCTTTGACTCACTTTAACTTCTTTGCTTCCGAATTGTGTCTAAAATCACATATAAGTCAAAGTGAGTATCTTGAGCATTTTTATAGCAATAATCAATAAGTGTTATGGAATAAATTCATAATCGATTAAGCACATATCAATTTTCCCCACACTTAGCTTTTGGTCGTCCTTAGAGAAAACATTAAAATTAGGCTCAAAGACTCAAAAATATTTACTCAATTTCCATATTTCCTAAGAATACATAATCATAAGTAAAGATAAACGACTTTAAAAAATTATAACAAAAACTCAACATTCTAAGCTTTTACTCATGATCAATCAACATTCAATACCTTTAAAAACCTTGCAATCTAATAGTAGACCTGGAAAATGTGTTTAACTAAAATATATCCCTGGTACACTCAATACTATTCATGATTATAACAATCCACAAATTTGCATATCTTTTCATTTCTCCACCACTAAAGGTCATATGCAAAAATCATGAATCAATGGACTTTTCAAGGTTATAGTGTGGGTAAAGATAAAGAGAGATTTATTTGGGTAAAGTAGCATGAAAGTCATCAAAGCTAGTGAAATAAAAGTAACACTTAATGTACATCAAGTGCCAAAAAAAACAACATTCACTCATATTTGTGTACATCAACCATGATGAATGCAAAAATGTTCATAATTCAAAGTCAAACTCATATAAACAAACCACATGAAGCATAAATCACTCATAAAAATTGATCATAAACAAGATTTTGTAACCATAGGTAGCGACCCTTGAATGCAACATCCACCTCATAACCAAGATACTCAAATAATGTATTCATTATAACTTTAAGAGGAAAGACTAATAATAAACAAACAACACGTATGCACTGCCTCCTTGATACTTTTATTTAAACATATACTTTTTCTTTTTCTTTTTGCCTTTTTTCTTTTTCTTTTTTTGTTTTTTCTTTTCTTTTTTTCTTTTGCTTTTTCTGTATATAAACATTAAAAGAAACTACATTAACACAGGAAATTCAATGATAAGACATAAAATAGCATCTCAATATTATACCAACCTACACATATGTACACTCTCATACTCGTACTTTTGTACATCCACAAACTCAACAATCACAAATGATCCACTAGCTTTATGGCTTAGGTTGGACATTTGGTTCAGTTTAAAAGCATATAATGTTGTTTATATAAAAAGAAAGGTATAAAGCTCAAAAGGGTTTAACAAGGGAGAAATTATGTCAATAGGGTAGGCTATTTGGCTAATGTAGTTTGGAAAAGCAAAGAATACCTAATCATCTTTATGTTAGTGCATGTGATAAAAATGTGGTCTCGAATAGAAAATCAAGGCAAAGTTACGATGCATATGTCATGAAGGTCACACAGAAACAAAGATAAGGAGACTGATGTGGATGTATCAGTCTAATAAGGCTTAAAATCTCACCAGCTTTGTCTACTAGTGGTCACTACTCTTCTAAAGATAATGCACATTGACCAATCACAAGAGCAAAAGTACATGCTATGGTTTTTATGAAATTCTATATTCAATTCATTCTCTACTCGTGACTATACGGTCCTAAAAGCAACAGAAAAAAGAAAATGCTTGTTTTTTATTTTTTATTCTCTCTCATTTTGATTGAAAACTTAAAAATAAGTAAAAACAAACAAACAAAACACAAACATGTGTAAAAAAAATATAATAAGGAATCGTGATAAGAAACTTCTAATATGTACCTGAATTGCGATAAGAAATTTCTAGTCTGTACGAGAATTGTTGTGTGTCCTACAAGCTATCGTGGAAGTAACTTTGTTGATTATTCCATCCATAACTAAAGTTAGGTTGATCAGTTCAACCTTAGCTATAGGATTGAGAGTAAGAGTTAAAGAAAAAATTACTTCCATTCATAGTTTTTATTTTTTATTTTTTTATAATTACAAACACAAAACAAACAAATAAAAAGATCACGAAATAACTGAAAAAAACTAATTACGAACAAGTATACACATAAACACTAATTAAAATCATAAACAAAAACTAAAATCCCGTACTGCCCGGTATTGACATCAAAATTAACAAACGCGTCGTAAGACTTACTACTATGGTTGTGGTGAGTCTAGGTCAATCCTATAAAGAATGTGTGTAAAGATTATGAAATGATTATCAAACAAAAAATCAAGATAAATAAAATTTGATAATAAATTTCAACTATGGCATCTAGTTGAGTAGATTATTACTAGATTTTTTCATTATCTTTTAGTTACCTATTAAGTGATGATCTATGATAATCACTTAATTTTTATATTTGCCTAATTCTTAATTCCTATTCTTCCATGAAATATAGTAATTAAATAATTGACTTATCCGGAAACTCATTTACAAGCTATCAAGATTGTGTAGTAGATTATAAATGCGTTTACCCAAGCGCACTGTTCCGCATTATTTTGCTACTTGCTCCCCTTTCGATGATCTTTATGCAATTAATTATGCTTAAAATTCATTGAATTAAATATTGAGAAGCAGAATAAGTATAAGTCACCAGTAGCAACATGGTTCATTGCGCAACGCATGCTAACTGTTTGGCAAAATGCTCACGCTACTAAGCCACAGCCTCAACAGCCAACTAGAGCCAAGAAATGGCAAAAGCCGTTGGCAGATTGGGTAAAGGTGAATGTAGATGCAGCAACACATGTTAAAGGTTCAGATACAGGGCTTGCTTTGGTAGTTCGTGATGATCATGGTAGATTCTTAGCTACTAAAACTGGAATGATTAGAGGTCTGTTTTCGCCAAGCGTGGCAGAGGACTTGGCCATCAAGGAGGCACTAAGCTGGATACAAAGGAAGGGCTGGCAGAATGTGATATGTGAGAGTGACAATCTTGCGGTTGTTCAAGAAATTGTAGGGAGTAGTAGTTTAGATTTTACTTCCTTTGGTGCTGTAGTGGAAGACATTAGAATGTTAAGGACTCAATTTCAAGGTAACTGTAGGGTTGTTGCAGTACCTAGGCAAGCTAATATAGTTGCCCATAAACTAGCTCAAGCTACTAGAGTTGATGATTTTGTTGATGAATGGTTTCATAATCTGCCCAACATTATTCGGGATGTTTTATTAACTGATTCTATTTAATAAAACAATCCTATTGTGTTAAAAAAAAATAAAACAAAAATAATGAGAAGCAGTGGTGGCAGTCAGTTCAGTAGGCCCGAGATTTCCATTCTATGTCCTTATCCACGTGTCACCATCTCAATCACTTCTTGGCTGCATTCCACGTCAGCATTCCCTCTCTCTATCTTCGCCCCTGTCTCTGAAAAGTCAGTTTGCAAGTAATCCCCTAACAAAAACTCGGCCTTTCCGATCACATCTCCTCCGTCTCTGTCCTTGGTCCACTTTTGACTAGTATGGGAAGGATGGGCGCGAACCAGAAGACCTTCTCCGCGAATCCTAATGACTATAAGCTTCTTGAGGAGGTTGGCTATGGCGCAAGTGCTGTTGTCTATCGAGCGATCTATCTTCCCTCCAACGAAGTCGTCGCTGTTAAGTGCTTGGATCTCGATCGCTGCAATAGTAATCTGGTCTGTTCAGATCCTGTTTGCTTTCGAATTTCATTTTGATCTTATCTTGACTTGAGATTTGACGTGAATTTCGCTGAGTTTTTGGGATTGAGGTGTAAATGGGGATAATGATGAACAAGCAATGTTTTGGAAAAAGAGAGTTATTTATTGCTGAAGTGGGCTATATGCAGCATTTTTCATCGAAATGTTATGGTGTGGAAGAGGAGCTTTTAGTCTGGTTTTAATTCCATTACAACATCTGATCTCTTTTCTTTGGCTTATCTATGTCAACATCTGTTTTGAGTTCCTTTCAAGTCTTCGATTGATGTTTTAACTCTTTGCATCATGATTGATGACCCTTTCTCGGTTTAGCATTTTGTTCCTCAAAATCATGTCATTAGTTCATGCCTCAAAATCATGTCAAAATTTTATTAATCATGTCATTAATAAAATTTGAACTGTAAATAAACTTCAGCTTGAATTTTTCAACTTTATGTTCCCAGATTAGGAACCGATTTGGGGTTTCTCCTCCTTGTACTGATTCTGGGGTTTTGCTCCTTGTAGCATGTTTTTTGCATTTTTCATCTGAATGCTATTCTCATTGTAGAACATTTCATGCTTTTTAATACAATTATATTTCCAAAAAAAAAACTTTGTTCTTAAACTTTGAAATACCATAAGTATTTAAAGTCCTTGCCTTAGGAAATTTTGAGATGATCGAGGAATTCATGACTTGTGGGTTTATTACAAACCCCTGGATCACCTGTTTATTATTAGCACTTGTACTTTCTAAAATTTGTTTATGAATTACTCATCTTATTACTCATATTGTGTTTGTGGGGAAATTCATATTGCTATTATTTACCCCTTAAATTTGTGCAAAATTATGCAAGCATTTTCTATCTATAAATTTCCATCGTCTTGATGATAATTCTTTATTTCATTCTGTTTCATATTTCCTTTAGCTGCTATCTAATGTGCTATATTCTTTGTAGGATGACATACGCCGGGAAGCCCAAACAATGAGTTTGATTGATCATCCAAATGTTATTAAGGCATTTTGTTCATTTGTTGTTGGCCGGAATCTTTGGGTGGTTATGCCATTTATGGCTGAGGGTTCTTGTTTACATCTCATGAAGATTGCATATCCAGATGGATTTGAAGAAGCTGCTATTGGTTCCATCTTGAAAGAAACTCTCAAGGCTTTGGAGTACCTACATCGACAAGGGCATATTCATAGGGATGTCAAGGTTAGTGTATTATTTGTGTGGATTTTCACTTTATGAGGGGTTTTATGTTCCTTTCTCTTTTTAACTACTTTTTGCTGAAGATGTTTGTTTTCATAATTGTGATTGTGTTTACAGGCTGGGAATATACTACTTGATAGTAATGGGGTTGTAAAGCTTGCTGATTTTGGTGTTTCAGCATGCATTTTTGATACGGGTGATAGACAACGTTCAAGGAATACTTTTGTAGGGACCCCTTGCTGGTAAGTTCAGTTAGAGGAATTCTTTTCCCCTTTCGTTTCTGTTGATGCATCATTGAAACTAAAGTTGTCAGTCTTGCACCTTGTTACTCACAGGATGGCACCAGAGGTTTTACAGCCAGGAAGTGGATATAATTCCAAGTGAGTTCTATATTGTCTACTACATGTTTGCTAAATTTCATGGGAACAATTTATAACATGCCTAGGATATGGACAACTTTGCCTTTGGGGCCAAACATATGCATCTTCAAGTTGCTATACATGAAGAAACATGTTTTATATACATGCGTCTGTGTCCATATACAAATGCATGCCTATGGTTGGCTTGATGGTTATGGAACTTAATGATCAATGCTACTCTTGTTTGACACTTTCTCCCATATTTCACTGGAAAATTCTTTTTCTTTTTTTTCTCAACTAGTTATGCGTCACTAATCTGTGTTTATAATTTGATCTGCAAAATGATGTGGTCGCAACTTTTAGAATTGAACAAGTAGGAAAAAGATCCCATTTGGATTTACTGCTTATTGGTTGTTTTTGTATTTATATAGGGCTGATATTTGGTCCTTTGGTATAACGGCTCTAGAATTGGCACATGGGCATGCACCTTTTTCAAAATACCCTCCAATGAAGGTAACTGCATTTCATAGTATTCGGAGCAGAGAAACTTTCTTTTAAGCAGTTTACTATAATGACTCCTATATTGTTTTCTTTTGCTGTTCATAGGTACTTCTGATGACCATACAAAATGCCCCTCCAGGGCTTGATTATGATCGTGACAAGAAGTTCTCAAAGGTACTGAAATTCTTTCCGGATAGATTATAAACACTTCTATTAATTTCCGGCACTAAATTATATGTAATAACTCAGTCCATTTTTCCTGTTGTTACTTAGTAAGATAATGAAAGAGCTTTGAGAGTAAGAATTTTCAATGATCTTTTTGGTTTCATTATATGGGGATTCTAATTAGAGGATTTCCAGTTGTGATCAGTCTTTTAAAGAAATGGTTGCCATGTGCCTGGTGAAAGACCAAACAAAGAGACCAACTGCCGAGAAGTTATTAAAACACTCATTTTTCAAACATGTAAAACCTCCCGAGCTTTCTGTAAAGAAGTTATTTGCGGACTTACCTCCACTTTGGAATCGTGTGAAAGCCATTCAGGTTATGACTCGCAGTGCTACTTTACTTCAGTTTCCTTTCTAGAGTTATCTGAGGCAATCTTCAAAATTTGCAGCTTAAAGATGCTGCACAGTTGGCTCTAAAGAGGATGCCTTCTGCTGAACAAGAAGCCTTATCCCAGGTTAGAAAAATGCCTCAACATTAATTGATTCAGGATGAGGAAAGAATGTTTCTTAATAGCGTTACAACTGACTTGCCTCTATATGAGGATTGATTGACTATAAAATGCTCACTTTCCACAATTTACTGACTTAGCTTATAGATGATTTGGAATTTGTTTCCTTCTATGCTTGATGATTTTAATGGCTACATTAAAGTTCATTGATGATTTTTCTGTACATTACCTATAATCTTATGGAATTGGAAAAATATCTTTCACACCAAAGTAAGCATGTCTTTCTACCACTAACTTTTTCCATGGTTGATATCAGAACCATGGGTATTCAACCGCTCACTCAAAATGAGGTAGACCATGATAAGAGTAATAGTGTGTGTGGATTTATTGGAATTTAATCAAAGTTGCAATTCTAGGTCTGTTCCGATAACAAAAAGATAAAGCAATTATACAACAATTTTTGAGGAAAAGCAAAACAAAATTCTGTGTTCAAATTCAGTCTTTGTATTAGTGGAAGTATAAAATATTTGGAAACTAAGTTTTCTAGTTTAATAAATTTGCATACTTTTGGGATCAAACTAAAAAATGCATTTCATATTTTTCTTTATATATTCTCAAGTTTCTTTGCACTTCAGAAAATTTATTTTAATTACGATATTTATCTTGATAGTTCCTTTTCGTAGACATAATGTTGTTATATATAGTATTGAATGATTATAAATATTTGCTAAATTGGAAGCTAGTTTTTTATATTAACTAAATTGGATATAGTTTTCCCTTGTCTCTAGTTTGTTTGTTTGATTATAAGATTTGCTAAATTGGAAGCTAGTTTTTTTATATTAACTAAACTGGATATAGTTTTCCCTTGTCTCTAGTTTATTTATGGAAAAGGAAAACTTATAAAGGAAAAAAAAATAAAGGAAGTTGAATATAAAATCTCATACACAACTGTACAGATTGTTCGATTTAACATTTGCAGAATTTTTGAAATAGTGTTTGGATTTAGGAGTTGAGTTTCGAACTAGGATGTTTAACTGAAATTGCAACCGAGACATCTTATTTTCAAAATTATTCTTTCTGTTAGTTACTAAGTGTGTAATTTAATTCCAAGCTCAATGCTTTGGATACGATCCCATGTCCCAGATTCTTTTCCATGTCTCTTCCTCCTGACTTCTTTGTTTCCTCTATTCAACTATGTTAACTACCACACAATCTCTCTCATTTTTTCTCTCTTATACAATTTTTCTTCTCCCAATATACTCTCGTATTTCCCCACTCTATATTTCCCCACTCTATCTCTTTCTCTCCCTGCCTAGTCTCTATCTCAAATCGTCTGCACTGGATTTCCTGTTTCTGACGGCTTCTCCATAACTGTTACTCTTCCTCTCTGTTGTTTTACAGGTATGCTTGTTACTACTGTTCAAAAAATCTAGCACTCACGAATTTTACTTGGAAGATAATTATTGGTGGATGATTTTAGATAATCCTCCCTCTATTTTCCTATTAATGTTTGAAACTGTTTAGCATTTGTGGGTACTAACTAGAATTAAATCCCAGATATCACTTATTTTAATTTACCAAACATTGGTGTTATAATTCTAACAATTCCATCATTCTCGATATGGAATTGTTATATGGTTTCCTATTTTGCTAGGAACTCCATTTTTGTTTTAATCGCCATTTTATATCTTATACTATCTTTTTCTCTTTCTTACATTTTTCTCTCCACTTTTTTTACTTATTCTTCCTTATCCTTTTCTTTCCCTCTCCTGTGATTTTTTTAAAAAAAAATTTCCTTGATTATTTTGCATATTGTTATGGAATAAAATTTTAATTTATATTAAATGAAGAGAAAATTTCTCTTTCTCTGCTTTGTCCATGGAAAAAAAAAGGAAAAAAATAAAAATTTAAAACTATAAAAGGTTTCCCAGAACTGAGCATGATTAGTTATTTTGAAACAACTGGAATTCAATTTATTGGTTTTCCATAAGGAAGCACAATAATGTTCCAAGTAACAGTCATATAATGAAATTGTAATTGGTAACTCCAGTTCTGAATTCTAATTATGTTATAGCAAAACAGAATGTAACATGATAAAACCAATAATCAGTCTATCCTTCATTCATGACTGCATGTTTTGTGAAACTTCTTATAACAGTAACTAGACCCAGGAAACAACTCTGCTTATACAGACATGTAATCTTAAGTCCTTCAGTAGCGAAGATTTACAGGAATAGGTTTAATACTGGGGAGAAATTAGGCTTAAAATTTAACATTTTTCATTTGCTACTCTGCAGAGCTGTATGTATGTTATTTGGCTTTTCTGATCTTTGGATTAATAGCTTGTCTTCCCATTGTAGAGTGAGTACCAGAGAGGAGTTAGTGCTTGGAACTTTGATATTGAGGATTTGAAAGCCCAAGCATCACTGGTAAAACTATCAACAATAATCTGTTTTTCCTGCTGATTTAGAACTTTCAAGTAGTAGCTTGCTTGATGATTGTGGACTGAGTAAGTCTGAATAAATCATATCATCTTGCTAGGTGCGAGATGATGATGATATGCCCGAGACAAGGGAAGATGATGAGAGCTCAAAACCATTTGGTGGTCACAAGGTTAGAATTTGGATTTTACCTTCCAGTTAGTTAATATAATTGCGCTGTAATCTGAACTTTTTCACTGCTGCTGGCTGCACTACAATTTGAGTGTCATAGTAAGCCTATGATTTTTCCATTGGTTGGCAGATTGTGAACAAGTCCTGGATTAGTTCAAAGGAAATGAATTCAGATAGCATAGTACAAAAGGTTGAGTACATGAGTCAAACAGGTGGAGATGAATTACTACAATCTGATAGCTTGGACCGAAAGGGCAAGCTTCCTGAAAATGGCTTACAAGACCAGGAAAAAGATGACCCAAGAAAGAATGGCTTAAGCGCGACCACAGAAAAGGAAATAATGCAGATTAAGGCTAAAACAAAAGGTCGTCAAACTCAGAGTGGACCATTAGTGCCAGGTGCTGTGCTGAATCTGTCATCATCAGAACGGGGCCATCCTGAAAGGTTTATTTCCTTTAATTATTATTATTTTCTTACTGTGGTGTAATTGTTTTATTTGTATGGAGTACAATGGAATAACATTACTGTTCTGTCTAAGATAAGGTTATTTAAATTGTATAGAGTATTAGTACCTCGAGCCCTTTTTTTGTGATTTTCTTAAATGCCCTTTCATCTAGGTAGCATGACTTAGAAATCTTATTCAGTGTTATTGGCAACCATGTGAAAGAAATAACACCATGTAGATTGTTCTATTAATATCTGAATAATGATTATTATCTGTTGAATCTATTTTATGATGTTAGAAATGGTGTATTTGATAACTTCTCCCAAATTAGACTTTCCATTTTATTGTTGTTTCAACATCATCTACTCAATTCAGTTGGTTTTGGTCTG
This sequence comes from Erythroxylum fimbriatum, assembly GCA_026770325.2. Lineage (NCBI taxonomy): Eukaryota > Viridiplantae > Streptophyta > Magnoliopsida > Malpighiales > Erythroxylaceae > Erythroxylum > Erythroxylum fimbriatum. The sequence continues at coordinate 2,633,108 of JANZLH020000421.1, forward strand.
TCATGTAAGTTGCCAATAATGGTTTATTCTTGTGGCAGAGTTGGTTGAGTGTGAGTCACATTAAGAGTTTATTGAAATGCATAATCCAATATCTCTTTGGAATACTCTGAGCAGTGCAGCTTGTTATTTTGTAATTCTTGTTGCCATAGTAAATTGAACAAGGATTTAAAACAGAAAAACAATTTGACATGAATGTTGAAGAAAGTTTGGATCTTGAAAAAAAGAATATCTACTGGGCATGATTAACTCTCTTGTTTAACTCTTTTATGATATGTGACTAATTTTGCATGAAGTTTCTATTGTTCTTTGAATCAAAATCTTCAAATGCGTTATGATTTTTTCATGAAAAGTATTGTTATATTTTCTGCCTTCAAACAGTTGAAATGAACCATAAGAAGTTTTAAAATTGCTCTATGCTCCAGTATTGATGAGTTTCGGTTTTTCTTTTGTTGATCACTAGGATTGAAAATGAAAGTCAGCCAGCAAATGAGAAAGCCATCCGTGAAATCCGCAAAGTTCCAAGCCTTAGTGGTCCTCTAATGCTTCCAAACCGTGCTTCAGCTAATAGTTTATCAGCTCCAATAAAACCGTCAGGAGGTTCAAAGAATATCATTTCTTAGCCCCCTTTTTGTTTTTCTTTTCCTTCCTTCTTTTGATTTTAGTATTGTTATCAATTAAAGAAAGAGAGAACTATATCAATGCATAACACGTGTTGATGGACTTAGAAGCCTCTACCATTAATTGGTATCTTTTAATAGGATTCAGAGATTGTTTGGATGACAAATCAAAGGCTAATCTGGTGCAAATTAGAGGGCGATTCTCAGTGACATCTGAGAATTTAGATCTTGCAAAGGTAAGTGCTCAATTTTTACGTTTTCTTGATTTTCTATGCAGTCTCTACTAACTGAAGAATTTGTTTAGGATATCCCATTAAGTACTGTACCACGTCGATCTTCTCAGGTAGGTGGTCAATTTCTTTGCAATATTTCTTATGCATTTGTGTATTTGGTTTAAATTTCCTTCTGATGTAATCTCTTTGTTATTCTCAGGGGTCACCACTGAGGAAGTCTGCTAGTGTTGGTGATTGGATATGTGAATCAAAACCAATGGTTTGTGTTCTAACCATTTCTTCTTGGGCATATCCTATTGTCTGAATTGTCTTCAGATTCAGTTGTGGGGACAAAATGTTGTTATGACCTTTGATATATTATGATAACGAGACAGGACACTTGTTTGCCAAAAAAGTAATGTCATCTCATTTTTGTTGTTTGGTTTAGCCCACCAATCAGTCAACAAACGAATTCAGAAATATCAACATACCTGCATCAGTCCTTGTGCCTCATCTTCAGAATCTTTTCCAGCAGAACTCAGTGCAACAGGTAAAATGATGAATTTTGTGTGGTTGATGCAACACTTCTTGGCTATATTATTGTTATAGATTGTATAATTGACTTGAAAATTGTTGCAACTGAAAGCTGGACACTTCTTTCTCTTCAAACTTCTTGTTTGATGCAGGACCTTATCTTAAATTTGTTAAACAGCTTGCAAGTGGTCGAGGGTATAGATGGTGAGTACAAGAATTCTTATTATATAATATGATACATCATGTATAGATTGGTAGATCAGCTATTGAATCTATTGTGGTGCTTCATGTATAGCAGCTGCTCAAAATGGGAAGTTGCCAGTATCGTCTCCCAATGCGGAGAACAATGGAACTGTAAGCACTCTTTCCATCATAACTTTCCGGATTATCCAGTTTTCCATTGCTTGCTGTTCCTTGAGCAATTTCTTTCCTGTTCTCATCTGCTTTTTGCATTATAAGGATGATAGGTTTCTTTTGTGAAACTGGTAGAATATAGTGTTTAGTTAAGTGCAATATGGCTGTTTAGGAATGGTAGAATATTATTGGGTTATTCTCGAACTTCATTTAACAGTTTAAAATTTTGAGGTGGATGCTATGCACAATATCAAATTATTTACGTCTCAGAGATCTGTTTGTTCAAGCTGCCCTACCCTCATGTATGAGGGGTTTGTGATTTGTCAGCAATTTTGCAAGGATGTGTTTGAATAATATTTTTCTCACACAAAAGTTTAAGCCTTTGGTCATGAAATTCCAGGATGCAAGCTTGGATAAACAGATTTCAATTCTCTGTGATTGCTTCATGGGACTCAAAACCCTTTTGTTGATTTGCTTCCTTCATTCATTATTTTTCTTTGGGATTTTCTCGTCTAGTCATGTTTATCAATTTGACTGTTGAAAAGATATATTGAAGAAGTGAGGCTAAAAGCCCAGTCCAGGATGCAATTGAAGTTTCTCTATGACACTCATATGTTCTCATTTGACAGGTTGAAGTAGCAGGTTTTGAAAGGGAGCGATTACTGCTACTCAAGATCTCCGAGCTTCAAGCTAGGTTGAGCACTTTGTTGCTCATTCTTTTGTTTCTGTGTCCCAAAACCATTCTCTGAACGTTACTTTGTTTAAACATGTTCATTTTGCAGGATGAGCAATGTGATTGAAGAACTGAATACTGAAAGACTAAAATATGTACAAGTGAGTTAATCAAGATGGTAATTGTTTATTTTTCCGTCTTTTATGCACTGCTTCGACAATAATAACAATACCTTGTGTCTCCTGACCTAGTACCCCTTGTAGGAACCCCCCACAGATTTTTTTGGAATTGTAAAGCATGAGAGTCCATGTCTCAGATTTTTTTTTTTTTTACCGATCACTAAATTAATCTTGTGATATTGTTTTCTTTATAACAGTTACAGCAACATTTGAAATCTGTGTCTGGGCAAGAAAATGGGGATGGGATGGAACTTGATACCTGAAAACTGGAACCTTTCCATCATCGTAAAGTGAGTACACCTTGTAAATTGGGGCAAAGAGCTGTACATCATGAAAAAGTGTTCATTATTCTTTTTATCTTGGCTGGATGGGAAGCTTCCTCACCAATTGGTAAAAAAGAAAATGTGAAATAGCTAGAAAATTTCCCATGCCTGGAAGCTACTGGGTGTTGCAGTTTAAGGTGGCGTTCAACTGGGATCTGAATTGATAGAGTTTATATGTGGTTCGGGGATGGCCTGTCATCCCATTTTACTAGTTCTCGCGAGAATCAGATCCTCGATTTGCTTGTATTTTGTTAAGTAGTATTACTTGAGAAAACAGAAAAAGCATGGAGTGTTTGGTCATTCATGGTGGCCTCATGTTTCTTGTAATCTCTTTTGTTTGTTCATGTAGCCGAGTGATATTGTAAATTTAAGTTATAAACAAAGGATAGTGTCCCCCTCTGGAAGTTGTTCATAATGCATTTGATGTTGATAATAAATTTCCTGGTACAAGTGTTGTCTTGATCTCTGATGTATGGACCGCTATATTTGACAGAGTTCTGCACACTTCAGTTTTGTATTCGTCTCGACATAAATGCATTCGAGCACACTTTGCGACGACCATGGACTAATAAACAATTCTTAATTAAGTCCAAAACTCGAAATTGTGTTTACCTTAAGCCCGTTCATCTCCGCTACTCATCTCTTTCTCCCGCCTAAGCTAAAATATTATTCCCAATAAAAGGTTAGACTTAAAAAAGTAGAGGATTGGATTCTCTTAGTAAGCGCTCTTTCAGTCTTTTAGTTGGATTGGCAGAGTAAAAGAGAGTAGCCTTTTTTCTTTGGACTTCTCCAAGTTTCATCTAAAGGTCTTCTTTCTTTAATATTTAATACCAGTTCCACTTGTCTTCTTATATCTTTATGGTACTCCCTCCATTTGCTTGGTGATACCGTAAAAATAAAAGTTCACACACATTAGAGTATATCATTTCAAATCTATAATAAGGATCATTATAATAAAGAGAATTATCTCATTTAATATATTAAACTTCTGCTTCTTCTTCTTCTTCTTCAATAGTAGCCTCGCTCATAGATAGTAGTGTCATATGTTTTGTCTTCTCTCTGTCATTATGAATATTGTTATATGGTAAAATTTTCATCTGCTACACTTGGTAAGGATTCTTGGTATCTAGATTTGATGACATTTGCTATCCACTCTATTACCAACTTGAGATTTGATCATTTCTTTCAACATTAACTTTATTTATTCTCTTAGTGGTTAACTCCAAAGATGATGTAAATTCTTGTCCCTCTTACTCATAATATTTGGGTGAATTTGGCTCTTAGGTTGCTTGATATTCCTATAGAAAATGTAAATGATTTTCCCATCCTTGCTCATATATGTTATATGGATTATTTTGAAATTGTTGGCTGTTCTCCTAGTATTCAATTTGTTCAACTAGCTTAGAGAAGGACTTCCCAATCTAACATTCGTTGCTGCTATGATTTCTCCTACACCAATAGTATAATGCTTGTATAAGTGCTATTGGCATACTTAAGCTATCATTTTTCCTTATCAATGCCTCTAGTTGCATCTACATTGGGTAAATCTGCTTGTATTTTTGCCTTTGCATTGGTTGATTGCCACTAATAATTTTTTATTAACTTCTCCTTGATTAGCTTTATGGCGACTTCTAAAGTTTTCCTATTTAATGCTTCCTTAGCTACTACATCAATCATCTGCTTCATTATATGGTCAAACCAATGTAGAAAATCTAGACTTATAACCATGTAAGCAGCCTATAGCTAGTGTGGAAACCTCCTTACTAGATCCTTGTATATCTCCCATTAATTGTAAAGTGTCTCGTTATCATAATAATCATATGAAGATATGTCGATTCTTAGTTTTGTTGTCTTTTTCTAGTAGGAAGTACCTTTGAAAAGAATTTCTCCACTAATTCATCCTAATTAATGATTAAAGTTGTCGGTAAAGACCTCATTCACTATTTTGCACATACCATTATGCAATTGAAAACAAGCTCAACCTTATGGCATTTTCATTTAATCCACTAACTTTATGATTGAGCTTGATGATAGTAGTTATGAGAACATACCTTTAAATGTCTCGTGTTTTTTAGGTAATCCTTCTTAAAGGGTAGTTAGAATCATTGACGGAGCCACGTTGGCCCTTTCAAATTTTTTTTTTTAAATTTACCTATATAATTTTTATTAAATAAGGAAATTTTTTAAATATTGACCCCCG
>JANZLH020000421.1:2654789-2671971 GCA_026770325.2 Erythroxylum fimbriatum
TACCGTTAGAGACGGTCTCTTTTGGTCGTTATGGTTTGACATCTTTATATAGACACATGGATCCTGGCTTTCGGGAACGTCCCGGGAGAAAAAATTTTTGTTTTTCGCACCGTGTGTATGTGATGCACACACCGGGATTTTCCTACATTTCTACACCGCATTGGCAGTGGTTCTCCTATTACTTCAGAATTATGGGGAGTCTACTCGGGCCTCAATCTCGCATGGACGCTGGGGTATCGCCGCGTGATCGTTGAAGTAGACTCCCTCGAGGTAATAAACATTCTCTCCTCGTCAAATATTGTTTTAACTGAGGATGATTTTTTGGTGGCAGGTACCTGTGGACTCCTACACCGAACCTGGGAGGTGCAACTACAACACGTGAGTCGAGAAGGGAACCAGTGTGCCAATCGACTCGCCTCTATTTCAAAGATGGCCAGCCCAGGCATTCATATGCTTATAGAGCCTCCGATGAAGATCATGGAGTTACTTCACGGGGACCAACGAGGCGTCTAGTACTGCAGAACTTTGCGTTAGCTAGGATAGTTTTTGTTTGGTTTTGATTTTATTTCCATTGTAGCAAAAAAAAAAGTCCTTATCTTATTTGGTAGTCATGACATATAAGCAATACTTGCTTTTCTTACATTTTTATTTATTTTTCTATAAATTCCTTTGTTTAGTATAGTTGATACTAAGTCACTAATAAACCAAATTTCTTGGATATAGATTAAGTTTGAGAAGAGTTCTTAAAGAAAGATAGAAAAGTTGTATATCTATTATGTAATTTTGGTATTAGTCCTTATTGAGGATTTGATAGTAAAGCTTTATAGATATGTCATAATCATATGGATGACAAAATATAATGACGTTTTAAGTTGGCTAATATCTAATAAACTTCAAGGACATTATGTAAGATATATGTCAACATCATGATAGCAAGATGTAAAAGGTTGTATGGAGTAAAGTTGAAAGGTATAATACCTTGATGGTATTGTTTTCACTTAACTTAGCCTACTAAAAGCATAAACACAGACATAAATTAAAGGCTTTGCTATATTATGATAATAGTTGTCATAAGAAGAAAATGATTGCAAGACTTTTCTTGCCTATACGTGATAAGATAAAGATCATATGTATTTCTATTTCATGTTTATGAGTATTTGATATTGAATTTAGAATTAACATTATTATAATGTTCAATGCATGATAAGAAATAACTTGTTAAGTAAAAGTAGTTGATTCAATCTTATACAAATAATTTGTATCTATTGAATCAAGGCAGACTTATACTTAGCATAAATGGAAAGAATATAAAGTTTGATAATTAAGACTATCCTTTTATGCTATGTTGGTTAAACCAACATAATGAGAATTGAAGTACGTACTAGGGTATATGTATCCTTTTGATTATGAATCGTATGCAACTTATGAAACTTGTTAAGTTAAAGAATAACCAAATCAACCTTTGGTGAAAGGATGTTGATGGTATTGAATTGGTAAATCTTACACAAATGTTGTGTTAGATGTTATAACAATTCATAAAAGTATGATACTTTTATTTCATTAGATTACTAATGACTTTATGTGATATAGTCATAAGTATTAAACAAAACATTGATTTAAAAATCTTAAAAAGTTCAAATTGTTTAAATCTAAGTAGAAGTTAAGCATTGAAAATGTTAAAGCATTGAAAATGTTCTGATTATTTGTTGTAACTACATGTTTTGATAATAAATCAAGAGAGTGAACCGAATGCAAAATGATTAGGTTGGTTAATGAGAGTTAACCAATTTAATAGATCACACAAATAATCAAATCAATAATTATACAAAGAGAGATCTCGTGTGAGGACCCGGTTGTTTATTAGAATGCTTAAGAACTAATTAGTTTATGGGTTGTTTTGTTAATCAAGAGATTACATGTTCGGTAACTCAATTTAATTAGGGTTTATAATTTAGGGATTAGTGATTATAACTCAAGAGAGACTAATCCACCCTTTGAAAGTCTAAAACCAATATTGTATTAACATAAAAGTGAATAAGTTAGCATTGATTATAGGACAAATCCCCTTTCTCATAATTTGTTAATCTTCCTTATTTGAATCTCAATTGTCAATTAGTGGTGCTCAAATTTGATTTCTTGCGTAATTTAGAATTCCCATTTCAATCACTCCATATTCAATTCTTTACTTTTCTGTTTAGTTTTTATTTCCATTTTAATTACACTTTTTGGCCTTAGACAAATTAGGACTCAATTAGTTAACTAATTCCTCATGGGATAAACACCTTAGATACTACACTACAACCAGTATGCTTGCAAAATATTGAGGATTTTATAAATTGTAAAGCTTGCTCAACATGTTTTATTAACTCAACTTTTATGACATCTTTCATATTTAGGTTTAATAGATTTTAGGATTACACTATAGACTTAAATAATCTTCCAATAGGATTTTATGAATATAAAAAGTAGGAATGATTCCTTCAATGTCATGAATTTTCCATACAATGAATTTTCCATACAATCACCCCCTTATTATCCCTTTAGACCTTAAGTAACGTTTTTTTTTAGTCATGGTTCAAATATGTTGCAATTATCACAATTTGTTAGTTTTAGCTAGAAAAGCATACTCTAAGTTCTTTGTTAATATTTTTTGCTCTAAGTCTGCCGATTCCTCAATTGATGGCTACTCTACTCTTCTTTTATCCTTCAATCTCACGAAAGTTCTTCACTTTCATAGGCTCATAAGTCTCTAAGAATGCCATATGTTCTCTATTGAAGGGGTTAAACCTCTTCTCATCTTTTATTTGCATAATATAGGCTCCTAATGGATCTTATTAGACAATTTTCTATATAGAATGAGATAGTTAAATATCAATAACATCCAAGTAAAAATATGCATCATCTTTATCAAAGACATATTTTATAGCCTTGTATATCTTTAAAATGACTTTTTCATCCTCTACCCTAAGTATTCATTTTTCATCATGTACATTTATAATTATCTTAGTGGTAGCAATGAAAGGTAACGCTAAAAATAAAGGAACCTTTATATCATCCTTTATGTCTAAAACCACAAAGTTAAAAGAAAATATAAAATTATCAATATTAACCAATACTTCCTCTATAATGCCCATAGGATACTTACTTTTCCTATCTTCTAATTAAATGCTCATCTTAGTAGACTTTGGCTTACCTATTCCTAATTCTTTAAACATATCATACAAGTTAAATAAATGTTCACTCCTAAATCCACTAGTTTCCTTTTTATTAATCAGCTACCATTGCTGCAGAGGATAGTGAAACTCCCTCATTCTTTAATCTTTTGAGGAAACTTGTTTTGAAGGATGACAAAGCATTCCTCACTTAAAGTAACTATTAACAACTCATCAAGTTTCTTCTTATTCAAAAGTAGATCCTTTAGGAACTTGGCTTATCTTAGCATCTGCAACAAAGCTTCAATAAAAGGGATGATAACATGTAATTGTTTAAATAATTTAAAAAAATTACTAAATTGATCTTCTTTCGATATTTTTTAAGCCTTCCTAGAAGTAGAAGCAAATGTTTGTATTGCTTGATAGCTTTCTTCTTTAGCTCATCTTCCTTCTTATTCTCCTTATCCTTAACATTCTTTTCTTTCACAACAACCTTATCATTCATATCCTCTCTACTTCTTCTATTACCAACTCCTTTCCACTCTTTAATGTTACTACTTTTGCTTGCTCGCTTAAGTTTGGCTTAGTGTTACGAGGTAGGGTACCTTGCTACCTTTTAAATACAAGCTTAAAAAGCTATCCAATTTGCACGTTTAAGGTATTGATGGAGGCATCTTAATTTTGTAAGCACATCTCGGATGTAGTAATAAACTTAGCTCTAAGATCCTTATGATTATGCTTCTTTAACTGTTGTTATTATTGTTGAAATTTAGGTGAAGGATTTTGTCCTGCTGTCCTTAGTTATCCTATAGAAAGTTTAGATAGTTTCTTTATCCCAAATTATAGGTATTGTTATAAGAATTGTTATGAGATCAACTCCTAATAAAATTAACTTATTTCTAATTCATTTTCCACAAAAATTTTCATTAATTTAGAACTTGCATCAGCTAAGTTGTTACACTCATTTGGCTTCCATCTCTCCTCATTATCATATAACATCTCACCCTCTAGCTATTGAAGGAGAAGATGTTATTTATAAGCTTTATAATTCGTCTTGAAGGAAAATAATCGGCCAAAATTTTTTTAGACAAACCATTCTATATGGTGATAGATCCTAGAGGTAGTAACTTTAACCATGATTTAGCTTAGTCCCTTAATGTAAAAGGGAACAATTCAATTGAATGTTATCTTTTGAAACTTCGTTAAGCTTGAATATGTCACAAAATTTCCAGAAAAGTTGTAATGTGCACTTCAACTAATAAACCATTTAGATCACATTGGATTTAATCTTAAAGTTTTGTTTCCTCAAATCTTGGTCTAATAATGTTAGACTCAGTCTTAGTTAGTGACATTCTAGCATAATTCTTGATTATCATTCCCTTTTTGACTTGCCATTGTGCTTGGCTGTTGCATTCGAACTCTTAAGTTTCTTTATCTCAAATTTCAAAGTAATGTACATTCAAATTTTGGATCTGAACTAAGTGGTTCTTCGGGACTACTTATTATCACACACCAAAGTACATAGACTTGCAATACAACCACAATCATAAATTTAAAAAAAGAACATTCAAAAATAAAAAAAAAATTAATTAGACTAATAAAAATAAGGCTTTTCTAATATTTCAATCCTTAGTAATAATGCCAAAAACTTTAAATGATATAAATATAATAAAACACATAACACAATACTAAAAAATCACCCAGGTAAGTATACCTATTGTTTCTTATACTATAGTTTAGGTGATCTAAGTGTCAATCTAACAAGGATTTTATTTACTAGTACTAATTTTTTTTCCTATTATATAATCTAATAGAATGTGTAATTGATTTAAAGAAAATAAACAAAACTAATTTAAATCACTAAATTAAAGCAATGAATAAGATTAAAGAAACTAATAGATAAGTATAATTCATATAAGAATTTCCCTAAAACCTTTTCTATACATTGAATTTATCTAACTCAATGATTAATCCTAATTCTTTATACTTGTAGGAATTTCTAACTTACAGCCATATTCCCTCTCGAGCAATATGGCTCCTACCCTCAAGTTGATTGATCAAAATCTCTTTCTAATTAAAGCAACTTAGGAATGCATTAACTCAATTTGTGAATTTTCTTGATAGATTTCACTCTAACCTAGAAATATTATGTAGTCCTAATTCTAGCAACCCATTCAACCATCACCACTCATATCGTGATTTGTTCATATATATAATCTCTTGGTCCCAATGTATATATGAAATTTGAAATTGAATTAAAATGTCACTAAATTTCAATTTAATACAATATAATCATGAATAGTTCTCAAGAAAGCTAAGATCTTTCATTAAATCAAATGATCAATTTAAAATATTAGATCTTAAGATTTTATTTAAGCTAAATCTATATTTCAATTAGTTCATGCTTGAACAGAAAAAAAATCCAAAATAAACAGGAGAGAACAAAGATAAAAGATAACATTTTCATGTTTCTTGAATCTTGAAGTTCTCGGTGAATCTTGATAGATTTCTTACTTTTTTTTAGCAAGGTTGCTCTTTCGTTCATCCCAAATGATTTTCGTTGGCTTCCAATTGCCTTTTTTGATGCTCAAAAACTAGTCTAAAAATTTTCTTTTTCAGACAACAAAACCCAAACACGAGACTGTGTTGGCATTTTGCGTTGCTTAATCACCTTATGGACCTTTTTTTTTTTAATACAACAAAACATCGCCAACATGGGCTGGGACCCTATTTCTCTCGTATTGATGAATAATGACAATGCTTAGACAAACGAAATGAGATCTGGACACGGTGTCGTGTTATTCATGTAAAAACCTTGTCCGAACACAAAAAGTGTATTGTTAAAATACGAGAAGGTATTGGTTTGGTACTATATTCTAATTCCTCAACTAAAAGTTTGCAGATATAACTGTAATTTAAGTTAAATCTTCCCAAATTTTCTCTTTTATTAAGGGACTGAAACAAGATCTAAAGTTAAATATAAGTCTTTTTAAGTATTAAATCTAATGAAAATATTAAAACATAAGTATAATTTTCTAAACATCATATTAAAAATATTATGTAACACTTACCACAGTTTATTTAAGCAAGAAAAAAAATTAAAATTATATTTATCCAATCTTAATCTGCTAAATATACTCATGGGAAATTTATTCTCAAACATCAAAGAATAGTTTAAGTACTTGGCAAGACTTGGATCTAACTCTATACTCTTATGCTCTTGTCTATTACTACTCTATTTAAATGGATAAATGTTCATGAAAAAAAGATAGACGCAAAAATGATTATATCAACAGGCTAGGCTTCAACAGTTGACAGAAATTTTCCACCGCTTCTGGTTGTCTCCTTTGCACATGCCCAATTCGGCTTATGATTAGCAGTGACCATACCGGCCCACGTGCCATTATTGGCCCTATGATTATTTCTGTCCAAGTCCGCTAAAGAATCATATTTCCGTTTCTATCCTCAACCTCTTAGACGCAACGCAAGTTGCGCGAGGCAACGGATGTCAGAACTTCCCAAGTATAAACGAGAGGGGTATTCAAGTGAAATCACTGATAAATTGCTTTTCTCTGCATCTCCGATCTGTACACACGTACTTAAGTCTTGTAAGATTCCGATAGTCTGCCTAGTCTTGTGAGATTTCGAGAGTCTGCCTCAAGGCAAGTGTCCAGTCTTGCCTCAGACAACTATTAGAAAGAGGAGTTCTTTGTCAAGGGCAGGTGAAATGACCAATCTTGGAAGAATGCTGGTCCTGTATGTTTTTCAGCTTCCTTTGTTGATGCAAATTAAGGTTTCTTGCTATCAATACAAGGTTGGAGATTTGGATGCCTGGGGCATTCCCACCTCAGGCAACCCACAAATCTATACCTACTGGTCCAAATATCACACCCTCAAGATTGGAGATTCGATCTGTAAGCTGGTCTTCATCTTTCTCTTTTTTTTTCCCCCTTTTTTTATATTATCTTACTTCTTGTCTCTTAAAAAAGCAGATCACAGTTTTCCTGTCTTCGTAGAACAAGTTTTAGCTGTTTCTCATAAACCCTATCCTTTGATTTCCAGTGTTTCTATACCCACCAAGTCAGGACTCGGTGATTCAAATCACAGAACAAAGCTACAACACCTGCAACCTGAAAGATCCAATTTTGTACATGACCAATGGGAACTCTTTGTTCAATATCACCACAAATGGGGATTTCTACTTCACGAGTGGGGCTCCTGGGCATTGTGAAAAGAAGCAGAAAGTGCACATATCTGTGGGCTCTGGAAATGGCTCGTCAGCTTACTCTCCATCTAATGGTCCAAGTGAATTGCCTGACACAGCACCATCTTACCCTACTGTCTTTGGTTCAATCCCCCTTCCACCTTCTTCTTCACCAGTTATCATATTCTCTGTGATCCAGTCAGTTGTCACTGGGACGGCTGTTTCTGCATTCATCAGTGGTATAATGTGAAGGGCATTGTTACCAGCTGAACCGAATGAACAATCATTGATTTGTTTTATTTTACTCGATTCTTTACGGTAACAGTACTCCAGTTTGCTTACTTGAAAAGAGTTATACTTTTAAGTTACGGGTTTGGTAATTCATGCCGGTGGATCAAACTGTACTGGTTGTGTTGTAAGCTTCCTTAGATAATCGCCTTCACTATGTTTTTTTCCTCTTTCTGGATAAAAGTGGATATGGAGAAAAATAAAAAATGAAAATATTTAACTAATGGATTATAACTATTTCTCATTAAAACTTCACTCATGTAATGTAGATAGGGCATCTTTGGAGCTCGTATAAAGGAAAGTTCTCTGCTTTCTGCTATTCATAGTTCTGTTCTTAGAGGGAAAATAGTTTTCTATGTCGCACAATAAGATACCATAACAAAATGACAGACAGCAACATCTAGCCAGCAATAAAATAATTGAGAGTTGGAGTTGCCAAGTGCCAACTGGCCGCCAACATCTAGGCGACAGCACCTTACCTGTCTTCACGTATTTTCTATATACTTTTTTTTCCCTGGTTCACTTTTAACTCTTAAGCAAGTTGCGTCTTTTCCTAGCGGTGGCCTTTCATATCCTCCTGGGAAAATTTAAAGATCCTGCTTAGCACACTTCTACCTTCGTGTAACGCCAAATAATTTCGATTAATAACTTCAATCCAGCTTACATGTCGCTTGATCCATGGAGATAACACAAAACAGGTTATACAAAATCATTTATGCTCTCCTCTCAATTCCCATTGTTTACAAATACATATCTAACATGTGAAAAACAAAAATGGCCAGAGGGAAAAGGATGCCCTCCTTCTATGTCCAGTGAGTAGTAAGTTGCCCAAATGCATAAAACCCCTATCCATTTGGTCAAGTGGCTCTTGTCCATGACAACAGCCATTGACTTAAGAAGCATAGGCAGTGTCAGGGACAGCATGGTCTGCAAACTGCGGTGTGGACTTCGATTCTGTTGCCGCAAAAGGATTCTGTTGTGATGCGGAAGGGTCTACTTCCACTGCAGAAGCCCGGGGAGGGGAAGGTGGTTGTACTACTACATCAGGGTAAGCAGCCTTGAATCTTGCTCGCAGGCCTTCATCAACCAGTCGCACTCCATCCAACTGATTACCAAGTGACATCCACCTGATGGAAAACAGAATTGTGGATTCAAACGAAGATGCTTAACCCAAATGAGATGACGCCTTCTGTAACATGTGCAAAACCTAATTTCCCAATAAACAGGTTCCCTATGATGATAGATAAAGAGTTGAGCAGAGAAAATGTATCATTCTAAACAAGGTTCCGCCCCTTAATTAAGATAACCTATGCTAACCAACAACTTATAAATGTTAAAATAAGAAATAACGAAAATTTCACACTTCCTTGTAATTTACGTAATTTTAAAAAAATTGACTTTTAAAATTCTAAAAAATTCTTTATAATTTTTAATTTTTAAAAGAAAAAAGTCCTCTTAAACCTCTGTTAAAAAACAACAGTAAATAGACATAACATCACCATAGATCAATCAAATTATTATATAATGATTTAACTTTTAAACTCGTTCTGAATTAATTAAACTCAACTCAAACTAATAATTTAAAATAACTAAAATAAATTATTAGGTTAGGATAAGTTTAATTAATTTAAGTCAAATTTAAGAGCCAAATTAAGTAGTCATATTGACAACATTTAATTGGTCCACATGAGATGTTCATGTTACATTTATTTCAGCGAACTTTTGAACATGTCTAAGAAGATTTTTTTTGAAAAATTGAAAACTACAGAGTTATTTTGGAAAATTTTAAGATTAGAAAGATTTTGAAAGCTAATTAAACTACACAAAAAACCACGTGTCTTTTACCCAAAAAGAAATTACCCTTACAACCTGATTTTAACGATTTTTATATTCCTCGTCAACCATGTCAAAATGATAAAAATGTGAGTTAAAGGATCTCAAATTTTGAAACATTCAGGACACATACCCTGCATGAGTATTGTGCATGCGCGCAAACAGTTCTAGCTTTCTAGTCCTTGGACTTATTCTCTCCAGCATTGGGTACATCTGCAAAAAATTATGAGAAGTTCTTAGGTGCTATAAACATGAAAATAAACATTTCAAAAGAACTGAACACAAAAATAAAAATAAAATTAATTCTAAGATCTCATAGAATGTTGCACTTCTTTCTTTAGGAGAAAATAAATCTTAAAAATTATTAAATAGCCAAAAACATGTTTAAGAGAAAACCAATAAAGCATTCAGAAAAGGTTCAAGAAGTAGCATAACTGTTGCTACAAACCTCATCTGGCTTGCGGCTGGTCTCTCGAACCTCAGCGACAATGACATCGGTATCAATGTTTCTGTTTACTTCCGGATTTCCCTTTATACCAACAAGGCAATGCTCTTTGCTATGATTGAGCCAATGCCCTGTTCGGCCAGTTCTAATTATTCTTTGAAGTTGATTAGTTTTCACCCAAATGATCTCCTCAACACGTTTGTAGCCCCAGAGCTCCAGACTGCATACATTTGAAACGCAGATGAACAAAACCAGCAATCACAATTTCCATTATTGAGTATAGATAGTTTACACAAATTAGCAATTGACAAATGGAAAACAATTACAAACCATTCTCGTCCAAGTTCCATTGCACGTCCAGTAACCCATAGAAAAATCAGGCCATCAGTTTGCAACACTGGGACATTAAGGTTCCGCATTTCATCATCAGCCATTGTCCCATAAGGCAGCTCCATATGAATATCCCAAGGTGGATCTGCCATTATGACTCCAAATTGCCCTAAGATCTCCATTTTAAAGTTACGAATGTCACAATTGATCCACTGTGGTTCACCAAGTTCTACTTCTGAACAGTATTCAGCACGCTGGGGTTTCAAAGGTTTTTGTGGTGGAAGAGTTCCAGCACCCAAAATCATCGATGGTACATCAGGTGTTGGGTCAAGCTCATAGTGAACATACTTGCACGTCTGCAACAAAACAAACATAATCATTCAGTTAAAAGTTGACTAAAAAGTCATAGAAAGTCCCACTAAATTTAAATGGAATGCCAAATGAGTAAAATGAAAGCCTTTACCTTCATGTGCCGGCAAGTGTCTAGAAAAGAGCAGTCCCCTTGACTGACATCCGTATGAGGAGCAATAATTCGCCGAAAATGAACCTGCATATGGTTGAAGCACTGAAAAGTTATTAACGTGTGCATAACAGAAATACTAAACACAGTTTCAGTGGAACTAGAAATTCAAAATAATTTGCCACCAATGTCCAGCTTATTCAAGTGAACTCTGGAAGATTATGGATGGAAAAAACCTAAACCTCCCCATGTATATGAGTTGTCTTCTCCCAGACAATAATCAGCCACCCTGAGGCCACCAATAACTTTAGGAGAAATATGCTCAGGTGGTGAGTTCAACACAAGCCAAATCAAGAGCATAAGAAATTTGTACATTATTTCTGCCAATTCATTTCTCATTGCTTATGAACCTTTGTGTAAGAACTACTCCTTTATCTTAAAACTACTTAATCGATCAATTCAATTTTTTTGTATTGTGCCCTCTTATATCTCTTTAGTTCTGCTACACTTGGAAACTTGCCTATTGTGGTAATTGGTTATGAGTAGTTCAACGTGAATTGTGAAAAATGAACATGTGATATCCTAAGAAGATTCTTTACCCTCCATTGGTGGGCTAAATATCTAACGAATAATATTTTTCATGTGAATCCTTACAGAATCACTTAGTCAACGACTTCCATGGGTGAAAAAGGTAATCTTATAAGAACTGAACATGTACTCACACCATATAAGAAAATGGATATAATGTAATTCTAGCTGACCTTCTCACATGCTATAAAGGAACCAGATTGCCGCCGACAGTCCTCTTTTGTTAAAGCTGAGCAGTACTCCTTCAGCTGAGGGCCTCCTTTAGTTTTGAACTGAAATAAATATTTAAATAAGTGATACTAATTGTAACAAACACAATATACTAGAAAAATGGTGGATAAATTAAGTTTAATAAACTGATTATAGTGATGAATGTGATCTGGGCTAGCAGTAAAACAAGCATAATCAGGTAAGTTATACTCAATTCGTGTTCAACGTAATGGTAAATGAACAGACTACTATGTCAACTAATATGAGAACACATGGATAATGAAAGTAACGTAAATAATTTGTCAAATACCCTAGCAGCCACCGCGGTTTCTCTTGCAGTAGGCCGATGAATGAGGTCCAGAAGCTCCTCACCAGTCTTCGATTTTTGCATCTCCCTTACAGACTTCTTATTAAGCAGAACCTCCAAATCTTTCAAATCATCTTCCTCAGTCCTAGGCTTTTGCTGCTGCTGTGACTGCATTGGCAATGGCATGTTATTTGGTCCCATCGGTGGCGGCCTCTGCAACATCCCTCTTGGACCCATAATCATCCCTCTTGGACCCAACATTCCACCCCTCGGCGGCGGCCCACTCCACATATCCCCACCGTGTCCACCACCCATCCACATATCACCCACCATTTGCCGCTGCACCATCGGCCCTCCCATTCCAAAAATCCCATTACCATTCACATCAATGCCACCACTGCCACTCTCACTTCTGTTCTGATTCACATCACTAGAATTTGATGATTCCAACTGTTGTTGATACTGTGCACTCTCAGGCAATTCTTTAACCAACCTATTGCGATCAATATTCAATACCATGACCCTAGACTTACCACTAACCACAAACTCCTCTAGCTCAATTCCACGGTTCTCCTCCGCCATAGACCTTAAAGCCATCTCCACCGCCAGAATGGCTCCGGACTCTCCCCCCACCTCACGCAACGCCGCTTTCTCCGCCGCAGTCACATTCTGATCATTCTCCACCTTCCTCAACACCGTCGACGAATCTATCGGATCAAAGGGCACTCTTTGCAACAAACACTCGGCCACCATCACCCTCACCACCGACAACGGACTCCCACTATCATCAAAACCTAACTTGTCATTATCTAATTTCGCGGTTTCAATCTTGGAAATAGCGAGAGTGTCTGGAGGGCTTGATGGGTTCTTCGATTGGCTGGTGAATTCCAAGGGTTTCTTGGTGGGGTTGGGGAGAGGAGGCGTAGGAATGAAGGGTTTGCGGTTGAAAGCAGAGACGATGCGAAGAGATAGGTCGAGGGAGGACACAATGTTTGGGAGTACAGATTGAAGTGAGGCAATGAGATCGAGCTGGGCTGAGTGCTGTGCGTCTATGCGGGTCTCAAGCTGAGAACGAAGCCTCTTGATTGTGCCTAGGGTGGTGTCGTCGCCGTCGCCGTCGCCGTCGTCGTTGTTCTTCTTCTTCTTGTAGCGGCGGAGGCCATGCGATTGGCGCTCCATTGATTCTCCTAATTCTAACGAGATTGTAAATTATGAATCTCAGGCCTCAGCAGCAGCAGTTGTAAACATATATAATTATAAACAGGGTAAAGTCAAGTGACCATTACTTAAATTACTTTTATTATTATTAATCATATGATCCAATATTAGATACCAGAGAAGTACTTACTTCTTAGTTAATGAAAACAACTGTTGTAATATTTAAGCTTGACATTTCTACTTAATTTTTTAACTTTTAAGCGATTTACGAAAAACAGCTTATTTTGGGTATAATATTCCGTTGTAATATTTAAGCTTAACAAAACAACTGTTGTAATATTCCGCTTATGAGCAATGAATTGCTTAACATGTATCATTTTTCAAACAACTTATTTTGGGTATAAAACGTACATTTAAGCATAAAAAAGCAATATCTTTGGGCAAACAACCTATTCTGGCCATAAAAGGTCAATACACTTGAGCAAATGATCTATTTTGGGGCATAAAAGAAAAAGCAAACGACCTACTTTGGATAAGAAGAAAGAATGAATTATGTCTTTACGATTCCAAGTGCCCCTAACTAAAGACAGGGCAGCCTTGAACAACAACTCCTCTATTTGTTGGACATGAAGCCAATGGACACCCATCAAGGTCATTTCCCCACCAACTAACACTAATATTCTCGAATCCCAAGCAAAGATAGATTACCACTCCCATGAAGGCAAGTCCAGAATCTAGTGAACCAGATAGAACATAATTGTATCGCTGCCACAAATCAGGTCTGTACCTATACACAACATAACCTGAGACAAAACCTGCGACTATCCAGGTGGTGTAGTTAACTGCTGTCGCCGGTGGCATATTTCCTGTGGCGCCTATCAGAACAGGCATGTTAATGAGTCTAATCCACTCCTGTTGAGGAAAGGCCTTAGCAGCTAACCAGACGAGGATTGGTGCAACTGCTCCTCCTAAAAAGAACCAATTAACTGTTGCATAGTAGCCTAAGTCCCCAAAAATTCTTCGTGGTCCAATTAGACCCCAGATAACAGACGCGTCATAGAAGACAGTGTCACCGGGACATGTCCACACACTGTTTGAGGCTGTTGTGTCACAAATATCTGGGATTGTTTCCATTAGCCACCAAGCAGTGACCAAATAGGTCAAACAGGCTATGACTGTTCCCACAACCTAAAGCACAAGTTCAAGAACTACTAGTGATGATAAGGAAAGCAGCAAAATAAGTATAGAAGTTTGATTGAGGAACTAAAACTGACCTGTGCCAAGAACATGGTCCTCGGAGGAATTTTCATGTAGTGACCAAGTTTGAAGTCTTGTAAGAAAGTGATGGCTTGTGTCATACTGATATAACCATAAACCTTGAAGCACATATTAGCTACTGGATATCCTGGGTAGATGTACCCAATTATGTACTCTGTGATAATGTTGAGGCCAGGAGTCTGTAACAACAAATAATAACAACAGAGCGAGTTAAAGCAGCCTATAAAGATCGTAGGCTTATAATTGCTAGTGTGGGTAAGAAAACCATGCATACAGTAAATGAGAATAGAGACCATATCTGGTATATGCAGCGAGAACATAGGGAATGGAAATCATTTAGGAAAATTAGAGTAACAAAGAGACACTACCTGATTTGTAATGGCAGTGATGATGCCGATGGGAAGGGTAAACAAAATGGCTATTCCACAAGCTAACAAGACACCCCACCATGGCAATTGAAGCTGGTCATTATAGTACTCGCAGGCAAAGATGGTGAGCGCAATATTAGCTAAAAGAATGCACACGAACCACCACTCGGGTACTTGCTTATATTTCATCATAAGTCTTGTGTGTATGTCTATTGTTTTCTCATTAAAACTCTCTTTGGTTTGATCCCATATCTCCCTGCAAAGCAAAGCAATTTCATTAAAAAAAAAAAAGGAGAGAAATTACCTTCTGCTTCAAATGTCACTACGTTAATTCAAGTAAATTTCACCTCCCATGAAACAGAGCAACATGGACCATAGTAGCAGAAAGTGCAGCGAAACCTACACCGTAAGTCATTGCAAAGAATGTGCTAATATAGAGTCGCCCTTCCCGGTCATAAGCAGTAATGTCAAGATGGAAATTAGAATCAACAATGGATGAAATGTTGTATTTATGACCGGTTGACTTGAAGAGATCGTCTGAGAAAATGGGGAAGGTTTTAGCATTGAAGACATTAAGCCAATAGCTTAATGGAGTCAAGATGTACATAACAAAAAATGAATCCTGCAGCAACGTTTGCAGTGGCAAACCAGGGGCTTGCTAATGGGCTTCCCAGATAGGAGGAGATGGTGGACCAGTCAATGCCGAAAGCACAGATTCCAAGTCCATAGAGGCCTGAACCGAGCTGTTGGGCCAGGACAGATTTAGGGAAGATCCAGCATATCCAAGAGAGCGAAGTTACCATTTGGAAGAGGTAGCCGGGAAAGACATAGTAGGCAAAGCTGCAAACGAAAGCGATAATAAAAAATTGGGTCCGAGTCACACCTCCTCTGAGTCGTTCTTCTTTCTCATGCAGAGTCCTGTAAAGTTTTGTCGTTTGATCAGTTCTGTAGCCCAGACCAACCGGGATCATATATATACTCTGCAACTGCTATAAATAAACAATTATACATCAAGTTCAAAGAAGCAAAAAGATTAAAGATCCTTATTTTTTGAGTTCTTAGATTCCTCTTTGAAATGTTTTCGGTAAGATGTGCGCCAAGTTTAAAAATAGTATGTGTGCGGTTGATGGCTTCCAATATTACGACATTGCTGTGTTGAAAATGCCACAATTTAAGAACAAACAGGCTGAATCTAATCTTGCCGACGACAATATTGTAGAAGTAACTTCTGACAAGTTCTCTCAAGACACGAGGAAAAAAGGTTATCAGTTCGAAGATAGAATCTTATCGTAATTGTGACTAGCATAATAAAATATTGTGTACAATCTTCGATTAATTAAATATCAATGATAATTCTCTCTCTAATGTGTTATTGGGCCTGTTATGATGGGTAGGCTTAGCCCATGTATTATAAAACACAAGAGGCCCTACTGCTAGCCAACCTTTAAATACAGTCGCCCCATTGAAAACTGTACGTGTTCTTTTGCTGATTAAGGTTCGTAATAGCAGTAGTCAATCCTCTGCGTCTCTGTTGCTCCGCTTTACAGAATATTACAATGGATTCAATATTTCTCCAATTTCCAGGTATTTATCCATCCAATTATTGAATACAGTATGTTGCAATTATAGGGTTAATTACTTGTGTTGATTAATTATGCAATTAATCTGGAAATTTCGTGTTAAAATTTCTTTCAATTGGTATCAGAGCCAATTAACCCTAATTGTGACTGCTGATTTTTGTGTAATTTTCGGGATATTATTTCATGGAATTTGGAGTTTTCGGTTTTTCTTAATTGTTTTTTTTGTGAAATCAATTTTGATGTTGTTGCCTTGTTTCGGTTTGGTGTCAAAGAATGTAGTAGGTTTGTTAAATTTTCTGTTGTCTTTTAAAACCCCAAGAACTCGAAGAACTGAACCCTAAAACGTTTTCTTCGATTTTTTTCGAACCACTTTCAGTAGCTTTTTTCATGAAATTGATTAAGGGCTTTGATAGATCATAAAATTCTGAATCTATTGACACAAATTTCGTTGAAAACGGATAAAAAATGATGAAGTTATGGACGGTTTACTAAACCGGGTCGCGAACCTAGTCGGGAGAACTGGATACCAGGTTTTTGGGTGAAGAAGATGAAGTTGACCTACCAGACGCTTCTCCACGCGCACTAGTAGCGCGTGTGGGCACGTGCAGTTGCCTCCGGTTGCCATTTTTCTCCAAAATTTTTCCTACTTGCTCCACTTGCCCAGTACTATTTTATGGTATATTTTTTGAAAATTTTGGAATGCTAAAATTTTTATTTTTATTTTTATTGAATTTTAAAATTAATAAAAATATAGTGTACTCTCCAAATTTTTTGTTGAAAATTTTTGTACTTATTCATAGTATTATTTGGGCTTGTGGAGTCTTGGGTACTCTCAGTGTTAAATGTATGCATCAAAATTAATTTTGGATGTCGTTTATGCATATAATGTTATATTATATGATTACTATGGTTAATTTTGCAATTGTGGTGCTAATTGAATCTATGGGAACAATCTTGGGGAATGTTATTGGACTATTGTCA
>JANZLH020000421.1:2728871-2748131 GCA_026770325.2 Erythroxylum fimbriatum
ATATTTTATTATTAAATATATATAATTATTATTAATAATATTAAAATATTATTATTAATTATTTAATAAAATTTATTATATTAAATATTACTATATTCTATTTAATATATTAATATTATGATTTGGTGAGAGTTGATATTAAGAAGAATTATTAAGGGTATATTAGGTAGTATGTATTTATTAGGTTACGTTCCATCCTAAACCCCACAAATCGGAGGTTTCTTATTTTCACTGTTTAGAATGGAATGGAACGTAACATAAAATCCTCCGCTTCCATCACTTTACATTCATTATGAAACCTTCAAAAAATGATAGAAATATGTTACGTTCCATCCCTTTCATCCCAAGCAATCAAACCAACTAGGCCCGAAGGAAAGAAAAGGGAAGGAATCTACGGTAAAGTCAATGTATAAAACTTCTAGCATTGGAACCATGCATGGTCTAAAAACTGGACGTTGTTTTCCTATATTTGCCAACTAATGCTTACAGTCAAGACTTTTTGATTTGAGTGGCCCTGAACAATGAATGTTATTTCGGGTAAGAATGAAGAAAATGACTGGGCCTGTCAGAATCCAAGACAATGCTCAGACGCCATGCGTGAACGAGGGGAAATGACCATCACAAACTAACAATGGTCAGAAAGAACACGATGCTCTTAGGTATTTTCATTCCTACGTAGTCGTAGCGTTGACACGATATATTATGTAGACGTATTGTCCTATCAGCTGACTACTTGCCTGCCAGTGCCATTCTTTGCTCAAGTTTTTCTACCCCCGTCTCCCTTAAAGTGATATGGGTCTACTGTTGTGATTAGTTTATATAGTTACTTATGATGTTATGTACAATTATAGATGAAATGTTAAAGGCGGCTTAATTAGTTTATATAGTTTTTGACATTTCTTTTAACTAACATTTCCCAGTAGTGGGGAACATTTTGAAAAGTCTTCAATCTTGTTGCGCGAGGAACTGATCACATCAGATAGATAGTCTAATGCATGGTTGAACATTCTGAGTAACCAAACAGCACATTGAAAAGCGGGGATGGGGCAGGATTAAGGTGGTCGTAATACGAAAAGGGAACCCCACATAATGGATGCTGAGGGTGGTGCTGGTGCACTCAACAGCATTCCACTAGTGGGCTACAGCAAAGAAACGAAGATGTACTATACTCATTTAAATCAAAACAGTAGAGATCTAGATGATGGATCATCTTAGTGGGGTCAATTATTCTCTTGCACACTTACCAAGGAGAATGTTTTGTGGGTCCTAATACCATGACCCAAAAAAAAGGGGGATGTGTTGTGTTGTGATGCCTTGCATTTAAACTAGAGAAAAAAGAACTGAAGAAAATAAGAAAACAAAAGAGCGTGAAAGCAATGATCACTCGCCTCTGGGAAATAGGGCAGCTGTTGTAACTAAAGATAAAGAAATTAGTGGTTGAGCTTTTTGGTGGTGGCAACTGGCAAGCAACTTAATACCGCTATGAGTGTGCTTCATGAGAAGCGTTCTTCAATGCAATTTCTCTACCCTCCTACTTGCTTGCTTCAGGAATATGTATTTCTAAGAATATCAGAACTCCTGATGAGGTCATGAACCGGAAACCTGTTATTTATATATATATATGAGCACACACACCCACACACACAAAGGAAAGATTGGGAAGAAACACAGAATTCATTGCAACACATTTGATGTTCTCAAATCTTAATAAAACTGATGAATAGAAGTCTTATGATCATCCATACAAATTATTACAACTAGCACATTATACATTTATGTTTTGTTTTGCCAAGCCAACAAATGACACAAGTCGGTAGAGCTCTTCAAGTTCCCATATCCATGAAAAGAAGTAAAGAACACCGCTGGTGCTAAATTAACAAAGAAAATATCCTATCTGTTAGTAATGAATATTTCAATATAAGTCACCTACCTTAAGAAATTATAAGAAGTTAAAGAAGCCAAAGTTAAGAAATAAAACCCATACTATTATTTTCTTTACCATCTACTTCTAATTTACCATGTTCCTCCACCCAACATCCCTGTCCAATACCCTATTGAATCTCCATGATCAGCATTTGGATCAATTCCATTTGTGCTAGACAAGTGCTTTAGATCTTCAAAAGGGAACAAAAGCCTTCCATTTCTGTTTTCTTGAACTCCCTGACCGATTTCGTACCCACTGCTCGCTGCACCAAGACCATCCAAAGAAAATTTTAAATTTGGCTTGGAATCTTGAAGGGGGAACCCAGAAGTACTATATACTGTGTTGGGATCTTGAATCAGCACAGGCATGAAAGAATTCAAACCTCTTGAAGAGATTCCAGTTAACAACTCCAAAGGTGAGAGTTGAGATGTATTGGATGTAGAAGAAGGAGAAGAGATTTGGTTCTTGTTATTGTTTTCCAAGATTCGAACTTCCATCAGTTCAGAGAAACTCTGAGTTGATGGGAAGACAAGGTTTAGGTCATTACTTTCAGAGGTCTTGGGGTTTTGAGTGGAAGATTGTGACATGCTTGAAGGGGAGACAAGAGCAGGCAGTTTTTTGGAAGAAGAAGACGATGATCTTTTGTTCCTTCTTGAAAGACCACCAACAGGAATGTTTCTAAGAGAACCGCCTTCAGTCCAGTACCTTCTACAAGTCTTGCAAACGTACCTAGGTTGTGTGAGACTGTAGTTGTTATAGTAGCAGAACTTGGTATTGGTTGAATTGCACCTTGGACAGTTCAAGGCCTGTTCTTTGTGAGGCCTTTTCTTCCTCTCTGAAGCTGAAGGAGAAGCTTTTCGGCATGTTTTTGTGGCTATCTCTTCTATTGGTTTCACCACTATCTCCTAAAGAAGGGAAGGCAGCAACAAGAAACAACAGAAGCAAAAAGAGGAATGAAAATTAGACATAAAGAAAACCATAACATGAAGATGAAAAACCTCGAGAGAGTGAAAGAAAGAAAGGAAGAAAGATAGCTGACAGAGAAACAAACATATACAAACAAATTTGGCTACCTTTTCACACTTTTCCTACAATGTATCAGGTCGGAAACGAAAAGGGAAAGGAGATATAGCACCCCTTTATCTCTTTATCACACATTTAATACACAAGCAAAAGCAAAGGAAAGAGATAAAAGTGCCTTATATGTGGATGTGAAGAAATGATAAACATCAGGTCCAAATCACTGGGATGAGCAACCTGTTGCACCACCGTATATATCCATGAACATATACCCTCCTCCTCTTTTTCAAAAAAGAGAACGCAACAAAGCGACAAATCCATAAAATTTAACTATGAATTTGACATTCCAAAAGTATACCCATAAGAGAGAAAAGTTCAACGAAATCATGAAGAGCTAGCCATGCCATGGATCTGTATATACTTTTACCTGTGGCCACTGAGCAGTATCCATGGATGAGATAGTATCTTGAAAGAATAACTCAATTTCTGAAGGAGAAGGAGAAGAAAAAGGAGGTATAGTAGTGTTTGTGTGTGAAGGATCTCTGTGTACTACCTTGCTTTATGGTTTGTAGCTCCGGAGAGAGAGAGAGGTGCAATAGTGGATCATATTCTACCCCTGGTTACACTGCTCAATTATTTTTTAATGAAGTGGGAATAATATTTTCCTTTATAAAGATAGGTAACTTGCTTACTATGTTATACACAAAACAACATTTCCTGAAGTCGAGGTGGGATGGAGGGATTTGGAATCAGCGTGGGGAAGACGCGTCGAGTAGAACGTTGGAAGGATACAGGTCTCCTCAGCTGATGCAGGGTTGGGGTGTATACTCTGATAGAATTTTATTATTATTGTGGACTAGCATAATAAACATAATTGTGTACAAACCCCGATTAATTAGATGTCAACGGTAATTCTCTCTTTAATGTGTCATTGGGCCTGTGTCCATGGGCCTGCTATGATGGGTAGGCTTGGCCCATGTATTAGAAAGCACAGGAGGCCCTACTGCTAGCCAACCTTTAAATACAGTCACCCCATTGAAAACTGTACGTGTTCTTTTGCTGATTAAGGTTCGGAATAGTAGTAGTAAATCCTCTGCGTCTCGATCACGTCGTTTACGGAAAATCACAATGGATTCAATGTTTCCACAATTTCCAGGTATTTATCCATCTGATTATTGAATACAGCATGTTGCAATTCTAGGGTTAATGATTTGTGTTTTAATTTTCTTTCATACTCGGCTCACGCTTGCATGGAATCTCGACTTTCGCTGGATTGAGCCAGAAGCAAATTCAGCAATGGCCATTCAGCTCATCTCTTGAGCTTCCTCGACCAGCTGATCCACGGTTCATAATGTCATTGCTCAGGGTATTCATGAACTGTTTATGCGTAATTAGATAATGGTCCATCGTCACATCTATCATGAGAGTAACTGATGTGCATACTAGTTAGCTAACTATGCTAAGAATTTTGAGCTACGACTTACTTTTTTTTATCTCTTACTCATTGGGTGCCATGTACTCCTTTTTGAAAATATGTCAGGACATCTGTTTCCCTTTATTAGTTGTGTAATTGGTTCTTCAAACATATGGGTATGATCTATAATGGTGACTCTGTTGACCACAGTCAGATTTTTCGTTCACAACCGTATTTTAGCTTTTCACGACATAAATTGCTAGTGATCCAGTGAGCTCTGCATTCTTAATTTAATTACCATAGGTCTTTTGATAAATAATATGATCTAATAACTCTATGCACAAAATTTATTTAAAAAGGCCAGTACATACAGCATTGTTCTTTTATAATATTTTTATGCTGATCAGTACCTTTTATATTCAGGTATATTAAGATTTTTTAAATCCTTTCTTTTATGGATAACAATAACCTTTTGTTAATTAAATAGAAAATTCACATAAGATTCATATCCAACTGATCAACAATGCTGACAGATACTACAACATAAACGACATTTGGCGACAAATATTTTCGTCGGTATAAATACAAAATTCGTCGCAAATATTTTTTAGCGACGAAAAAAATCGTTGAACATTTCACCGCAATATTCAGGTAGCGGAATATTATCGATGACGTTTTCAAAACATCGTTGCAAATTATTTTTCGCTTTGATTTATGGTACAACGCCAAAAGAGATAGGCAAGATTAAAACCAATCATCATGAAAGACTATTCGTGACGATTATTATTGGTGGTTAAAATTAAGCATTAGCTACATTACTTACCTATAACTAATAATATATTGCGACGATAATGTTTACATAGCAAAACATATTTTAGTGACAATTTTTAGAATGTAGCTAAATGTTATTTGCAACAATTTAAGTAATGTATTTAAAAGCTTGTGGCAACGTTTTTGGAATCATTGGAAAATCTTTGTAGCTATGTTTTTTATTTAATTTTTTAAAAAATTATTGGTGACATTTTGAATAACATTACTAAAAAGTTGAGATGATGAGTTTTGATTTTTTAGTAAACATTCGTATAAAAAATTGGATATTCAATTATGATTATTTTTAGGATTTTTAATCCATCATATTGTTTGTGGTATTTAGATATTTTGATTTATAATTAATTAATCAAAAATTAAAATAAACAAAATTTTATATAAAAATAAATGTCATTAAATATTAATTAAAAAAGCTTATGTACAAACTAAGGGTCGTTTCCATCGTTACTACTACTTTCATAATTTGAGCCTAGTATTTATTTGAACATCTTTTCAAGCCTGGCTAACTTTTGTTTAGTACGATCTAACTTTTGTTCATTACGTTATAACGACACCTTAAGCGACCGATTCTCCTCTTGAAGAGTCGTTACATAGATAAGGATGCCCCAGCCGACTTAGGATCATGCTTAAGACCTTTGATGTAGGAAGATCTTGTACCAAAGACGTTACAAACGTCATCTACATTTGGCTCCTTTCCATTAGACAATGAGCTCTGCAACAACTCTTGTATATTATTTTAAAATTTAAAAAACAAAATCAATATTTAATTCAAAAGTTAATAAACATAAAAATTAAACAAATTTTTAGACTTACATAATTATCCTGTGCTTCTACGTCCAACCTCCACACTCTTATCCATGTAGTTCCTTTTCACTTTGTTTTATGAAAACAAAAATTGGAACATATTAAATAATATTGTATTAACTGATACAATTATAATTTCTAACCAAAGAACTTATAAATTCTTTTCGGACAACAACAAATGATTTGGAGCCTTGGTTGAGAGAAGTTCTTTTATTTTTTTCTATTAACCTTGACTTTCTCACACTTTTCCTAAATACAAAAAATAAATAGTCATTACATATGGCACAAGATTAATAGAAACAAATGTGAAGAAAAAGAAGACAAACCTTAACGTTGGCAGAGGCCCAATAATCACACATTTGACTCCAATTTTCCAGAGTCACTCGTTCGAGAACATGTATCCTTTCCTCCTCATCCGAAAGTAAAGATTTGTAGTATTTATGTAGTCGATAATGATGATCCTTTGCCCTTTGTTTCAATAGTGAACTGACACAGTTTCAAACTTCAAGGTTCTCAATATCAACGATATTAAGTTTCATCTGTGAACAACAAGTAAAAGTTAAATTAGTGTTTAAATATTAGCTAAAAATACATATAATTAAATAAATTGAAAATTTATCAAGAGCATTTTGAAGCAAGTTGTCTTCTTTCGATTGCTTGGTATGCTTAAGGTAAGGCAATTCGGTCCTAACGACAACCCCTAACTTATTGGAAAATTTTGTTGACTGGACCTTGTTAATAAGATGACCTTGTGAGAGGTCAATATGCACTGACAACTTGTTGTTCATTGCAACATTCATGCGTTGCAACTTAGAACTTTTAGCGATACCTTTACCTATTTTCTTGGCAGTGGTATTCAAACCTAACATCAAGAGAATAATGATAAGAAAAAATGCATTAAATATGTAAATATATATTTGAAGATAAGTTAATCATAGGTGTTAAAGAGTAACAAACCTAAAGATCCCTCACCAGTAGTTGAAGTAGATACATGTTGCTGCTGATTGGCTTCATTGGTGGATAGTCGATTGTTGTGGTTGATATGGTTTGTGTGGAGGAGGAACATCTTCGCTAGTTGCCACCTACTTTCCTTTATTTTTACCAGGTGTCATTATATTAAATATCTATAATGATATTATTAAATTATTTCTGAATGAAGTTCCAATATAAAATAAGGAGAAAATTAGAATAACAACATAAAAACTTGTCAAATTTATAAATTCCATCATTTATATACCTAGGCGCGAGAAAATAATTTAATTTTATTCAAAATACAGGAACAGAAAGTAGATGGAGGATTATTTGATGTAGTTTAGTTGGAGGAGTTGAGAAAATTTTAATTCATAATAAACATGTCAAGAACTTGTTATTCAAAATACAAGAACATGAAGTAGATGGAGGATTATTTGATGTAGTTTAGTTGGAGGGGTTGAGCAAATTTTAATTCATAATAAACATGTCAAGAAGGTTTGCATATTTAATCACTTCTCATCCTTAAATATGATTACATTATCTCATGAATGAGACAAAATCATCGTAGTACGAAATATTACATTGACGAACATGATGAGTATGATTTCTATTAGAAATTAGAAGATCAAAGTTCTAGATCCCTTGATGGGATTATTTTGATTGTTTTATACAATCCCGAGTTGGTTAATTAACTATAATCATAAGTTAATTTAAATGGTGGCTTGTCAGTTTTCAAACAATATAAACAACAAACTTTTATAAACAAAAAAATTTTCCCCTTCAATCATCATCATCAACATCTTCAAAATCATCATCACTAATTACATTATGATGCGACTCTTCATCACTATTATATCCAACGAAAGTATCATCATTGTCATATAATTCATCCTCAATATATTCTTCATCTCTTTCGGCAATAAAATTGGCTTGTACTTCATCCTCTTATACTATATTGGGAACATCTCTCCTATGGAATAAAGATATATATGTATCTTCTATTCAAATGGCTTCATTATTCAAGTCCATTCAATCTCTTGATATAGTTCATCATCATCCTTACTCATTATACCATTACCCCTTTCACAAAAATTGAAGAGACTTCAGTGTTGAAAATTTTGAATAACATTCCAATTGCTACCCAATACAGTATCATTGAGGTAGAAAACTTGCTTTACTTGACTTGCAAGGACAAAAGGGTCATTATAATATATACCATGTCTTACTAACATTGATGCTAGTAATATTCTCATTCACCTTCAAGTCAACAATATTAAACCATTTGCATTTAAATAGAACCAACTTTTTATCCTTGATGTAATGCAACTCTATTATTTTAGAGGTAACACCGTAGAAGTCAATAAAATTTTCTTCATGACATCCCTCAACGTTAACCCCACAATTTTGGCTTCTAAGTTGACTATCTTGATTTTATATGTGAAATCTAACCCTATTAACAATGCAACCTGTGTATTTTTTTCCCACACATATGAGGGCCATATGCTAAAGAATGTAATGTTGTTATCCCATCTTGTATGTTACGGTTATGTAACTGTATCATCTGTAAGACCAAAAAGAAATTAGAAGCTAATCTGAGAAACAAATTTTCATAAGTTCATAATATTCCATCAACAAATAACTTACTTGATTCCTAAACCATGATAGGAAGCTTATGTCTTTCTTCAATATTAACAATCCCTTTGGTTCGAACTAAACACCTAATAAGTACACATCGCTTGAGAGAACATAAACACCTAAACAAAATATAAAACATTAGCAATTATTACCAACTAATAAGTTAAGAAAAAAAAGTAAAAGTTGATATATATTACCTTTCAACGGGGAATATCCATCGAAATTGAACTAGTCCATAAAGTTTTACTTTGTATGGTAAGTGAATTCCTAAATGCACCATAATATAGAAAAAAACGTTAGGGGAATACTAGTTCAAGCTTACATAAAATCAAAGCTAAGTCTTTTTCTATTTTATCAAGCTCTTCAACTTTAAGTGTGTTGCAACATAATTGCTTAAAAAACTCGTTTGACCCAAAGTATCGGACACATTCCTCGACAAACACTCACATATTCCAACAAGAAGTAATCATTGCAGAAGTAAATGAAAATCATGAATTTTCAACCTTGTTACTTTCCCCTTTTTAACTTTCACACAATTAGCTATATTAGGTGCATACCCATCAGGAAACTTGATTGATTTAAGAGAAATTGACAAAAAGCTTACTTCTCTTTTTTTTTGTTAGCATGTTATAACAAGTTGGTGGAATGATGTATGACCCTTCATCTCTTCTTTTAAAAAACAAATATTTTCTTATATTCATGTCTTACAAGTCTAGTCTAGCCTTAATTGTGTCTTTTGATTTGCCATCAATTCCCATCACAGTTCCTAAAATATTCTCATAATATTTTTGAATGTGCATCACATCAAGATTATGCCTCAATAGTAATTCCTTCCAATATGGCAAATCAAAAAAAATTATTCCAATTAAGCTCAACAACATTTCGCTTTCGCTTTCGCTTTCTATTACTTGGGTGTTTGCAAGGTGTAATGTCACCCCAATTGTGATAGCTGGTAAACCACATCATCACCAGACAACTGCAAATAAACATCACTGAATTCTACTTTTCCATTAAACAATTTGCTTATCTGCCATCTATGCCCATGTTCCAAGAAACAAAGATGTCTCGTATAACATGTTTTACTGCATAGCCTTATTGAATAAGTTTGATGGTTACATGCAGGATAGGTCATATACCCTTTAATGCTCCATCCAGACAAATTCCTATAAGCTAGAAAATCATTTATAGTCCATAAAATAGATGCATGTATTATAAATGTTTCACTTTGAACAACATCAAATGTTTGTAATCCAACCTCCCATAAATTGTTTAAGTCATCAATTAATGGTTTCATGTATACATCAATATCCTTACTAGGAGCAGTAGGTCCTGGAATAAGAAAAGACAGTTAGATGAAAGACTCCTTCATACACTTCCAAGGTGGTAAATTGTATAGCACTAGAATTACCAGCCACATGCTATACGAATTACCTATATTACCAAAAGGATTAAATCCATATGAGCTAAACCAAGTCAAACATTATGAAAATCTACGCAAACCATGGAAACTTTTCATCAAAGTCTTTCCATGTCATTGAATTTGCTGGATTACACATAATGTTATCATCTATGTGTTTCTCTTTATGCCACCTCATATCTACAGTTTTTTTGGACATAAAAAGCCTTTATAGTCGTGGTTTAATCAGAAAGTATCTTAAGATTTTTCCTATATCTTTTTCCCTCTCCCATCATCCAATCGCCACCTTGATATTCCACAAATGGGACACTCTTCAAGATCTTTATTGTCCTTCCAAAATATAGTACAATCATACTTATAAGCATGTATTGATATATATCCTAATCTAAGATCCCTTAATAGTTTATTTGCATCATTGTAAGATTTGGGTAATTTATGTCCGACAGATAATGCATTATTGAGCAAGTCAATTAACATATCAAAAGACTTGTTACTCCATTTATTATACACCTTAAAATGCGACAACTTCACAACAAAAGAGAGCTGTGAGAAATTCGAGCACCCTGGATATAATTCTTTTTGTGCAACTTTTAATAACTTGTCAAAATTATCTTCAGTAATACCACCAATGATGTTAGGCAAACCAGTTTCATTTATAGTCTCCATATAATTCCCATAATCCTCTAACATCTCACTTATCCCATCAACATCCCCATCATCTAAAATGTTATTGTTACTATCATCATCACTTGTACCTACACTTCTGCTACAACTTGCTTCCTTATGTTCGCCATGATAAAGCCATGGAGTATAGAATTTATCTATACCTCATACTAGCAAGTGATTATATACCACATCTTGACTTTGATAGTTGACATTTAAGAAATCTATGCATGGACAACGAATACGACATTCATCACCCATTTGATCTTTTACAAATTGCATGAAACTCCTAACTCCTTTCGTATTTAGTGAACCATTTATGATTAGACATCCAAATTTTATCCATATAACTATACAATTTAAAGCAAAAACTGAAGTATATGCAATCCTCATTCTATATAACAAAATGACAAATCTTGTCAACTTTTTTCAATTAATCAATACAAGTCATGCATGTAAGTTATCATGAAACAAACACTATGATACGTGGCATTGTTACACCATATGAATCAAGAAACCAAGGCTTCTCGCTATGACTCCTAGGCTTAAGGAATATTTCACCGATAAGCCTCATAGGAGCTAAATCATGGCTTTCCAGCCTATATACCATCCTAAGGGCTTATTACGCCTCAATGTTTCAAACAACGCCCAAACTAAAATACTTAAACTATTGAATCATAACATAAAAACTCATCAATGATACTAATAATGTTGCAAACAACAAGACAAAAACAAGGCCTCATTTGCAATCACAAAAAATTATTCTCACAAATGCTCCAACTAGTAAAGCAAAACATATTGGAGACATTAGTTAGATGACTTACCTGGATGGACTGACAACTGCAAATTACAAAGAAATGACATCGGACTATTATCAACGCTCTTCGACACAAAGCAAAGCCTACAAAACAAGGGAATTTCATATTTAATATAATACATTTGTTCTTTATTTTTTCAGTATTAAAAGAAATTATTATTAGTTATTTGTATAGTTGCAAATAACAATATAGTTCATCTTGTATTCAATTGTTGGTAAATAAAATGAAATAGATATCCACAAGAACTCTAAAATGGCAATTTCAAAACTTAGCCAACTCTTAAATGCCATAAGTACCTTATATGACAACTCCAACAGTCCAAGTTCAAATTCCATAAAAAGAAATTTCAAATTCCATAATAAGCAATTTCAACTTCAAAGTACCGTAATAAGCAATTTCACAACTTCAAATTCCATGCAATTTCAATTTCATTACAACATCAATATCTTATGAGATTCAAAATACAAATCCCTGTTGTAAAATCTAAACACATCTATTTATTCATAAAAGCACTATAACAATCAACATCTTTTGAATTTAAAATATATCCTATCCCAAACTGAGGAGATACATAGAGGGATATCAAGACATCCAAAGTTAAATGGAGGAGTCCTAACGTAGTTTCTAGGGATTTACCCAAGATAAAGACAGCCCAGAGGGATATCTAGATGAAGTAAATCATGCGTAAATATAGACTTTATATTTGATATACAAAATGCACAAGAAGGGGTTGAATTGTCTATTCTTTTTTGTAAAACAATCCCCTTTTAAAATTTCTTTTGAAAACTTGCTTTCTCAAAAACTATTGAGTAACAGTATCACGAAGTATTGCAATTCGCTTCTAAGTACTTGTATAAAAACAATAGAAATTAAAGTTGAGAGTTGAGAGTAAGAGTCGACAAGCAATTTTATCCTCGTTCACCCCAAACCGTGGGCTACATCCAGTCCTCAGAATCCTTTATGAGATTTCACTATACTTCTAAAAAATACAAGTATTCTTTTCACCGAGCCTCTTCAGGTCTCTACAATAAGTATTCTTTTCTCACTTAGCCTCTTCAGGCTATCAGCTTTTCTTCTTTCTTACAGAAAGATGTTTGAGTTTTGTTACAGTGAATAATAGCTCTCAATGTATAGCACAATGAATACAGTGTTTCTAGCTTTCTTGAAATCTCTAGCTCTTTCAAAAATCACTAATTTCTGCAGTCTTCGACTCCGACTCGTATTTATAGCCTTCGTCTTCAACCGCTTCTTGATAATCGCTTCTTTCTTCTTGCTTCTTGATCTTTGAAGAAACAGTTATTCAGTTGAGTTATGTAACTAACTCAGACTGATTAGCCATCTGACGTGGTATCGACTCTTTGTCTTATTTTTTCTTTTAGCTTCGTCTCTCTTTCGCCTTCGCTTCGTCTTAGTTTCCACTTCGTCTTAGTTTCTACTTCGTCTTAGTTTTGTCTAAACGCTTCGTCTTACTTTTGCTTCTCCGCACTTCGTCTTACTTTTGCTTCTCCGCGCTTTGTCTTACTTTTGCTTCTCCGCGCTTCGTCTTAATTTTGCTTCTCCGCACTTCGTCTTACTTTCTAATATTATTATATTTGGTTTTCATCAAAATTATTAATCTTAAAGTCATTTTGACTTAACATTAGACAGTTAAGGGATATCAGGACATTTAAAACTAAATAGGGAAGTCCTAAAGTAATTTATACGATTTTACACAAAGTAAAGAGAGACCAGATGGACATGTAGTCCTTTAAGGGATTTCAAGACAATTCAAGCTAAATATGGAAGTCCTAAAGTAGTTTTTAGGGTTTTACCTAAGTTAAAGAGAGTCTAGAGGGATATCTAGACAGTTAAAACTAAACAAAGTAGTACTATAATAGTTTCTAGGGTATATAAAAAATGATGAGAGACATAAAGGGATGTCTAAGCATTTAAAACTAAACAAAAAAGTCCTCAGATGGTTCTTAGGGTTTTACATTCAAACATTTAAAACTAAATAAGGATGTCCCACAGTGGTTTTAGAGTTTTTCTTAAAATGAAGAGAGACCTAAAGGGGTATGTAGGCGTTTAAAATCAAATGTGGAAGTCTTAAACTATTTTTAGGACTTTACCTAAGGTGAAAGAGAAATCTAGAGGGGTATCCGAACATTTAAAACATAACAGAGAAATTATAGTGTGTTTTTTTCTGTGTTTTTATCTAAAGTGGGAATGGGATATACAGAGGTATCTAGATATTTAAAACTAAACGGAGAAGTCTTAAAATGGGTTTTTCCCCAAAATTAGTAAGAGACTTAAAGAAGTATTAAGGTATTTAAAACTAAACGAAGAAGTTATAGGGTGCTTGATAAGAATTTTTTTTCTAAAATTATTAAGAGACTTACAAAGATGCCTAATTATTTAAAACTAAATGTACAAAGATGCCTAATTATTTAAAACTAAATGTTGAAGTCTTATATTGGTTTCTAAGATTTTTCCTAAAGTGAAAAGACACTTAGATAGGTACCCGAGCATTAAAAACTAAAAGGGGAAGTCTTAGAGTGGTTTATGGGGTGTTACCTAAGGTGAAAAAGGACCTAAAGGGATATTTAGATATTTAAAACAAGGAGAAAACCATTAAAGAGACCATTATGAAATTTTGTCAAATATTTCAAAGGCATAACAGATTCATCCCAAATTACCTAAGGAAATCATGTCTTTTTCCTTCCTCAACAAACATTAACACATTAGCAAGCCAAATGCACTACAGATAATCCAAAGAAATGTAAAAACACTCAAAAAATTCATTAAACTCGTGCAATGTACCCTCTTAAAATACCAATAATGTGTATACAAAACAAACCAAACAATAAATGTTGAATGACTTACCTCGACTAAAGGATAGAAGGACGACAACTAGAGAAGACAGAGGCATGAAAACGCTGGCAAGGAGAAGAGAAAATGGCGACAAACCAATAAGGAAGAGAGGAAAAAATGTGAAAGCTAGTGCGGGAGAGCAGAAATAAAGGGAAGGTGACCTTGACGTTATTTCATTTAACAGATGATGAGACGACATCATTTGAGGTCAAAGAAACGACGTCATCTCAACTTAAAGTTTTTAAATGTCCAAATATTTTACGACGAATTAACATTTCGTCGCCAAAAGAAAACCACCAAATACCCATTTTGTAACCAATTTAAAAAATCATCGTCATTTGTATGAATGTGACGATGTTTCTCTTTGCTTAATTTGTCCATTTATTTAGCGATGATATCATAAATCATTGCAAAATGTTCCCTTTTAACGACTAATTTTCAAAAGTGTCACTAATGCTACACTTTTTTTTATAGATTGTAAATTTTTCTTAATTTTTAATATATTGTAAACATAAATTACTATAAAAATTATATATAATAAATTATAGTTTTTTTACAGTTAATAAAATTTGTAATAGCAATTTAATATCAAACAGGTAATGTAACTAGTGTAATCTTTTATAAAAATTTGCATTATGTATATTCTCATATCTTACTTATGTAATATATATATATATATATATATAATTATCATTTTATTAAATCAAAATTTCACACTGTAACATATAATTTACATATATTATATTATTATGTTACCCAAATGTTAAACCAAATGATAATGACAAACCATTTGGGGACAGGTTGAAGAATCCTTACTAAATGGTTTCGTCTTCTATTGTTGTCGTCTTTGATTGTCTGTCTGTCTAAGTAAGTTGTCCACCTTATGTATTGTCAATTTTATATTCTCCTTTCATTTGGGTTGTTGTGATGTGCTTTTCTGCTCTTCTTTATCCCTCTATTTGTTGTGATGTGGTTTTGATTGTCTACGTAAATTGCCACTGTTATGTTTCATTGTGACAGAATGGGTTGATGCTGGTCCAGAGTGGGTTCATTGTTTATGTTTTTGTTATTAGTTAGGGATGATTTTTTTATTATCAAGTGTTCGATGAAAGTTCTGTTAGAGGCAGTTATAATGTTGTTCCCATCTTACAGCGAGCCTGGTAACATGGACCTTGTAACTAAAATTGTGTGAAGCCTCTGTTGTTTTTTCGAACTACTTTAATGATCTCCTTCATAATTTTCCCCAAGTCTAACATATAGTAGGAATAAAGCATAATTAATGTTCTTAACTTAGATCTCTCTTTCACTTTAAAATATTCTAACAACCATTTAGATTTATATAATATATCTAATTTCAAGAATCATTTAAATTTATAATTGTTTTGATAATTTCAATTTATGTAAAAAAATTTATCAACTCACTATCTAACAAAAGAATATTGTAATGGAAGTCATTTATATATCTTCTTTGAAGAAAAACTGCACTATTTGATGAAAGGATTGAAACAGTATTCAACTTTGTAGCAAGTTATTAAGGAAAATTAGTTTTTTTTAGTATAAACCACTTGTTCATATTGAAAATTTCACATTTTTTGTAATCATTTTAATACAACCCTATATATCAAATATTATATTTCTGTATATAAAGAACATGGTCATGTGTACTCTACTTTAAATTCTAAAATTTAGATATGATGTAAAGGGTAAATGGATTACTTTTATTTTAATAAAGGTAACTTTCATCTCATTAGGCAAATTGAAGATGTATAAGTACTAAACTGTAGTACTTTCACTTATCATCGAGAATTTAATTGAACATAATGAATTTTATTCTAAATTAAATTTTTAGAATATAACTCTTAACATAATTCATCGAGGAATGTCGACGTGGCAACTAGTTTCCGATGGTGGAAATTCATTCCGTTGGGAGGAATTTAGCAAAATTGTCCCTAATGCAGAAAAAATCAATTCAGAACAAATCTTCTCTTCATACACTAATAACTGTTTGCCTTCGATGGTCAATCTTCTTCTTCAAGGTTTTTAGTATCATCTGAACTGCCTCACTTTCTTTATTATCTAGATCTTATTTCATGTTATGAAGTTATTATATATATGAACATTTGATTATATATACTATGTGTTCTGTTAAGCTTCTTTGAATCTTCAAGAGATCATAGATGAAAATAGAGGCGGAGGTGATGTCACAATGGTTCGTAAATGATTAGAAAAATTGGTTGTTTTGGAACAATCATCAATTCCAATTACTATGTATGTTCAATTAGGTATGCATATGTTTTGTATTGGTCTCGTTATACGGTTTGATTTAACTAGCTATCTAAGTACTATACTAATTGTGTCCTAGGTGAAACGCATCATACTGGCAATTCATCTAATTCAATGATCCATAGTACATCTGAGGATTCGTTCACTGTATCTCCAACTATTTTAGCTATGGCCAAGAAGTTGTTGGAAGAAGGTGTCAATAATGCAACACTTGAGGGAAGATCTGTGACTTTTTCAATTGATGCCTTCGAATGTGCAATGACCCTTCTTGGAAATCCAGACATAAGGAACTCATTTACCTTTATTGACTCTCATGTCACTTGCAATCTAAAACATTAATTATTTCATTTCCTTTTCGATGGAATCAGCATGAAACTTTACTTATTGTTATGTTTGTAAGAATTTTGTAAAGAGCCTCTCTACTCGTTAGTAATAAGGTTGCATATTATTGGACCTCCCCAAGCTTCGTGTATCACCGAGATTTATACTGAGTTGTTGTTGTTATTGTTGTTGTTGTTGTATGTCTGTAAGAATTGTTAAACGTTTAATTAAAATTTTGTACTACTCACTGCATATATCATTATATTGTATTGGTTACCATTTTCAACATTTTTATGTATTATTATTTTATTGTTAATAAATTTTAATGATTAAGAATAGTATTAACTTAAATTTATTATTTTTTATCTTATTAATATTAAAGTTTTAGGTACGTTTATCTTTTTATATTGAAATACATAATGTATAGAGTTCTAATGCATTAGCTATATATTTAGACAAATTTATAAAGAAGGCAAATGAATAAATATGAAAAATCATTTATAAAATGTCAAATATAATTAACCTTAGGATTATTAAGCACATTTGTCATTAAAAATTATCAAATTAAAATTATTAATTATAAATTCTTTAACATTTACTTTTGACGACGATTTATAGGGTTAGTCGCCAAATGTAGACTTTTAACGACGACCAAACTATTGTGTTGCAAAAATTTGTTGATTTTGTGATGGTCTAATTTATCATCGCAACACTTTTATTTTTTTGAAACGAAGGAACCCGTAATCACTATCCTTTAGATGCGCACTGAGTAAACTTCCGGATTAACGCAATAGCCTGCAAATCACACCAACTGGGTACTCTGTACTAGGCAGGCCCTATACGACAAGCTCGAACGAGGAACGAAACACTCAAATCGTCGCTAAATTGAGAACTTTTACTGATCACTCAAGTAAATCATCGCTAAAGAAACTGATTTAGTGGTGATTTTATGTGACATCGTTGAAATCGCGACTTTCTGTGACAAATGTGTAAGTCATCGCAAAAAGTTTATATTTAGCGATAATTTCCATTTCGTCGTCAAAAAAACGTAGCTAATAGTGTGTTATGTTGTAGTGAGAAATCAAGAAAGTAAAAATCATTTCATGATCAGACAATAAACTAAAGTTTGAAATGTTGTAATCGATTGAACTATTAAAGAGAAAAATAAATCTGAATGGAATAAAATTAAGATTCGATAGCATTAAAAAGATATTCTTTAAGACTTGTTCATGCATTGAGTTAAGAGGAGTACTACTAGTTACTTGACTGCTCTTAAAATAAAATTTGAATCAGGGACACAGAAGTTCAATTTCATTAAATTAATTTAATGAGTTACAACATCTATGTTAATTTTCAAAAAATCAGGTTCAAGAAATTACTAAGATTAGACTGTATAGTAATAGCGATTTTGATTCGAAATTTATTATTGTTTTTGGAATTCTTTTAAATATATGTGGAAAGCAACCCTTTCTCCTACAGGGCTGATTGAACCCAAGTTTATCATATAAATTGGCTACACTTTCATGGCTGTTAATGTATTTTTTGACTCTTAATTCGTGATTTTGCGCTTAAATTAATCCCTTGCGATGAGCTTATGTTTTATGCAATTTGTTAGTAAAATTGTGCAAATTGACGTTAATTGCATTATAATTTTTCTAAGGGCAATTGATACTGCAAATTGATATTTTGTATTGCAGGAGAAAAAGGAGTCAAAGTCAACAGGCGTGAACTAATCACCTCGCCGCGGCGAATCACTCCGTAGCACATGAAGAAGAACGTGCGTCGGGACGAGCCAGCACTTTCATACGTCGCGACGAATTTATAAGGCATAAATTAATTCGTCGCGACGAATGACCATATTCAAGTAGTCGCGACGAACATTATTAATTCGTCGCGACGAACGAACGGATCCCCGAACTGTAAATGGATAAATCCTCTCACTGTGCTGACCCGGCCCGCGACCCATCATATAAATGTTGCCGAATTAGGTTATATCTTCATCTTCTTCGACTTCGCACAGTCGGAAACAGAGAGAACGAAGGGAGAGAGACGAGTAGAGAGAAGAGAGGAGAAAGAGAGGAAGCATTTTTCGCCGCCCAGGGTTCCCTTCGGGGTTCCCTGGGAAGTTATTTTTACTTGTTTTTGTTGTTTTGTTTTCGCAGCTGTCTTCCGCCGTGAGCAGCTAGGGTTCGTCGCGAGTTGCGGTGTTCCCAGTTGCGATGTGTGGTTAGGCATTCTTCTCCTCTTGACGATGCAGTGATGGCTGGAGTTTACCGAGCTTCAAAGGGGAGTAGCTTAATCTGTAGTTTTG
>JANZLH020000421.1:2776480-2789211 GCA_026770325.2 Erythroxylum fimbriatum
ATAACCCGTCAAGGTAAGATGATCATGTTTCAAGGCTTTATGGTTCAAGAGTTGGATTCCGGTAACGGGACCCAACAATTTTAGTATGTAAGTGTGAGAAATGTAGTTGGGATAACAGTACGTCTTGATTCTTTTATTTAATACAATTATTTTGATTGATCTATTGTAGTTCAATTATGTGTTTTATAAATATTCTAATAGATTCGGAATATTAGTGCATGATTTGATTTTATAACATGGAGATTAAGAAATTCTGTGTATGAATTAATCTACTATAATTGAAAAGAGTTAATTACAAATCTAGAGATAAGTAGACATAAATCTTTTAGATTAGATTTTGTATCATCCAAGATATTGTGAATTACAACAGGAATTAAAATTTAATTTTATAAAAATTAAAGGATTATTTTATAATTTTAAAAAATATCTTAGTCTAGTGTTACTATTAACTCATGCAACCTCGTTCAATGGTCTGATTTGTGTGCATTCTGTTCTTGTTCTTCACGCCAACCAGACCGGAGTCTTTTATTTGTTATTTTCCTCTTTCGTTTTTCTCTCTTCTTGACTGACGACCTTCATCGTTCAAACAGTCAGAATTCCGAAGTTTCTTTGCTTAATCACTTATGAAATACGCCATTTTCAGTGGGTATAAGGGTCACTAGAGCCCAGTATTTGTTTTGCGTTCTTTCACCGCAACTATGGGTTTGAGCTTTAATTATGGACGTCTTTTTGTGAATGTTGGAGCTAGTGGTTTGCTCCATTAACAGCTCTATCCGTATTCCATTTGATTTCGGTTCCTTTAGATTCTGGTAGAAATCATTTCCCATTCTGTATTCTTTTGATTTCAGTTTCTTTTTCCCATCAATTTGCTACCTTACCATGTGAATCACACTTCTTTTAGTCTTTTATCGTCGTGAATATTGCGTCGTGTGAGTTTAACTTCTGTATGATAGTCAGGATCAAGGAAAATTTGCTTGAACACAAGAGATAGTTTAATTTTTTAATTGTTGTTAAGCCAGTTTATGTATGTGCTTGGTTTCATGAAAAACTTGTGGAATAAATCATTCTTTTTGGTTCATGAAAATCGTATGCATCTCTCTCCTCAAGCCAAAGGTCAAGTTTTTGCTTGAGGATCACGTGGGAGAGTTACAAACAGGATCTAACTCGGTCCAGGGCCCACGCACGGTTGTTCAGATCAGTTCAGACGTGGTTGCACTGTGGGTATCCAAGGTGTTGCTTGGGCCTTTGGTGTTATGATCTTTGCTCTTGTCTAGTGCACTGCTGGTATCTCTGGTACGTGTTCAAAAATCCTTCGTTTCTTAATTTCTGATGTTTCATGTGGTTCCTGTGTTAGCTTCGTAAGTTCCTTTTTTCTTTTTGATGTACGTTTTATCGTCT
Source organism: Erythroxylum fimbriatum (assembly GCA_026770325.2). NCBI lineage: Eukaryota > Viridiplantae > Streptophyta > Magnoliopsida > Malpighiales > Erythroxylaceae > Erythroxylum > Erythroxylum fimbriatum. The sequence goes on from JANZLH020000421.1 coordinate 2,777,879, forward strand.
TTTCTTCCTTTCAAAGATGTCCACAGTCCACAGCTACTCCCCAGATCCGCATGATCTTTCAGGGTCTTCTGTGACTTAATTACTTGCTTATTATATATCTGCTCGGTCCCTGTCCTCTGATTAAAGCATGTAATTCTTAACCCTTTTTTTTCCTCTTATGTAGCTTGTAGATTTTCATTGGCGTAATTTCGTTTTCCTGATGAACCATGTGTTTTTCGGTCTTCTCCTCCACTAACTCCATGTGGGTTTTGGATTCTAAACCGTGAAAGCTCCGTTTGGGATTGGGGTTTTGTGATTTGTTTGTTGACTGTTGTATTAGTATGGTTTCTTTCATCTAGAGTAAGAAGTGTCTGAAACCCATGTTTATATTTCTTCCATATGTTTTGATTTTACCCGTCGATCCCTTCTTCCTAAAACTTGGTGCTTTCCGTAGCTTTCTTTCGAGTCTTAGTTGGTTCTTTCTTCGATATGTTACCAACTTTTCTCTCTGGGTGTGTGATTCTTTTGTGTGTTGACTTGTATTTGATGATTTATTTGATAAGATCAAAGCTGTGGACCAACCAAAATTCTTGATTTTTCTTACCATAAAGACCTTTTACTTGCAGTGATTACCTTGTGAGTGTCAAATCTCAGTGCTTTCCCTAATATACAATTTTCAGCCTTAGTTTGGATGTTGTAGTTCACAGAGATGTATGAAAAATTGATCTCAGATCTACTTCTTTTATGAACTTGTTATTGCTCTGTTCTTTCTTTACTCTTAATATAGTCCCTTGTTGTCTTCTTCGGATCAATTTGTTTCGTACAGCTTGAAGTAATTATGCTGAAGGGGCTTACTTAGATGAGGACTTAAATTTCTTCATGTTTTTATGAATATGCTTGTCCGCTATTTAATTAGAATTCCTTCTAATTATTAGTATTAGTATTAGTATTATAATAATAATTATAGATATTTATTTATTACTATTATTTGTATTTCTATCAGTATTACTATTTATTTATTCCTTTTGCATATTGACTGTTACTTATTTCATATTGTATTTACTAAATATTTATTTATTTTATTTTTTATTATCATTATTACTATTATTATATTTATTTATTTACTTTCTTTTTTCTTTTTTTTCCCCTTTTTTCTTGATTCTTCTTCTGTGAGTCATTTGGAAACAACACCTCTTTACTAGTTAGGGATAAGGTTGCGTACTATTGGACCTTCTTAGATTCTGCGTGTCAGCAGGATTTATACTAGGTGTTGTTGTTGTAGGATGTGGAACCCTTTCATTGTGTAGCTGTTATTTCTTTGACATTTTTCATAATCAAAGGAGAGTTCCATTTGCTATTGTCAAAATGATGTGCTGCTTGCCTGCTGGTCAAGTTCTAGTTTTTGTTTATTCCTTTTTTGTATGGCACTGACTTTCGGCTGCTTGTTTGATGAATTACACTCCACTCCTTTCTCATTCTTGGCTATTGTTCTGATGTCAAAATTTTTGTCCGTGTTCTTCATATATGCCAGTCCACTGTACTCTAGGTTATTGTGTTAAGCCATGGGTATTCGACTATAGGTTGTTAATCCAAAGTCCTCTTTGCTTTTCAATCTGGTTTTGCCAAAAGTTAGATGTAACTGTCACACATATATCTTTTGTCCTGAACACTATCCTCATACTGTTCCATTTTAGATTTAAATTCTCTCTTAGTTGGTGCCAACCTTATTACTTCAACGTCAAATTAATATTGAAAATATCATTTGGACAAACACATTTCCTGTTTTAGATCTGATTGCATTTTTAATAAATATGAGGTTAATAAATGATTGTTTAATATTTGCAGTGATGGTGTATTTTTGTGAAATCAGTTTCTGGCTGGCATTGATGATGTTAACTCTTTGCATTCATTCGGACATCTTCCTTCAATATTATCCTAGGCCCTAATATTTTAAGCCTTTGTTTACTTAGCTTTCGATCCTGATTTTGGCAAAACAAATTGGTTATCATCTGTAGGTCGTTTTTTAAGTTTGCCATCAAATCCCAATGTTCAACCTTGGACGAGTGAGGTTACACCTAGGTCCTAGACCAAAGTTAGATTACAAATATGCTTAATTCAGCCATGTCTTTTGGTCCAAAGGTTAATTATCATGGCTATATGCTAATGGTTAGTTTTCCAATAAGATGCCTTAGTCAACTTATTTCCAAGATCTTCTCCCTCCATTTTCCCATGCATGAAAATCTCTTGAAGTTCGGAATTTGGAATGGCTAACTTGTTCCGTAAAGTGGAAGATCATGAAATTCTTTTTATCTACCATTGCCCCAAAAACTAGTTGATCCTAGATTCATTATTTGTAGTCTGGTATTTAGTGGGAAAGTAGAATTTCTCGGTAAACAAAAGCAATAACTCAAACTTCTTTTTGACATAATACATGGAATTACACCTTTAAATGGTAAGTCAACTCTCCTTTACTACCTTCAGGTTTGTTTGAAAACTGTCAATGTTTGATATGCTTTTGGATAATCAAACTCATTAGTTCAAATGACCCTTTCTTATCTAAGTTTCAAGTGAAACTTATAGTTCTTCTTGTACTCATTTGGCTGTTAGCTTTTAAAAAATAAAAGCAGCAATTTTGATTTTCTCATGCTTTTTTCTGATTTCGACAATGTAGTTCCCACTAGAATTGCGTATCCCTGTAATGATTGACATATGCTGATTATGACTCTCACCCTCTCATTTCAGGTGGCCGCTAGGGTGGGAAAACAAATAAAATAACTTTCAGACATAATCAAAACTTAAGAGTATGTTCTCTAACCTAAATGTATTGAGTGTTTTATAATGTTTATATAAATATTGGTTTACTTCTCTTTTTTATTGGAAGCTGAATATGTCACATGATTTTTTTTTAAGTCTTATGTTTTGATGAATTTATGGTTAAAATATAAAGGAATCACTTTTAGTTGAGCAATAATAAATAATAAAATAAGTCAAACTGAAAAAATGAGTAGGCCTCACGTACTTGCATTGGGCATCAATCCTCTTTGTTTTGTTCACTCGGATTAGATACTTCAAAAAAAATAGAAGTTTCAGTATGCATATGTTATTTGCCAACTTTGTGATTAAGTGTGAAAATTTTATTTGTCACTTGGGTAAAAAGAGTGTAAAGTTGGTGACAAGGGAGCTTAAAAATTGATAGAATTGATGCAAAAAGCTTTAGGCCTATAGAGCTAAATAACTATTCAAAAAATCAAACTCTTAAAAAGTCTGTATAAGAAATTAAGGGTAGGGGTATAGAATAGCTCTAAACTTCAAATGGTCCCAAAATTATAAGTTGGATTCAAGTATGTGAATTTGGTTGTTTACTTAAGTGTAATTACTTGTTTTTGTTATACAGTTCGTGAATTCCAACTCTACAATTTAATCCTTAATGCATCAGTTCTTGATTAGAATGATATAAAAATTTGTTGGGTATGTTTGTGAAACTTTACAAATGCTAATATATATGACATTTGGTGCTTATATTTCCTTGGAACAGTAAACTTTTGTAGCTGATAATTGACAACTGTCAAATTTTCCATAACATCAAATTTGTTATTGGAGAAATAGCTTTTTTTCAATAGTTTATTATAATTATTTTCAAAATCATGTTTTGCACTATTCAACCCATTTTTTTGTTTCTTTAACCTTTCCCTGTATACGGCTATGCATTTCTAATTGAACTGGGTCCAACTCATTGTTAGAATCTGAGGTTGTTGCCAAAATGCAACAATGAAGTTCCTCTCTTTTTCTTAGTCAAGGCTTAGCCTTTCCATCGTCACTTTTATCACTGTAGGTATGATTATAGATGTCATTTTTTTATTTTTTTTTCTGTAGGATTTGTGAAAATGAGGCTGTTGAAAGTGGCAACCTGTAACTTAAACCAGTGGGCTATGGATTTTGACTGCAATTTGAAGAATATAAAGGACTCAATAGCTAAGGCTAAGCAGGCAGGTGCTGTTATTCGACTTGGTCCTGAGCTTGAAATCACTGGTTATGGTTGTGAGGATCATTTCCTTGAGCTTGACACTTTCAGTCATGCGTACGTTTTCTCAGTTATAATCTTCAGACAGATAAATATTGCACATATATGTATTTCTAATGCAATGCTCACATGTTTGATCATTTTGCTACTAATTGGATGACAGATGGGAGTGCTTGAAAGACATCCTGCTTGGTGACTGGACAGATGGACTGTTGTGCAGCTTTGGATTGCCTGTTATCAAAGGATCGGAACGTTATAATTGCCAAGTTCTATGTATGAACCGGAAAATTGTCATGATACGCCCAAAGATGTGGCTTGCTAATGATGGCAACTACAGGGAGCTTCGCTGGTTTACTTCATGGAAACAAAAGGATCAGCTTGTTGATTTCTTGCTCCCGCCTGAAATTTCAGAGGCTATATCACAGACTTCAGTGCCTTTTGGTTATGGATACGTTCAATTTCTAGACACGTAAGCAGTGGCAAGGCTAGTTCAGTTCCTATTTCTTTGATTATCAACAATTAAAATAATGTTCAAATAGAATATGGTTGTGTTTTGTGTGTTAATGTTGTGATAAACTTAAGTAGTTGGTGCATGCTGGCGTAGGATTGTCTATGGATGTATGGACAATTTGCTTTGTTTCCTCATATTACAGCAGTTTATCAGGATGGAAATGTCACTGTTTTATCCTTATTTAGGGCCATTGCTGCTGAAGTTTGTGAAGAACTTTTCACTTCAAACCCTCCTCATGCTGAACTTGCAGTTAATGGAGTGGAAGTCTTTCTAAATGCAAGTGGAAGCCACCATCAGTTAAGAAAGCTTGATCTCCGTCTTCGAGCTTTTATAGGTGCTACACATACTCGTGGAGGGGTTTACATGTACAGCAATCACCAAGGGTGTGATGGTGGTCGTCTTTATTATGGTAGGCAATTTCTTCTGTGGCTAAGCATATTTAAACTGAATGCTGGTGCTTTTGTTTATGATTAATATCTTGTAGCAGTCTCTTAACCCCTTGTTTTCTTGTGGCTGTACACCTTTTTCATGTTTTCCAATTGATTCTTCAGTGTCCTTTGCACAGTTTCTGTATGTTATGGTGGTAATCCTGGCATAAGTATTGCCCTTCATTTTTTCTTTTATGTAGATGGATGCTCTTGCATTTTAGTAAATGGGGAGGTGGTTGCTCAAGGTTCACAGTTTTCGTTGAAGGATGTTGAGGTTGTGGTTGCTGAAGTGGATTTGGATGCGGTATGCTATACTAATTACATCCTTTGATAGTGTCCTTGTTATTGTAAGTGCAAACTTGATGTGACAATTATGCAATCCTTGATGCAATTTTGTGGTATTCAGAACAACTATGTTTCTTATCCTCTTTGGGGGAAAGAGCATGGTCTCCAGGTGTCCTTATGTTATAATATCTTGTCTATAATCTGCTTTAGCTCTGTATATTTTACATCTATCTCATTGACAGGTTGCTAGTTTACGGGGATCAATAAGTAGTTTTCAAGAACAAGCAAGTTGCACAGCTAGAGTACCATCAGTAGCGGCACCAGTTTATCTCTGTCAACCTTTTAACTTGAAAATGTCTCTTTCAAACCCCATAGAGGTTTGCTCTTTGAAATCTCATTTGATAGCTTAGGATTACCTACAGTAATTCTCACATATCTATTAGCAATTCCTATGGATTCAAATAATTTTGGATGCATTTTTAAAATTAATGTAGTTCATGCTTCAGATTACTTGGCGCTGATCTGTTAAAAGGGGGATCTTTTTTAAGAACCTAGCTAGGGTTTCTTACATCTTATGTTTTGATAACTTTTTAAGTAGGTAGCAACAGAGATATATTTTTAGCTTTACAAGACCTTATGGTAAGGATAACTACATATTTTAGTTGCAAGATTCATTTGAGTATAGTGTTAAACCACCTAAGAATAAAAACCAGAGAATCCACGAATAAGATTGAAATCTTACCAGAAAAGCTAAATCAGATTTTTGATGAATTGACTTGTTGATTATGAAGAATCAAGAATCAAGTATGTAAAGTTTTTTTGACCATCACAAGAAACAAATTCTTTGTTAAATTCTGATGTTCGATGAAGAGTAAAGGATAAAAGCACTCAAGACTCAATATTTTATAATTGAAATCTCAAAATTTTCTTTATTGATTAGAAACATCCCTTTTATGTAGGATTAACATAAAATTTAAAAAGAAAAGTGCAAAGACTAGAATTCTAAATAAGACATGATCCACAAAATTAGGCCTAATGTCATGGACATATGCATCCAAAATATTTTCCCTTCTTATCTTGGATTATGTTAACTAGTGCTTGGCCGTTGACATCCTTCTTGGAGCTTGATCTGCGCATGTGTGTCTTGAATTAGCCCATTTAAAGCCTCTTTAAGATTCTTAGTCTTATCTCTTGTAGTTAGTCCATTGGGCATATGCAATGGATTCACCGATTGGTTAGTCATGCTCGCATTAGAGTAGAAAAAAATGATAGTCAGCTGCATCTGAGTCTCAGGAAGTTTTTGTTGAGTTTGACTTAAATATTGGATCTTGCAGCTTTTAGTAGACATCTGATTTACTATGAAGGATTCATTGTTTCAGCATTGCTGTCATATTTTAGTTTCTTTTTATCTTGAATTGTCATAGTTTCATAGCCACTCAATACTATTGTTAATAATTATTAAATAATGCTCATTGCGACTTCCACCGTTTCATGTTGCTAATTAAGCATGTTTTGAACTTTGTAGATAAGTTATCACTCTCCTGAAGAAGAGATAGCTTTTGGTCCGGGTTGCTGGTTGTGGGACTATTTAAGAAGAAGTGGAGCTTCTGGATTTTTGCTTCCTCTTTCAGGTGGAGCAGATAGCTCCTCTGTTGCTGCTATAGTTGGTTGTATGTGCCAGCTTGTTGTAAAAGGTCAAGTTCTACCAAATTTGTATTGATTTCTTCTTCTAGTATCATGTCTGTTCTGTTTCTGTTCTAAATAATGCAAGTTTTGATGAATAGAAACTACAGTCCAGCATCTTATAACCATCCGGCTTTTGTAAAAATATGGAGCATCCTCTGTTGGTGCCTATTGACCAAGGGGGATGATGATCTTTTTTCGTTTCTTTCTCAATTTAGCACTTTTGATACAACTGGAGTATTCATGGCCATTGTAAATGTATCGATGAACAGCTAAAAGGAATGAGAAACCTTCTCAACTGTCTGGAGTATTAGCTTACCATTAGACTATCCAATGCTAATAGCTGAATTTGATGGGGATGACAACTTCGGTAGTGATAAAGCAAGAAAATGATTTACAATATGATGTTCATCGCTGGGATAGAATACAACTATGTAGTCATCACTTTATTGATACCAAGTAGTTGGTAATTATAAATTTACATGTGCAAGTGTGGAAGGAAAGTTCTTCCTCTTGTTCCTGAGTTTTAGATCTGATGATTTTGTTGTTTTGTTCGTTGTATGTAGAGATTGCAAATGGGGATGAACAAGTGAAAGCTGACGCAATAAGAATAGGACATTATGCTAATGGACAATTTCCTACTGACAGCAAAGAATTTGCCAAGCGCATATTTTACACTGTATATATGGGTTCTGAAAACAGGTTGATACATGTGGACAAGAATGTCAATTATATCCTGCACGTGGAAAAATAACAAGCCTTGTTGCTAGACCTAATATAAAGCTTTTTAACGTGTAACTGGTGTTGTTATTGAGCATGCCTAATGATGCTGCAAGGAGGATTATATGTTTGATCTTCCATGTTAGCTGACTGAATAGTTTACAATTTGACTTGCATCTATTCCAGTAGCCATCTTTCACAACTATCTTTTGATTACTTCTTTTACTTCTTTTCTTGACTATTTACAATATTAATGAAAGAAAAATGAATATTTGGATTATTTACCAAGGCCAATCCAGAGATTGGGATTTATTTTATTATTTGTTGACAATTTATGTTGGGGGCTTTCTGGACACTACTAGACTTGGTTTTACTGTTAAATTTTCAGTTTCTCTTTCCCTAGCCCCTCTGTTCTCCTCTATTTTCTCTCTGCCTCCATCTCCCTCTCTATCTCTTTCTATTATTGTGTGGGTTTGTTTTTGCAGTTCTGAAGCCACAAAAACACGCGCAAAGGTGTTAGCAGATGAGATTGGTTCCTGGCATGTTGACATCTGCATAGATTCCGTGGTCTCAGCCTTGTTGTCCTTATTTGAAACAGTTACAGGCAGGCGACCACGTTACAAGGTACCATTCTTGTGATTCAACTCGCCTAGTTTTGTATTTGTTACATATTTGTATGTCTGATATCCTGTCGGATGTTTGCTTCCGGCATTCTGTGGTGACTTGAGCTAAATTTTCTTTACTTTTGTATATTCACCATACGCTGGTAATTTAGATTTTCTAAAATCAAATTTAGAACGATCAAGCTTTTGAAAAGTTACAGGACTGCAGATTTGACTTGTATGTTTGGTTTGTTTAACTCTGTATTACTTTTGTATATTCACCATATGCTGGTAATTTAGATTTTCTAAAATCAATTTTAGAATGATCAAGCTTTTGAAAAGTTACAGGACTGCAGATTTGACTTGTATGTTTGGTTTGTTTAACTCTGTATCCATGACTAGCTTCACTTTAATCACTACATACTTCCGACTGTATTATAATGCTGATTTCTTTTCCAGGTAGATGGGGGTTCTAATATTGAAAACCTGGGGTTGCAGAATATCCAAGCTCGCATAAGAATGGTTTTAGCATTTACGTTAGCCTCACTTTTGCCTTGGGTTCATAGCAAACCTGGATTTTATCTTGTTCTGGGTAGCTCAAATGTTGATGAAGGTCTGCGTGGTTATTTAACAAAGGTACTGAATGGAAGTACGTAGCATTTACTTATAGCAGTCACTTATCTCTGTATCCATCATACAACTTGTGAACAAAACCCATAAATTTGTGCCGTTCAAGGCTGTATTGTATCTCATTTACCATTATCATGCTCATGTGACCTTAATTTGTATGCCATTTCCATGCTACAATTTGAACTTTAACCTTTTTCTGCAGTATGATTGTAGCTCAGCAGATATCAATCCAATTGGAAGTATTAGTAAGCAGGACCTTCGATCATTTCTTCGATGGGCTGCCACCCATCTTGGTTACTTATCCTTGGCAGAAGTTGAAGCAGCTCCTCCAACTGCAGAATTGGAGCCAATTCGTTCCAACTACAGCCAGGTACTGTTCTAGCTCGCCACGTTTCTCACAAGCTTTACTATTTTTCTCTTTATTTTTGTTGCTTTACATTTGTGTTTGATATTTCATTTTTCACTCTTGGTCTTTTTAGTTTATGCTCTTCATTGCATTTTTCTTTTCTATTGGAGCTTTTTATTTTGCTTTTATATTGTGTTTCTGGTTATTCCCCTGTTTAGCTACGTCCACAAATACTGTGCAAGACACATTCTCATATCAGCACTTCCTCGTTATAATTTTTTTTTCCTTATTAGAATCTTCCTCTTTCCTCCATTCATCTCCAATTTTCTGAAACTTTCTGGAGATCTAGGTTTCCAAAATTTCCATGCAATATCTTATATATTGGATCCATGGTTGTGGTTGCAATTTTCTTCCTCCTATATTTTTGTCTCCTTTCATGTAGTAATGTTTATCTGTTTTGGTTCTTTGATCTAGAAATCTTTCGTCTTAAACTTGGAAACATGTCTTCAGTCTTAAGGATCCAATGTGAGCTTTATAGAGATTCCTGATTTATAAACATGAGGTGGAACGATTTCAAGGCTTGTAAAACTTCTTTCTTTTCTCTCAGATATTTCCATTTCTATCTTCCAGCTGAAGTTGAAGTAACAAAGTAAAATAGTCAGTCTGTTAAGAAGCAGATGGAAATAAATAAAGACCAGAAGATACTGGATATATGTTTTTTTTTTCCATTGGGCAGAAGAAAAAAAATAAAAGGGAGAGGAAGCTGGAAACTGGTTTGGTATTGAAAACATAGAACCTAAAAGTTAGGAGAACATATTGAAGTTTTATTGAAATGTTATTCGCTTCTTACTTATAGCTTACATAAAGCATTCATAAACATTGTGCGTGCTTATGTGCAAGTTATATGTGATTTGGTTCAAAATTTTGCTAAAAGAACAGCTTGATGAAGTGGACATGGGAATGACATACGAGGAGCTATCAGTTTATGGAAGACTACGTAAAATTTTCCGCTGTGGCCCGGTCTCAATGTTTAAAGTAAGCTTTTGAAAATTTCGATTACATCTTTTTTTTCATGAATTATTTAATACATTTTAATTCAATCTCTCATGAACATGGGAAATCATTGCAGAACCTCTGCTATAAATGGGGTTCAAAACTATCTCCGTCTGAGGTGGCTGATAAAGTGAGACACTTCTTCAAGTATTATTCCATTAATCGACACAAGATGACAGTCTTAACACCTTCATATCATGCTGAGGTAATTAATTCAATGTCTAGAGTAGCTTCATAAGGACCTATTTCATTGTCACTAATATTGTATTATCATTATCAATAATGCACAAAATACTAAATCATCTGTCTGTATGCAGAGCTATTCACCAGAGGACAACAGGTTTGACCTTCGTCAATTCCTCTACAATTCAAGATGGCCTTATCAGTTCCGCAAGATTGATGAACTGGTTAAGGAGTTGGATGGTGACAAAGTTGCCTTAAAAGAATCAAGTGAGGAGAAGGTTGGTGCTTCCCTAAATCCAGGAGGGATGGGGGTTGTAGCAGCAGGCTGCGATGATCCCAAAGCTGGCCTTTAATTTATTTTCTAAGCTTTTTAAGTATACTGCTTATACACAAACTTTATATAGTTACTTTATAGAATTCAAAGGTTAAAAAAAAAAAGAAACTAACATGTAGATCAAGTTATTTCACCAAGAAGGATGGTGTCCGTCTGATGCCTAGAATTCATGGGCAAATTAAAATTCTTTTCATTATTGCTTATTAATGTTTATTAGTTTTATGTAAATTTATTGTTTATTTGGTTAAATCTGAAAATTTTATACGAAAATAAATAGTTTATATACATAGCTAGAGATTACCCGGAATCTCTGGCCCACAAAGGAACTACGAGGGAGAAATCACGGGAACGACACAAACAGAAAAGGAAAAAACACACCCTCAAAACTCACCTCTCTAGTAGGCTAAGAAACCTAAGTCCAAAACTCTAGTACATAAAATCCCCAGCACTCAAGAAAAGCCACTCAAAGCTTACCAACAAATAGGGATGGCAATTGTACCCGAACCCGATGGGTACCCGATAAAATTACCCGAACGGGGGCGGGTATGGGGAGCAAAT
>JANZLH020000421.1:2850951-2865748 GCA_026770325.2 Erythroxylum fimbriatum
ATGGTCACTCACTGAGTTCGCAAAACTCACCCAAAATTTGCAATTATTTTTCAGGACTCAGAAGAATACCCCGTTAGACCAACGGGAGTATACTTACAGCATACAAGGGAAGTCTAGAGGTCAGGATCAGTTTGTGTCTGCATTAGTGTCTACTAATATTGTATTTTCTGTATTTTCTACATTTTTGTACAAATGATTAGGTCAATAGTGTAAAGTCAACGGACTGTAATAATCTGTATATATAAAAAGGGCCCCCGTAGTCATTAATGATTTTCTGCATAGTGTACGTCTGTGTTTTCAAAAAGAAATTTATACCGAGTTTTGATTGAGTGATGTAACAAGCCACCCTCGCGGGGCATGAACTCGGATATCACCATCGATGTCGGGTTTGGGTCACACGGGAGTGGGGTGTTACAACACCCATAGAGCATATACCAACATTCCGGAGAAATATAAAACATAAGCGTTTCAAAGAACTAGGTTTCCTCATTTCATTCATTGTCATAAGTTTACATTGTCATTAAATTCTATAACCCATGTATTTACATTACCAAACATCTAAGATTCTTTGTGCTTGATTCACAGCCATAAACATTCATTACACTCAAAATTCATGTTTATAATATATATAACATGTGAGAGTTCACAGCTTTATACAACATGTACAACATAAAACTAGGTACTAGACCACAATAATCTGATTAGATGCTTCAGAATCAGCTGACTAAACCTTTGAGCCATTCTTGGTTCCAAAACAGACAATACTAGGCTGCTACTAGATTGCTTTAAAAGCTAAGTTACCCAGCACCTGAAAATCAATGTTGCAATTTTGATGAGTTTGCGAACTCAGTGAGTGAACCATCAATAATGTGCTCACTCATGTTAAACACAAATATCACGAGTATAGAACCAATTTCACGAATATATCACATTATTCAAAATCAATTCTCATTTATCACATCACTCATCTTAAGCATTCATATCATCGACATATATATAAGTATTTCAAATCGTTATTCAACATAAATCAATGGTTCTTTCCAATCATTTTCAGACTATATGTAAGGATATGTATATGCAAATACACATGAGATTCCACTTCCATATTTATTTTTGTTATGATCGAGCACCTATTTAACTGTCTCGTATTTGTTATGGATACCGTGCTCATTTCAGATACTGTCCCGTACCTATTGTGGATACCGACTCATTAATCGTTAAGCCTGTGGCTCTGTGTGCACATTTTTGAGCTTAAAGCTCTTTTCATGTTGGTTGCTCTGGTCACAACTTTTTTCTGTGAACATGCATATTCATGTAATGAAGTACAACATTTTAACATAAGATATCATCAATCACTTTCAGTCACGAAACACATTTAATTACCACAATTCATAGGATCTATGTCCGGCATTTAACATATAGTTGAGAATTCATTTTCCTTATTCACACATTCAAATCACAAATACTCCCAATACAGTCCCGAATATCAAACTCCTCAGACAATCAATTGTCCAGAATCATCAATGTCACAATTATATCAATATCAAATCAATATAAAAAATTAAGTTTAATAAAAACATTATGAACAGAACACGTTTCTAAATCGAGGTAACACATCTAGGTTACTCACAATACGCTCCAATAAGCTATTTCCTTGATGATTTGGCAATATCTAGATGTTGACGATCTGCTTGAGCATCTATATCATGCAATACACACATATTTACACATCATTAGCTCATTTAATCAAATGAATACTTAATCATGTGCATATAGATGTGTCATGTTTAATGCATGCTCAATTGACTATCCCGGATATGTAACCTTATTCATAAGTCTTACTCATTCATTCATCATAGCTTGTATATATCTTGTTTTTGCAATTAGGTTATGCCTTAAGTAAATTTGGTTACTCTCAATTCATTAATCATACATTCAACAATCCTTTTCTAGCATTATATTTGCAAAATTTCCCAATTCTCATTCGCACATGCCTAATGCATTACCTATATCCTTTGAATCACATTTGCATTCACAAAGACATCTTTATATGATTAACAACTCATACTTCTCAATTTCATATACATTGATATCAAACAATCCAATCCTTAAGTTATAACATCAATTATCAACCTAAATTCATCAAACACTTAACCAATTGATTCAACATCAACTAAGTTCATTTTAAGCCCTAATCAAGTCCAAAAGCACCAATGTATAGTGTATTATCCTTATATGATTCAACAAGAACATAAAACACAAAATTTCCTCTCTGCCAACTTTTCTTCCAAATTTTGAGACCTTTATGATAGTTCATCAATTTCACCTAAATTTATACCTTAAAAACACTTCAATTCCTCATCAATTAATCCCTAAAACAATCTATAAATTAGGGTTTCCAAATATCAAGAGTAAAACCAATTCACTCATCAAGTTTCAAGCATATCTCAACATCAACCCTATATGCAATTCATCTCAATTCACCACTAATCAATCTATATACATGTTATGCTCATATATAACATAATAAGGCAATCAATTACTTACTTTCTCAACCCAAATTCTCCTCAATTAACAAGCTAAGCAAGCCTCTCTAGCATTCAAACATACTCCAAGAACAAGATGGAATGAGAAGGGTTTCTAAATAAAAGACGAAGGCTATGAAATTTGACAAAACTCAAGATTTTTGGGAGGTTGTGTGGGGATGTCATCAATGAGGAGATGAAGGAGAGGACATAAGACCAAACACATGAAGAAAGATGGTCTTTCAAGTGTGAAATTCGTGGGTTACAAATGTACGGTGGAGAGGTAGGACACATGGCTTACCACTTGTCAAATAGAGAGCCAAGTTATATGTCTTCCTCTTACATTACCAATTGTCATTCCATAACTAGTCCATTTTTCACTTAATCACTAGGCCATATGTCATATAACTATACCACTATTTGTCACTTATTTATTCAAACCATTTGTCACTTTATAATAATGCCACATGTCACCATTTTATAGGCTCATTCAACCTATATTCCCATATATCATTTTGTCTTGTCCTTTAACATTTTTCCTATATTAGATGTACATATCACTTCACCCAATTGTGACAATAAATTCCCAATTCACTAATTATAATCCCTCCAAAACAAAATTCAAGACATAATCAACACACAATAACATCACAATCATTTAAGATCTTTCTTGCCCCAGGATATGTCAAAAGAGTGTATATACTATTTTTACAATGTTTCTGAATCATGGTTCATGTATGTATGCAAATATAATGCATGCAAGTGTAAAGCAGTTCATATATTCTCATAGAATATGACTTATGTAGCTAGCCTAATCCTTGAGTGTAGAAATAGGCTATTACAATTCTCAACCCCCCCCCCCTCTTTAAGAAATTTCGTCCTCAAAATTCCTACCTGATTAATCAAACAGATTGGGGCTAGCTAAAATCGTAACTCAATCATGCATAGTTAACTAAAATATCTACATTAATTATAAAGAAAAAGAGATCAACCCATCATAGCATAAACACAATTCATCATATCCATACACTTTTGTCCCATGTTACTATCAACAAAAGTATTCAATCAATAAAATAGTGAATACCAAATGAACTATGAAAAGATAACAGAGTAACGGTCGGTTAAGTTAACAAAATAATAAGTTCTGTAAATAAACAAGAAACATTGCAACAGATGAATAATAGAGCAAGCAAATAGAGATCAGGTGAATGAGGTGCGGTGGTCTCCTACCTCTCTCAAGCTTCCCGCATTAGCTCTCACCTTCTGCTTCAACTTGTTCACACTAGATGGTCGAAGGCTTGGTTTTGCTTCCAACTTTATGCCATGTTTCCTTTTTTAGTATGCTCATAGGTCTAGGGTTTTGTGCCCTCAACCTCTACAACTACCACATAATAACTAAAATAATTACGAGAAAAAAATGTGTGAAAGGGGGTCACAGCCGTGATATGTAAGTTACAACCATGACATGCTTATGGTTGTGACTTACTTGCCACAACAGTGACATGGTAAGTAACATGATGCCCATTTTCATACACAATTCATCATGCCACATTCACAAAATAATTCAATTAAGATCCATGCAACATCCACACTAATTTCACTCAATTCATATCAAATTTGCATTAAAACGCATCCAATTTCAACATATGAAAGCAAGAAAAATCAAACAGAATTAAACACAACATTCTCTTCTATTGTTTTGTTCTCTTCCCTGTTGTTGCGTTTTATTTCCTCTTTGGCTGTTATATTCTTATTTTTCTACTATTGTGTTGTTTTGTTTTTTTCCTCTATGATGTGTTTTATTTTCTTTGGCTACTGAATTTTATTTCCTTTGGCTGTTGCCTTTTGCTTCTCTCAAGTTGTTGCATTTTGCTCCTTTTTTTCTGCAGTTTATGTTTGACTGCTTCTTTTTTGTGGGTTGTTTGCTTGTTTTTGGCCTTTATTCTGGGTTAATGGTTATCTTTTTTTTTTCTAGATTACTTTTCTTAAGTCCATCAAGACCTCAAGAAAATATTTAGCAAAATTTAAACCCCTTTTAGAAATAAAATATGAAATTAAATAACTTGAATAATTAATAAAAAAGCAATAATTTAACCCAAATATGTTATATAAATAATTTAAAACAATATAAAATAGGGTGTAAAATATGTTATAATTTCTACTTATCACTAATGCTAAAAGTTTATAGAGTTAGGCCCTTGCCACTTTATCAGTAGACTACTCTTTCTACTAAAATAAAGACTTGTTATTAGTATGGTAAAAAAAAGCTAAATCATGTCCCAATATGGATTAACTTTCATAATATTCTTATAGAATTTTGGTTAACGATAAGATTGAGCTACCTTATAAGTTAGCTAAACAAACCAATCTATTTGGATGAGGATATAACATAACTAAGAATATTCAATTGTTTTAGAGTGTGCATTGAAGTTGAAATTAACATTGAGCTTCCTAGTGTTGTTTCCTTAATAAAGCTTATGAAAATGGAAGCTTAATAGAAGATAAGTTCAAATCAGCTATTGTTGGAAGCCTACTATAAGACAACCTCACAAAGTATGGAAACTAACTAGAAAATAGCTTGAAAGAGTTTATTAGGAAGAGTACATGGAGACAAAAATCAAAGGTACCACAGAGAAAATCACTAACAGAAACATGAATAGAGACTGTATGAAGCCTCAAGCATAAGAAGAAGCAATAAACCACCTAATACCTAAAGCCAACATAAGCGAAACTAATGCTAAAATAAAATAAAAGGTTAAAATGGAGGATATTAACCCAACTAACTTAGAAGAGAAAGTGAAAATAGGTTCCCATGGTAGCAATTTTACACCTGAAAATGAGGAAAACATTATAGTCAATGTAATCAATGTTATGAAACTTGTTATCAACACTCAAATGAAATATACGCAGACTAATGGAATGAATGTTGGATATAATAATTGAGTTATTAAAGGACCAAAGGAAGGCACATTAAGAACTAAGAGGAGGAGTGGAAGGAAATAGAAGTCAAAGGATCGTAGCATCACTCTAAGCATATACTAATGATAATGATAGTATGGATGTAAAGGCCTCGAATTGCCCCAAAAAGAACCAGGTAGTGTATGACTATTTAATGAATATGAAACCATATATATAGTAGCTCTACTAATGTTGATCAAGTCTAAGATTTCCAGAGTAAGCCCACTATGATTAAGCACTACCAATCAATGCATCTACTTTTAGTGTATGGCTTAGGGCTCAATCTCTTGGAGTGATCGATGCATAATGATGTTGTCAAATTCAGCATAGGATGTATAAATGGTATTTTCTGTGTTGGCTCCTAATTGACTTTTTCTAATATGTCAATGTTGAATTAACTACAAGTGCATGATGCAACTGTAGCTAGTATCGGTAAGTAAGGGTCGATCCCACAAGGATGATGAATACTAGTAATTACCATTATCTTATTATCTTGTCTACGAATTTGAATGTGATTTTTAATCTAAATAAAATAAAATCTGGAAAATAAAATAAAGTAACCAAGGATATTGAACAAAGAAATAAGAAATCATTTAGAAAAAGATTGATATCAGAAATTAATGTCTAGGTTACGAATCCCCCTAAATTCTCTTAAATAATTACCTTTTATTATACAATTGTTTTATTGATTTATCAAATTGTGGTGATTCCTATGGTATGCTAATAGCTAACTTTGAGTGTAATAACAATTGATCCTAAGGTTTTCAACCAAATTACTCAGGTTAAAGTTTAAAGGATTGCTTTATTAATTTGTGAATCTCACTATTGGGTTTGACTCTAATCAGGAGGATTTATGTCATCCTATCATTATAGTTGCAATCAACTCCTTTCAATTATGGTAGATCTATCTATATAAGGATTTCTTATTGTCTATGATATGAAATCAAATTATGATATAATATTTTAGATCTATTAGAACATATATTAAACTCATAATCGAATCATAATATATCAATCAAAGCAATTGCATTAACAAAAGAATCAAAACATGTTAAAATATAAGCATAGGGTTGATCTAACCTACACACTAAAGGAATTTAGTTATACATGATTGGAAATGAAATCAAACATAAACAAAAAGAAAAAAGAAAGAAAACAATGAGTTCTTAATTCTAAAGCTCCCTATTTGTATCGAATATTCTTGCAAGTTAGAGGTTTAATCTTCTATTCTGAAGGATCTTTCAAAAATTTCTTCTTGTTTTCCACTTCTATGAATCAAAATCGCCCCATGAGTCTCCTTTAAGACTTTTAAAACACTTCCTAATGTCTACTTGTCCATTTTGCCTCCAAACACATCTATTTATAAAAAAATTTAGGGTTTCTAAACTTACACGGTTTCAAACACGACTGTGCATTAAACTGTGGATAACCAAAAATACCAGAATTTGTGATTTTGTAAGACCTAATAGAAGTACATGGTCTGATGCGTGGTCATGTATCTCTTTTAAGTTTCAAATCTTCGTTTTATGCCAAGTTTTCATCTAAATTATTCTCTTTTAAGTCCGTGAAGGAAATTATAACCTACAAACACACTTGGAGCAAATTAAGTGCCAAATGTACAAAAAAGGTATAAAACATCAAGCAAAAATACATCAAATATTGAGTATAAATATGATCAATTATGCATTTATTAGCTCTGGCTATCTGAGTGGTTTTTTGGATGTACCCTCACCTTTTTACCTCTTCCTAGGCACTTCATTTTGCTAACATTGGTGTGGTATATTTTCCCTTTTTATCATTATTCCTTGAAATGTAAAAATAAACAAACATCACTAAATAAAAGGGAATAATCTATGTCAATCAAATCTCAAAATATAGAACACTATAATGTAATCCCAAGGTTAATTAATTACGGAATAATAATGTAAACTTAAATAAATAAAATAAATCTTAATATACTCCATAAAAATGGACTGTAATGGCATTAACAAACATGAACAACCAAGTTAATCATATAAAACTCCATACTATTAATTAATTGAATAAATTGCATTTAATCTATCTTAACACACTAATTAATTCAAAAGGCCTTAAAAATACAATTCGACCATATAAATTAATCAAATCAGTGAAAAAGCCCCCATAAAAGTACAACTTATGCAAGCAAATAAACATCTACATAATTAAATTCATATTAAAGCATTCAATAGCCCTTAGGTATCCAATTTCATCATAAAATCATCTAAAACAAGTTCAGAAACCCTTAGAAAATTCAAATTCAATATCTAAATTACCAAAAGAAAACCCTTAATGGTTTAATCATCATGGGTTATCCCAGTATACTCCACAGACCTCATAGAATCAATTACTACACCTATTTCTCTCAAAACTGATTAACATAACTCAAAAATATCATGAACAATGTATAAAACTTATCTTAATTAATTGAAACTTCAAGAAAAATTGGTAGGATGGATGGGTTTATCATCAGAGAATGCAAGGTCTATGTTGCCCAGAGGGAAGGAAGAAGAGAGAAAGTGGGTTTCTACATGGCTGATACACAATTTTAAACAAATATAATGCAACAAGAGCGACAATACAAGTGCATATCTACCCTACATTAGCCAATTTTAGGATTAAATTTAAAGATCACAAGTATGTTACATTTTAACATAGGCGTGTAAAATAGATGTGTTATGATAGGATAAACACAAGTTAGAACATGGACATGTATATAGACCGTGTTCTTCATAAAAACAATATGACTAATAACACGTGTGTGTTGGGACATAACATGACCGAGTTAACACTGAAATTAAAATATCTAAAATTTACATGGTCATTATGTTAGGCCCCGAACCTTTCTTGGAAGTTAGGACTATTAAATGAGAAGTTGTTCATGATTATTCATATATAAAGAAAGGAGAATTGATGAATTGAAAATGAAATGGAAAGATGGTCTTGGTACAAGATGGATTATATGTGAAATGTTGTAAGTCAAAAGTTGGAAGATCACTTAAGCTTTTAAGATTACAAGGCTATTATATAAGGGTATAAGGGTCATTTTCCATTCATTAAATGGTGGGGCTTACATTTAAAGGAGGTGGAGCACGAAAATAAGAGGAGAAAGACAACAAAATAGAGAGAAGAGAGAGAGGTGTCGTGGAGAAGAAGAAGGAAAGAAGAAAGATGATGCTAGGGTTCCATTTTCTAAGCATTCAAGAAGGTTTTTGAAGTAAATCCAAGAAGGAAAAAGGTGGAGGAGCATGAGAGCCTTCTTTTGATCCAAGAAAATCCTCATTTGGTGAAAGATCAAGGTAAGAGTGTTTTTGATTTGTTGAGTTTGTGAAAGAGTTTTGGGTTAGATATCTTAAGAAATGCATGGGTTTGTGAATTCTAAGGTCAATTTGGTGATATTGTGTTATGGGCTTCTTAATTGGAAGTGTTATTGATTTGCGGATTTTGTTTATGTGGAGGAAAATCCAAGAGGAAGTAAGAGGAGCAAGAGGGGAAGCAATTTGAGCAAGGATTTCAAGGTGGGTTTCATGTTTATAGTTTGAATAATGAGCCATTAATATGTTTTCAAAACCAAGAAGATAAAATGATTTCAAATTCATTGTTTTTTGAGTGATTTGAAAAATTGCTACAATTGATGCATTTATTGTTTGAATGATTTGAGAATTTCTATGTGAATTTGGTTGAATGAATGGCGATATGGTTGATGCTTGTGTTTGGATGAATTGAGAAAGGATGGTGAATTTGCATATGGAATGTTTCATGCTCATGGAAAGCAAGTTTTCAAAATGGGCCCTTTGGGCTATTAGTTTTCAAGTGCATGAATTACATGTTATGTGGGTTCGCTAAAGTCCATCTAAGAAATTGTCACGTGCACGTTGACCAAGTCAAGGCTTCTTCCGCCTGCCCGCTAGTGGCACGGAGCTCCTTTCAGGACTCCCTCAAGTTTACGACTACACAAGGCCATTATATAGAATTGTGTAGTTCGTCATGTTTATGGACTTGCTAAGCCAATTATGATGTGTTATGTATTTATGATTCGTGACAAGTTTTGATGCATTTATGATTTACGAATAAGTTGAAAAATTGCATAAATGGTGTTGATTGTGATTTTGAGTATATGACAAGAATTTTGAAAGAAACATGTGTTTTATGACTCAAAAGAATTTTTCCATGATAAAGAGCTTTTGAACGGTTTTCGCTTGTTATTTATTATAAGCTTGTTACCCACGGAGCTTTCGAGCTCACCCCCTTTTCTTTCCCCAATTCAGGTGTTGAGCAAGAAACAGAGTGAGAAGAGAACCAAGACATTACTTCGGATATGCATGTTTTGTCATGTTTTTGGAATTATTGATGTAAAACAAGGCTTTAGTTGTATTTTGAAAATGATTAGATTTTGTATGTTTTGGTATATTGGACATTTGTATTGAGATTGTATTGTGGCTTGGAAATGCCATTGAAGGTTGTAAACACTTATTTTATGATGTTAATGAAATAGGGATTTGTATAGGGATATGAAATATGAATTGTGTATGATGATGTGGGTTGAAATTAGATATAATTGAATAAGGCTATCCTTTTGAGTTAATGAATGACCTATTGTTATATATGTAAGTGAATTGTTATGGAATACAAGGATATGAATGTTATGATTCATGAGAAGTTGTTGAGTATGAAAAGTAAAATGAATTGAAGTTGAATGGACAAGAATGTGTTGCTTTAGTTAAGGAAGAAGTGAAGTTGAAATGAATTCTAAGTTTTCATAAGGGTAAATGTTGTGAACTGATTTAAGGGGAAAATATGGAATAATCTAGGTAAAATTGGTAAAAGTTGTCTTCTTCAAAGTCATAGTTCATCCTTTTAGCTTTCCGACGCTATAAAGATTGAAATTTTTGGACATCAGAATGAAGAGATATGAATGTTACAAGTTAGGATGTTACATAGGTTTGATGCATAGTGATAGCTATGGTAATTGATGAGAATTTGGGGTTTTGATGAACCAAATTGATTAAGAATTGATAGTTTGATGAAATAAGTTTGATGTGTTGAGTTAGTATGAAGTGATTTGGCACTAGAAGAGTTGAATTTTGGAAGATTATAAGTGTATATGATGTTAGGGTGGATGTAGGAAGCATAGAAGAGGGTTTGGAGGGGTTTGGGAAACCCCCATGTCCGTTTAACGGACTTAGAGTCCATTTAATGGACCTTCTCGGGTCAAAAAGGACCCTTTGCACTGCCCATGTCCGTTCCGTTTAACAGACCTTCTCGGGTGAAATGATGCAGTTTGCCCGATACATGTTCGTTAAACGGATATTCACGGGAAAGATGGCGATTTTTGACACTGTTAGAGGCTGAATCAGGTTTTGTGGTCTTCACAAAAGTTTTAGATCTTGAAGTCGTCTTTCCAATGATCCAAAACCTAAAGCAATCCGACATTTGTGGTGAAAGTTATGGCATTCGCGCCAAGAGAGGTACAAATCGATTTAAGGTATAAATATGGTCTATTATTTTGGACATAACTCCCTCATCCGATCTCCAATTGAAGTGATTCTTAGACCAATGGATTCCTAAGACATGTAGCTATCTCTTCTGAAATTTTGGTATCATTTGGAGTTGAATTGAGGAAGTTTGAATTAAAGTAAGAGAGGGGTCGGTTGAGAGAGCATGAATGGTGTGTGAGCACATTTTGATATTTTGATGATATCTTAAGCTATAGAACTCAGATTGAGTTTATTCTTGCTCTACAACAAACTAGAGACTTAGAGCTATGATTTCTTTGAGAATTCAAATTGAAATTATGATTTGAAGATTTCCAAATTCTACTCGCAAGTAGGAGAAATGAGTTCAAGCATGGTGTTTGGTTAGTATGGGAACACCATTGATCAAATTGTGAGTGAAATTTTGGGATGTTATGAGCATGAAGATGAATTGATAATGTCTAATAAGGGTTCAATGAGGAAAAAAATTATAATGATGGCTAATGAGGGTTAAATGAGATAACCCTTAAAGGTAATAGGCACGCATTCATTTTTTTCGTAAGTAAGCTCAAGGCTTCATGTTTTTGCAAGAAGGTTGGGTTCCGGAAACGGGATCCAACACACTTGCTCTTTTAGTTTTCCACTTTGAAGGTGACTCTCCTTTCCCTCTCTGATGTCTCTCCTATTTCCTTTCTTCATCACAGTCATGAACTTCTGTGCCCACTCTCCTTAGCGCATCACTTCACCACCAGCCACATACTGCCAAATCAGTCTTCAACCACTGCTTCCAATTGTTCACTATTGTGCTCAATGTGTGTAGAGTGTAGAGTCCAACAAAATCTGCAAATCTGGAATTTCAATTTTTAAATCCAGATCCAAACCCAACCTAACCTGACCTAATCCAACCTAAACTGAACAGAACCAATCCAAATTTTGATTGCATTTTCTTATTTTTGGGTGCATTTTTTCTCTGAATAGCAATTGTGTTATATTTGGTTATGTATGTATGATTTATGATGGTGGGAATTGTTGGAATTATTTATGTGAGTAGGGAAATTTAGGTTTGGAAGTTAGAATAGTTTGTGCAAGTTAGTTTAATTTCAATATAATTTAGACATTTTCAATTTATAAAGAAAATTAATGCATTGGAAAATTTGGATTTGAAATTTGGAATTGTTTGTATGAGTTGGTTCGATGTCAATACAATTTAGGCATTGTTATTTTATGACAAAAATTAATGCATTGGATTAAAATTGGTAAATGAAAGATTGTTAAAGCAAAGTTAGGGATCAGGATTTTAGTAACAATATTGATTTAAATTAGATAAGAAAACAAACTAATTATAATCATTATAAATTAAATTGTATAAGTAAACAAAATATATTAGTTTATAGTTAAATTATGAGATTACATAAAGTAAGTTGTAAACTTATAGTTGTGAGTTACGGTTGAAGTTGAATATATTATAGTTTTGAGTGTATATCTTTAGTTTATGGTTGAATGATGTAATCATATAAAATGAATTATATTATATTAACATGTAAACGTGTGTTTTGTAAATGTGTATGTTGAATATTTGAATTGTTGGTTTTTAACTTAATGGTAAATTGTGTTGGATGAAATTGAATTTTGTAAGATGCAATCATAAAAAATGAAATATATTATATAATATGAACATGTTTATTATGTAATTGTGTATGTTGAATACTTGAATTGTTGGTTTTTGACTTATTGGTGAATTGTGTTAGATGAAATTGAATTGTGTATGATATAATCATACAAAATGAGTTATATTATATAATATAGAAGTATGTATTATGTAATTGTGTACATTTAATACTTGAATTACTGATTTTTGAATTATTAGTGAATTGTGATAGATGAAATTGAATTGTGTATGATGTAATCACATACAAAATGAATTATATTATATAAGATATATATGTGTATTGTGTAACTAGTATGTCAAATAATTGAATTGTTTCTTTTTACTTATTGGTGAATTGTGTTGGATGAAATTGAAATGCATATGATCATACAAAACGAGTTCTATTATATAAGATGTATATATGTATTGTGTAATTGTGTATGTTGAATTCTTAAATTGTTGGTTTTTGATTTATCGGTGAATTATGTTGGATGAAATTAAATTGTGTATGATGTAATCATACAAAATGAGTTATATTATATAAGAAGTATATGTGTACTGTGTAATTGTGTTAGTTTGAACTTTTGAGTTAAACGATACATATTTTATGATAGTAGTCGATAATGAAATTATATATTCTTTATTTTGATATATGCCTTCAGTTATTTTTACAAACAAATTGAAGGAAGTTCAAGTACTCTTGATAATTCAACCGCTTCGGGAAGATACAGTGATGTAACTTGGGCTCATGTTATTAGACCCCGAGTCTTTTTGCAAGTTGGAATTATTTAATGAGGAACTATTGGCAATTAGTTGAGTGTAAATAAGGTAAGAAATTTGAGATTTGAAATGAAATGGAAAGGGATTTATGGAATTAAAAGTTATAGGATTGGTTAAAGTGTTTAAGTTGGAAAATTTTCTGAAACATAGTTCAGTATTTTGAGAAATTCGGGAGCTGTAGAGATCCGATTAAGTTGATTCTTGAGGCTAAATTAAACTAGAGAAATAGAGCTACAAATTTTCTGTTGGACTTAAGTTCTAAATTTGTCTCTAAGAGTTTCAATTTTTGGATGGAAATTGAGCATGAAATGTTATTTCAATTTAAGGATAGTTTGGGAATGTTTGAGTCATAAATTGGAAATCGATAAAGAAATAAAAATTTAATTGACATTGGGGTGTTAGGATTGGAATGGAAATTAGCAATTTATAAATTGGTGAAGGTTGGAACTTAGTTAGAATTGAACTAAGTTAGAACCAAGTTAACTTAAGTGGATGGAATGGGTTAAAAGTCCAACCAAGGGTATTTTTGGAAGGGCCAAGTAAGTGAGGGCTAAAATGGGAAGAACAAGAGTAATAAGAGGCAAAAATTAGAAGAAACAAAAGGGAGTGTCGTGGGCTTCATGAGAGGAGAAGAAAGAACGAAGAGGAGAAGAGAAAGAAGAGAAGAAAAGAAGGAAAATCGGAAATCCAAGGTAGGAAGAGGAGAAATTCGTGGGAAAAGGAAGGAAAACAAGGTTTCAAGGTATGCTCTTCCTCTTCTTCATGCTTTTATTAAGAAATGAGTTAGGGTTTGGTTTTGGAGGAAGTTCTAGAGAGAGAAAATGAAGTTATGTTGAGATTGAGGAAGAAGATGATGAATAGTGTTTGGAGGTTTCTAAACTAGATTGGAAGCTTTCTAACCTATTGGAACCATGAATAGATTAGATTGAGATTTGATTAGGGTTTTGATGTTTTAGGGAATTTTGGGGATTTTCTAATTAAGTTGGAATTTATGAAAGAAATTGTGTTTGTGTAGGCTATAAAAAGGGCTTTTCAAGAGCAAGAGGAAAGAAGTCATTGAATTGTGGATTTTCGACTATAAGGTGGGTAAACCCTTTATAGTTTTTGTGCGAAAAGGGCAAAATGTTGTGTGTGCTATGTGAAATGATTTGCTTAAAATGATTGTTGTGTTATAATGTATATGATGTTTAGCAAATGGATGAAACAAATGAAATGTTGAATATGTCATATTATGCATTAAACATGTTTGACATTTTGATATATTGTATGCCATCAATGAATTTTGGCATTTTGAATATGAAAGGATTATGTGTTAAGTGGGTGAGAGAGGAACCGTTTTGAGTCACGTGCACGTCGACGACCTAAGCCTTATCCCGGCTGCCCGCTTGTGGCCC